>CAUOFW020001436.1:739004-873132 GCA_963454935.2 Ilex paraguariensis
CCCCCCCCCCCCCCCCCCCCCGGGTTGAAGGCCTAAGGAGGGCTGAATAGCATCATGCCTATTTTGACCTGAAAATACAGAAACTATTTTCACCTTTCTGTCTACGTAGTGTCCATAGTCCTAATAATTTAATAGTTGTTATAACATCCAACCACCCAAAATCAATTTGCAATTGATAGAGTAATCTTTCAAGTGAGTAACCTTGGGTCTACTTAATTTTTTGATGTGAGATAACTCTCTTCAGACCTTCCCTCACGTGCGACCCTAGCTCGTATGTTGGCTAACAAACTGAATTGAAACAACTAGAAAAACAAAATGGAGCTGCACTGACTGAAAATTTTAACTGAGTAACAGATTTAGCACACCAATTATAAAAAACTCAACTCTGATAGATGGTAAAACATCCAACTCAAACTCAATTGACAATCAATGGAATGATCTCTAAAGTATATAAATCAATCTTAAGTCTAAATTTTTTGATGTAGTGTAGTTCACTTCACAATAGTCAACAGAGCTCTCCTTTGAGATGAATGAAGTGATGCCTGAACGGCACTTGGAATTTCTCTTCTTCCTGAGTAGACTTCATGACTTACGAGTTACAAACCATCAGGTGTGATATCAACAAACAATGAAACTATAAGGAAAAACAGTTTCCTACAAATTTATAACCAGAACTTTATTTTATCCATAATACGAATTCCAGTACAAGTCTAGTCCAATTCAGTTTTTTTCATAACACAATATCAGCACCAATAAACAATTATATTTTCTGGTAAATGAATAAAAATCTATATTATTCACAAGAATTATTCTGAAAATCATACACAAATAGATAATCCCAAAGAACATGATCTCAGGCTCCCATCCTAACATTTCAGAATCAATCAGCAGGGCAGACATATTGGGGAACATGAACTCAGCCTAACATTTCGGAACCAAAAGCATGATCTCATGCCTCAAAAAGCATATTCTCTGCCTCTTTCTTCAAGGAGTCAAACAGGACAGTAGACAGGTAACGCTCTCCAAAGCTGGGGAAGATCACCTGTTGAAGTAGAAACAGGAAAGATTTGTCAAAGAATATATTTTACTATACAGCCATACTACAGCAAGAGCTAAAAATCTTGTAAGCAACACACATTAACTAAATAGCAGTGTAATGCTGAGAAAAAGTCTCCACAAACAATAACAGACAATCAAACATACAACAATGAGCTTTCTGTCATTTTCTGGCCTCTTCGCTATCTTAATTGCTGCTGCAGCAGCAGCTCCAGATGATATTCCTACCTGCAACACATTTCCCCAATTACATCAAAATTGCAAACCAGTAGGTGTGTAACCGAAAAAATTAAAATACCATCATGAACATGCAAATTTGGTGGTTTAAAAGGGAACAAAACAATTTTAAGTCCCATGAGACCTAATCCCTAAAACAGATCAATGATTATGTAATTACCATCAGACCTTCTTTCCATGCAATACGCTTAGCAGTTTCAATTGCTTCCTCACTAGAAATCTGCAATACCATACAACCATCATCACTCAATAACAGTTCTAAGACGCAAGAACTTCTTCCCAAGGATACAATTGTAAAATCTGGGCAGAACATACAGCCAAGAGGAGGAGAAAACAAAGAGGTGAAAGTAACGGGTGTATACACCTCAGCAGCCACCCAGAAATCTATTGTATTTATACTAGCGTAAAAGAACTGTACAATTACATAAAAACCACTCATAACACAATAAATAACAATATAATACAATAACTATATCTCTAGTGTCTACACTCTCCCTCAAACTAAGGCTGAGTAATTAGCATCAGTTTGTCAACTAGATATTCATGTCGAGCCCGAGTCATTGCCTTGGTGAAGATGTCGGCAAGTTGGTGCTGAGAGGCAATATAAGGCAGAGTGATCTCACCATCCAGATATTTTTTACAAATAAAGTGGTAGTCTACTTCAATGTGTTTCGTACGCTCATGGAATACAAGATTAGATGCAATACGTATGGCACTGACATTATCAACATACAAAGGTGTTGGATTTTGAATAGGCACACCTTGCTCCTGCAAAATACCTCTAAGCCAGGTGATCTCACCACAAGATGAAGACATTGCTCAATATTCAGCCTCAGCGGAAGATTAAAATAGTTAATGGCGGTGAAGAAGAACAGGCGGCAATAGCAAAGGTAACAGAGGATCCAATGCAGGACAATTTGTGAGTACCGATTGTGTAATATATTATGCTTATGCAGCCAAGGTTCAATTTTCAATGCAAGATGAGCGTTGATTTGTGTTGTATTGAGGTAAATTTGTGTTCTTCTGTGCTTCAACTTAGAGAATGGTTGCTTTAATTTTCTTGACTGCGTTTTGAATTTTTCAATCCAAATGTATACCTATTATCTATTGTAGCCCTTACTCCAACGAATTTGACTTGTATCCCTGAATATCCGAGAAGTATCCAAAATTAAAATATATATATTAGCTATTATAGGATACATTGAGTGTATTTGGTACGTATCTCCATGTATCGGGTTTGTATTCCGTATATCGGATTGTTAGAATGTTAATTTTTGTATTATGTCACTTTGCTATTGTTCTACTGTTTGATTATGTAGTTTTCCTATTATGTTCTACTTTCCTAATGTTGGTATTGTCTTCAATATCAATCTATTTATAATAGGTGATGGGGTGTTGGCAACACATAATCCTACTCACAATCTCGTTCCATAACATCACCCTTTCTTTCATCTTCTCCTTTTCTTTCTTTTTCCTAAACCCTAATATTCAATTATTTAAGTTTAAACATAGTATAAGGGCAAGACACTTGGACGAGTGGGACCTGGCCTTAGGCAAGAGCATCGTTCACTTAGTGGTTAGGCCAGCCCAGCACACATTAAGTTGTAGTTGGCTACATGTTCGCCAATTGTTGTCGTCACCGAAATCACTGTAATTTACAATTTTCTTGTCGTTGATATCTTCATCAATTGCTCATCGGTTGTTGTAATCATTATCAGTAATTGCGAGTTTCTTGAATTCATGTGCGTGTCTCCAGTGTCTGATCAACGATGCAAAGTTTTAGAGTTTCAATCCAGTTTGTTTTCACTTCAATGGTTTTTGGTCCAGTTTGATATTAGTTTAGTGGTTTTTATCCTAGATCAATTCTAATTCAGTGTTTTCAACCCGATTTAGTGTCGGTTCAATAGTTTTTAGATAAGTTTGGTGTTGATTTAGTGATTTTTATCCCAATTCAATGGTGTTTGGCCCCATTTTGTTTAGTGTTTTTAGGCTTGTTTAGTGCCAATTTTGGAGTCATCATCCTGGTTCAGTATTGGTTTTGTGGTTTCAACACCTTTTGGCTATGTTTACCCTAATTATTATCATTGCGGTTTAATTTGTTGTTGTCTATAGTTCAACATCGGTTCAACCTTTTTTTGGCTTGATGTACCATGTTTATTACTATTGCAGTTTAATTTGTTATTGCCTATGGTTCATTGTGGTGGTGTAGTTGTGTTTGTTTGTGCCGATATTGTTGGTGGTGCTACTAGTGTTGCACTTGTCTTATGTCGTCACTGTGTTATTTTCCTCTATGTTGTCATGTTCTCGTTTGCCATACTTGTTCCAGTGTGGTCATTAATTGCTTCTCTATAAAACCAAAGGAATGTCTTAAACTTCACATGGAGCAACCACTTAGATTTATTGTTCAAAAGGAGTATTGTACCTTGATAGAAAGGAATATTGTCATGTGGTAAAGTAAAAAGTAAGCAGCGGTAGTAAGGTCGAGTACAGAGGCTAAATACAGTGCAATGGCCCATGGAGTTTGTGAGCTGATGTAGCTTCAAATTTTACTAGGTGAGCTTGGAATCCGTAATGACAAGCCTATGAGACTATACTGTGATAATAAGGTGGCTATCAATATTGCACACAATTCAATTCAACATGATAGAACTAAACATGTTGAAATTGATCAACACTTCATCAAAGAGAAACAGAATAAGGGTTTGATTTGCATGCCCTTTGCAAAATCAGAAGATCAGATGAAAAATATTTTCACAAAGGGACTTACTAGCAAGCTTTCTCATCTTATCGTTTGCAAGCTAGGCATGAGAGATATCAATGCACCAACTTGAGGGCGAGTGTTACTTTATGTATTCCTAGCTTAATGGTATTTTGATAATCTCTGGTAATATATATTGGGATGTAACTGTATAACCCTAATATACTACTCTCTTCTCCTAATCTCTTCTCACCTCTTCCTAAATTTCTCTTCCCTTCCCTAACTCTAATTACATTATAATTTAACAATATCTAAGTCAGGCCAAATCAAGGCCAAGTTGTGTAAGACTCATAATTTTTGTGGAATGTCCATCATTATCGGAACAGGAGTTGCCTAGTCGGATACAACTGGACCGAGTCGTATCGTGACTTTGACAATACTCTGAATATTGATGTGGAGTGCAAAAAGCACCTCCTATTAATTTTTCTAATTATTAAAAGATCACCGAGTACATTCTACAATTTCTAAATTAAGTTCTCTTTTGTTAAAATGTATGCATTAGCAGCACTAATGCATATGTATATAAATATATTTACATGTTAACAGAAACTAAGAAGGATGAATCATCAAAAGTGGAAGGATTACCTGAACAACTTCTTCAAGAAGACTGACATCCAATACACCAGGGATGAAACCAGCACCAATTCCTTGGATTTTATGAGGGCCTAAAGCATTAGATAAGTGAAATAAATCCAATTAGCATAATGATAACATAAGGAAATATCGATCGCATTCATGCTAATGCACTTAATTTTTTAAAAATTTTGGCACATTAGAAAATATTCGGGACATATTTCAGTACATGTTAGAATACATTCACGACATGCTACATTTTCAAACCATTCATATGTAGTTTTCATTGGAACTCTTAACAATAAAGGAATAGAATGCTTATTCAATAAATCTGCGGCTTTTTGCGATCTAGTTCTCTGGACCCATTGGAGCGGTTTCACAACTAGGGCATAGGGGGTTAGTGGTGATCAACACATGCCTTGTTGAGTTGTTTTTGTGGCTGTTTTGTGCTGTAGAGGGTGTCAGCAGTCTGGTTCTTGCCTCTAGACGTGGTGAAGCTTCACTATGAGGCTTGGCTGTAGGTCTCAACTTGAACCATTGAGCATCATTCTGAGTTGCCCAGCCCTCTTAGGCTGATTTGGATGAGATTCGGTGCTCCCAGGGACTTCGGCTACTGTTTCTAAGGCTGAACAGTGACAAAATTGTTCACACCTCCTGGTTTTCCTCCTATTTTCTAGCCTCTAGATGTTTCTAAGGCTGCCTGCGCGTTCTATATTCCCTCGGTGGTTTGTGACTTGGTCCAATTGTGATTTGATTCTATCGGACAATTTTTTTGGCTCAATTCTTGGTTGTTTCTTTGATTTTAGTTGTTTGGGAATTTTGTTGGTTCTCTTGTTCTCTTTTATCCGGTTTGACAAGTCTATTCCATGGATTATCAGATTAGGTTAGATTACATCTATGAAGTTATATGGAACCAACTATTGTTCTTGGTCTCATGCCATCAAATTTTTTTTGCATGCTAAATGGAAAGTCAAGTATTTGCCTGAAAGTATTCCTCCCAAGACTTCAAAAGATTCTGAAGACTGATAGAGTGAGAATTACTTGGTGATGACCTAGTTATGGCATAGTATGGAGCCTGGTATAACTTCGAATGTTCAACTTCTTGATACAGCTAAGAAAATTTGGAACTCTCTTGAGGAGATGTATTCACAAGAATATAATGTGTTCCGAATATATGAACTTTTTGAACATGTGTTTAGTACCAAACAAAGGAGAGAGTCTCTAGTGGAGCATTATGGTACTTTGAAAGGGTTATGGAAGAAACGTATGTTTATTAGTCATTGAGTGCAGATCTAGCAGTATAGCGACGATAATGAGAAGAGTTTCAAGTTGATCTAGTCTTGCCCAATCTTAATTCTGAATATGGTGTGTTCAAATACCATATTTTAACTAGTGCAAAAACTTCCCACTTCTACCAATGTTTATTCCCATCTTCAGAGAGCCTCTCTAACCCGTGGGAACCCCCCACCGTCACAGTAGTCCTTTGCTTTACTCTCTAGTGATGGGTAGTCATAGTGATCATGAAGGTGATCATAGTGGTGGTCATGGTGGTGATTGTCATCCAGCCTCAGCTGGTTATGATGGTGTTACAGGTACTGGTCGTGGAGGTCGTGCTAATCGAGCTATTAGACATACTGAGGATTATTGTTGAGATAAACATGGAAGACCAACATATACTAGTCAGGTTTCCAATCCAACTCCTCCTTTATCTTAGCCATCAACTAGTGGACCTACTATATCTACATATGGCTCTTATAATGCTCTTACCACACAACTCAATCAACTCATCCAACAGTTGTCTTCACTCTCTTCCCATTCGCCTACTTCAGCTACCAGTTTAGTCATTGCAGGTAATTTTGCACATGCACAATCCATCTCATTATATTGGATTATTGATTCGGGAACTAATGCCCACATATCTAGTATTTCCTCATTGGTTTCTAATTTTTCTTCTTCTAACTTTCGTATTATGTTAACTAATGGTTCCTTTAGACCCAGTAAATGGGATGGTGATCTCTATTTTATTGAATCCATGTCATTAACATCTGGTTTATTTATATCACAATTTTCTTTTAATATGTTATCTGTGAGTCAATTAACCAAGTCTTTACAATATTTAGTGACTTTTTCTCCATATTCTTGTGTTTTTCAGAACCTCTGGACGAAGAAGGTGATGATTTGAGGTAAGAGCATAATAGACTATACTATTTGGATCCTAGAGTAACAACTCCTGCCTTGAGTGTTACCATATCTCCCATTCAGTGGCTTTTTCGATTAGGTCATACTTCACTACAAAAGATTTGTCAAGTCATTTCTAGTTTGAATCTTTCTGTTATGTTAGAATGTGAGTCTTGTCAATTGGGCAAGCGTCACCATAGTTCTTTTCCTACTAGTAATATGAGTCATCAATCTAGTCCTTTTGATATTGTGCACTTTGACATTTAGGGTCCTTCAAGAATAAAAAGTATTTCTAGATTTCATTATTTTGTGATCTTTATTGATAATTATTCTCATATGACTTGGTTATTTCTTAAGGATCGTTCTAAATTACCTAAAAATATTTCTTACCTTTTATAATTGTTACGTTGAGAACAATAATGAAATCTTGTATAGTTTGATAAATGAATTAAGATACTTTATTCTGATAATGCCCTTCAGTACTGTAAAACTCGGGTAAATTTAAAATTTTTATGAAAAAATTGCAAAATGGTAAATATGTCACTACGGTACGAGTTGTAAACCTGAATTTTTCTAGATCTTGAATGACAAAACGGACTTCACCGTTGAATTTGTCTTGCAAAATCTAGTTACCCCGTCAATTTTTGTCGAATATCGAGATAGTCGGATTTTTTACGTTTTACGAGGCGATCGAGTCTCAGGTGACTCAAAAACGGAATTTTTAATAAAATTTTGAAAGTTGAAAAATAATTTAAGGTAAGTTAAAATAAAAATATTTTGGACAACCAGAANTTTTTTACGTTTTACGAGGCGATCGAGTCTCAGGTGACTCAAAAACGGAATTTTTAATAAAATTTTGAAAGTTGAAAAATAATTTAAGGTAAGTTAAAATAAAAATATTTTGGACAACCAGAAAAAAATTTAATCGTTTCGGGGCAAAAACGGACCCGAGAAAAGAGGACCATGTGGCCCGTTGTAGGCCAAGCAATTAGAGGGTATAAATGAGGAAAAAAATCTGGTTTCTCCCCCATTCTTGATCAGTCGTTACCTGATAGAAAAGAGAGAGAGAAAATAGAGTTTTTTCAAGCTTTTCTCTTGCGATCATGGGCCAAACTTTGGTCGAATCAACACGGGCCAAGAACAATAGTCGGTCTCCTCGTCGAGGACTACGCNGGGCCAAACTTTGGTCGAATCAACACGGGCCAAGAACAATAGTCGGTCTCCTCGTCGAGGACTACGCAAACGTACCAAAAACAAGGACGTTCACCGAAGATTTGAAAAATAAAATGTTTGGAAGCTTGGGTTAGAGCTCGGGAGAAATTCTTGGAACTTCCCAATGTGATTTCACATTTCAAGAGGTAGGGTTCCTTCCTACTTTGGTTTAATTCCTAACCTAGAGTGTTACATGAGATGGGTAAGTTGATAGAGTTATGTATCACTTGCCTATGTTGTGAAATTAAGGAAATAGGTATTGAAAATGGGTATAGAAATGACTTGAACCAAATTCCTAGCTTGGAATGAATATATGGAAATTACTTGTTCGATTCCATGAAAATTGGTATTATGTGGGCATGTTATGTGTTTATGTTATACCTTTGTGAATGAAATATGTTATTGACACCTATTATGTAATAACATGTTTAGGATATGTTGTGGAAAATAAAATGTTGATATATGTTCATTGATATATTAGTATTGTGATAAAATTTGGTGATTATATACATATGATATAATTAGTCATGGAACATGTATATATGTGAGGTTAAACTTGCTCATGTGACATTCATTACATATAGACATGACATTGATTAAGCAATGGTGTATTACATTGTATTTACACGGAGAAACCGCATCCATAGCCATGAGTGTGAATGTGAGCGTGTGTGTGCATAGTTGATACCAACACCAAATAAGTGAATGATGGTGGGCTCGAAAAGTTGGATCAAAAATTCGACTGAGTCACACAGGGGTATGAATAAAGAATTAGGTCAAAGTTAGCAAGAAGGGCTAGACTATTCCAAGAATAAGAGACCCAGTGATCGGAGACGCACTTTGTTGCTATAAGAGCCCATAAAGTGTGTCGGTGTATACAGAATCGTTAGCGGAAGTCCATAAATTCCGTGTCGGTTGGGTGCCGTTGGTGTAAGTCCATAAATACCCACCCCAAGAAAGACCCAGAGATTTTTACATAGTCATTGGCTGTGTAGCGCCAATGGCGGGGCTTGGAAAGTCAGTTTTATACCCATGGCATTGCATGGGAAAAAAAGAGCCAGGGAGGTCTCGGATTGAGTTGCATGAGTGAGTCTCATCTCATTTCATGGTATGATATTGCAAAGATTCTAACATTGAATAATATATTTTTGTTTGGGATGTTGTTGATTGTAAAGTATTGCATGAACATTCATATGCACTTAGGTTGGGGAATAGCCTTGGTAGGAAATACTCTACTGGACATGACTCACCCTATACGGAAACAATATTTCAGGTGCGGGATATACATCGATGGAAGGCCCTCACACGGGACCCCAAGGGTGAAGAAGTCAGAATGTGGCTTTACTTTGAGTTTTGTAAAACAATTGTGAAATTTCTATTTTGTATGTAAATACATTGAATTAAATGTAATAAAACTTGTATCGACCTTGTATTACATGAAAAACTTCATTATACATGAGTTGGATGGAAATAACATGCTTAGGAATGAGTTGGGAATGAAAAGCAGGTGAAATAGGCAAAAGTGGGCAAAAGGTACCCGTACTGAGTACCAGTACAACGAGGTCCAGTGGGTTACTCGTACCGGTACGACATTCCATACTCCATCATAGTCCATTTATATCCTATGAGATCTTTGGTTCCAAGGATATAAATAGACTATAATGGAGTATGGAATGTGGTACGTTGAACCATAATTTGATTAAATGATAAAATGTACACGGGTCACACGTGTAGGTTATAATCTTGGTCAAGGGGGATGTTATTGACATGACGTCGGATTATGCAACGATCATGGATATTTTCGCGGATTGACGGGTGGTCAAAGGTTGAAAAAGGACCCCCGATTTTAGGGGCATCACAAGTACATTCTTTTATGCATACATTTTGTGATAATCATGGTATCATTCATCATACTACATTTTCACATACATCCTAGTAAAATGGTGTTATAGAATACAAACATTGTCATTTATTGGTGTTTCTCGTACCATCATGTTTTACCATGCATGTCCCCAATCCTTATTAGGTAGACGTTTTTACTGCATTCTATCTTATTAATCGGATGTCTTCCTCCATGTTAATTAACAAATTTCCGTCTCCATGGTCTATCCTAATACATCGCCCTTTACCCTAACTCCTTGTATCTTTGTTTGTGTTGCATTTGTTCACCATCTTTGTCTAGATCGAGATAAACTTTCACCTCACTCAGTTAAGTATTGCGTTTCTGGGATACTCCCGTACTCAGAAAGGTGATCGTTATTATGCCCATGTTTCTCACTAGTATTATGTCAATGTCACCTTTTTTAAGTCATTTTTTTTAAATTCAGGAACTACTCTTTCCTCAGATATGAACTCTACTAGTTAGGGGGGAGTTGATATTGCCTCTTACACTAGATGGTGTATCTTCTACTCCTCCAGATTTTGACCCCCATTACAGGCTAACTGTTGTTTCACGAATAGATAGATTGTCTCATATGCTCCAACTCCCCGACCAATGCCTAATTCTACTGAGGTCATTCCTCCTGAGTCACCTGATTTGCCTATTGCATTACGAAAAGGTACTTGTACTTGTATACAATATTTCATTTTTAATTTTGTCTCTTTGTATCAACTTTCCTCTTCATTTCATTGTTTTGCATCCGTTTTGTCTTTTGTACTTGTTCCTATCTATTTGAAATTGGCATTAACATCCCCTAGATAGAAACTGGCTATAGAGGAAAATATTAAGGCACTTCATGAAAATCATACTTGGGCCTTCACTTCTCTTCCGTCTGGTAAGTAGCCCATTAGTTGTCATTGGGTGTAAATTGTGAAATATCACCCTGATAGTTCTGTTGAGTGGTTAAAGGCACAGTTGGTTGCAAAAGGCTACAATGAAACAACATATGGTGTGTATTACTGTAAAACTTTCTCCTTTGTTGCTTGTCTTGACTCTGTTAGAGTTTTTATTTCTGTTGTAATCAATTCTAACTGGTCCTTATATCAACTGAATATAAAGAATGCATTCTTACACCAAGATCTTCAGGAGGAGGTATATATGATTCAACCTCCAAGTTATGTTATTTTAGGCCAGAAACAATTAGTGTGTCATTGGAAAAAGTCATTGTTTTGATTAAAACCATAGTTATCAGAATCAGACCGAACATCTATCTGGCAAAGGGATCAAGTGAATAGGTCACTAGTTCAACCGTTGGGTCAACTAATCTAACCAGTTATATAATTAAATATAAAAGATGATGAATAATATTGAATAACTAAAAATAATAATTATAATTATATATGGCATGTTTCTAAGTATAGTAGATCAAATAAAAAAAAATGTTCACAATTAATCGATTTTCTTAGGTAATTTATAAAATTTAATAGAGCACCAAGTAACATTATGACATGTTTATTGTAAGTGAGACCATAATAAGAAACTAAAGAAGAAGAGAAAGACAAAAAAATTGGAACAAAAAGACAAATGCTTCAAGGGATAAAAAGCATGGAATGCAAATGGGGTATAATTCCACATCAAGAGGCCATAAAAAATACCACTTACCTTTGCGCCTACAAAGCACCTAACTTTGCACTTTCAAAAGCATACTGCAACCATATTTTGGTCGTCTATGTGGCATGCACCATAACACTTCCTTTGAAAGCTTTTGAAAGTCAATTTAAAATATTTTGTTTTAGAATAAAAAAATAATTGTTGATTAAAGTAGACTGATTAGAACTAGATTGAACCGTTTAGTTTTGTCTGGTTTTTATAAAATCATCTGGTTTAACTGGGTTAGGGATGAGTTAACTGTAAAACGATCGAATTCATAAACCGGACCGACTTAAGCATTGGTTCACCGGTTTCCAGAGTTAACCCGCCAGGTCAAGTCAGTTTGGTTCTCATAACACTGCATAAAATAGTCACCACGTGCTTGCTTTGAAAAGTTCAGTACCGACGTACTTCAGTTTGGGTTTCAGCGCTCTACTTCAGATCATTTAGTTTTCATTTGTCGATCTTCTGTAGGCATTATTATTGTTATTGTATATGTCAATGACACCATCATTAGTGGGAATAACTCAGATGGTATTACTCACTTCAAAACTTATTTGGGGAAGTAGTTTAACACTAAAGATTTAGGTCTTCTTCAGTACTTCCTAGGGATTGAGGTTACCCAATCAAAGGAGGGTATCAATTTGTGCCAACGAAAGTATATACTAGAATTATTATCTAAAATTGTTACTCTTAGTGCACGCCCAACTGATACGCCTACAGACAATTAAGCTAGATCCTGAGAGTGGTGAAGTCTTTGATGATATAGGATGATATCGACAGTTGGTTAGTAAACTGATTTATTTTACAGTTACACGCCCTGATCTTACATATGTTGTTGGTGTGATTAGTCAGTTCATGCATGCCACTCGTAAGCCTCACTAGGAGGTTGTCTGTCGTGTACTTTAGTATCCCAAAGGGGCTCCAAGAAAGGGATTATTATATCATTCATAACTATTGTTGATTTTTCTGATACTAATCGGGCACGTAATCATGGTGATGGGCGATCTACTTCTTACTATTGCACATTTGTCGGTGGTAATCTTGTTACTTGGTGCAATAAGAAGCAATGTTAAGTACAGAGGCCGAGTATCACGCTATGGCACATACGGCTTGTGAGATGCTATGGGCCTGTTGTTTACTTTGTAATATGGGACTTGATGTATCTTTCCCGGTGAAGATGCACTCTGACAATCAAGTAGCCATTTTTATTACAAGTATCCTATTATTTCATGTGTATGAAACACGTTGAGGGGGATTGTCATTTCATTCAAGATCTCTTAATACGAAAGGAGATCATCACTCTAGAGAAAAGTGCTAGACTAAAGGTTTCACTGCAAGTGGCTGAAAAGCCAAGTACAGGAGAAGGGGCAAGCACCACACTACTACCATGAAAGGTCAAAAGAGCCATGCCCCACTGAAATACATGGCCTTGGAGATATCCCCCTCTGTATCTCCATAGACTGAGTCATGCCATTACTCTCAAATAAGACTGTTGGGCTGCATTGGATTGGAGAAGTATGGGTGGGGTCTCCCCCTGTAAGTAATGGACCTATGACAAGCTCTTTCCTTCAGGTTAGGACTTCCCAAGGAGACATGATATTGTTATATTTATAGTTAGTAAATAGTATTTCCGTCTTTATTTTTTAGAATGTATTTCCTCTTCTTTCTTTCATATAGCTCTTTTCCTTTTTCGCATATGTAGATGATGACGCAAGGTAGTTTTCTTTCGTCTGCTACCTTGCTATCTTTCTCTGCCAATATATTTTATTAAAAGGGATTATAAGCACTTACTTATAGCTAGCATTTTCAATCTTGCCTAATGGATATCCTTTATGAGTGGTATTAGTGACACTTGTCGTTCAAGATAAGGGGGAACGATCTACTTTGCAAACCACCACCACCACCATTGATAAGTCTCCTTAACGAAAGAAAAAAGATCACCGAAGTGCGTGAGCTTCGTCTAGAGCTTGACTAGGGGATAGCTGAGTGCACAAGAAGGAAACTAAAGCAAGAAGCAGACCGATCTACCAATCAAATCAGTGAAAAACGCTCTCCATTTTCACTTGGCTTGAGGATTACACAAACCAAATCAATGGAAAAAAAAAAAGAATTTTGACAAGACTGAAAGCACCAAACCGTTGACTCAATCTGCTTTCAGTAGTTTATATTCCAAACTGGACATTTTTTATTTATATGCTCCACTTTGAGGGGAAGTGTTACAGTTCTTATTTTCTATATTAGACATAAGTTAATTAGTATAGGGTAATATTATAATAACTCTAACATTAATTATTTATAAATAAGAGACTGTTGGGCAACCTAACCTACACACCATTATTAATCTCAATCTCTCTCCCTCCTTTCTCTTTTCCTTCTTTCTTAAACCCTAATATCTATTTTTACAGATTCAACTTAATCAATTATCAAAGGTTGTTTTTGAATCTGACCTAAACCTCAAATGGCACATGAACCCAATCTCGATTTAACAAATGAGCCTATGAAGATAACATGTAATGCCACAAACCTTTTTCCCACTTAACACGTGGTATACACATCCCTCAGGGACAATTTTTTTATGAACAGAAGTAGTTCTCGTGATTCACACCTAGGCTAACCAATCATCTACGAACACAATTATCCTCTCACCTACAAACACAAATATCCTGTCTCGATCGCCTACCTCTCACCCCACTGATTCTCTCCATCTCTCTCTTTCTATCCCTTAAAAATTCTTTCCCCTGTCTCACACGCCACTCTCTCTCTCTCTCTCTCTCTCTCCTTGCTGGACTGAGAGCAGTCCAGCCATGTGTCATCTGCAAGTGTCAAATTGGGAGAACCNTCTATCCCTTAAAAATTCTTTCCCCTGTCTCACACGCCACTCTCTCTCTCTCTCTCTCTCTCTCCTTGCTGGACTGAGAGCAGTCCAGCCATGTGTCATCTGCAAGTGTCAAATTGGGAGAACCCAAAAACTAAAGAAAATAGTCAAGAAGTGTGAGGTGGGCCAGAGCATAGCCTTTGCCCTAGAGAAGCCTACATGTCCAGAGAGTGTTTTCTGACATCAACCATCAGCTTATGTAATGATCTAAGATGAAAACTGTATGCTGAAGACCCTACATGAATGAGCCACGCCGATTTACCTTTGTAGTAGGCATGATTGATGAAATGATAATAAGCCTTGTAAATGGGGACTAAGAAGTAAATACTCCATAGAAAACCACACTTTTTCTCGGTAGGTAGCAAAGGACATTTGGAACTTCTATGTGTTTGTGACAAAATCCTGATTTAGGATATTTATGTTCTCCCCGAGGACAGTAAACATGTTCATTGTGTTGGACTCTGCCACCACACACTACTGTCCACATGCAGACTCCACCAGTTAGGACACTGCCGAAGGAGTTCACCTCCTTTTGTATCAAGGAGTACAGAAAACAAAAACTTATTTCTTTTTTTGAGGACCTTAACCAGTTATGTAGTCATTAATTTTTTGTCATTATTATTCCTTTTCATTATTCGTTAATGTAATATATACAAAATTAACACACGAATTTACTCTCTAAGTTCCATTTTTATATCCATGATCATATAATGCCTCTAGCAAGTTCTCAAGAGTTGCCGTGTCTTAAACCCGGTCTTATACTCCACTCATCAAAGTTCTACATCATGCCTTGCAGTGATGATTGCTCAAGTACAAATTTCATTCCAGATCATGTTAGGCATACTTAACACATAAAACAAAGGTATAAACAAATTAAAAAATTGCAACAGCAAATAATACAGGAGAGGTGAATTCTAAAGCAAGAAAAGAAAACCAATACATGTTAGACATCATCACTCACCAGGTCTTCCTCCAGACAACACCGCACTTTCAGCTGGCTCTACACCATATAGCTAAACGTGCACAAAGAATAACAGAACAGTAACATGGTAAGTACTAACATTTGTTAGCTGATGAATAATAAATAACACCTATAGATAGACGATGTACTTCATGTTTCTTCTACTAAATTAAAAAAATAAATGGAGCTTACCTTAATCTCAGGGTTTTTCTCTTTAAGAAACTTTCCCGCACCTGTTATTGTACCACCTGTTCCTATCCCAGAAACCAGAATATCAACTTTCCCACCTGACCCTTTCCAAATCTCTGGTCCAGTGGTTTCATAATGAATCTTAACAAATAACATCAACCAGACAGTCAATCTCTCTAAACAAAGCTTCAGTCTTTCAAATCAGATACCTGCACATACTGACATACGAAGTATTGGTGCAAATAATACCTTGGGATTGGCAGGGTTTTCAAATTGCTGAAGCATATAGGCATTGGGTGTATTTGCTAGTATCTCTTCGGCCTTCTGTACAGCTCCTTTCATACCTCTGGCAGGATCCGTAAGAACCAACTCAGCACCAAAACCTCGGAGAATGACTCTTCTTTCAAGACTCATTGAAGCAGGCATGGTAATTATTAGTTTGTAACCCCTAGCTGCTGCCATGAATGCCAAGCCAATCCCAGTATTGCCACTGGTAGGCTCAATGAGAACACTCTTCAGCAACCATCATTCAGACAAGAATGACAACAAAAGTGTGTCAGGTCCACATGAACATATGGGAAAACAGCATGGCATACAAACAACACAACACAACACAATGCACATGTATGTTTGCACTAAGTTCCAATCCCACAATATGCCTGTCGAAGCAATAAGAAGTTCTGAACTGTAACAGGCAGACTGCCATTTTTATGGATGTTATATATTTTACAACCCTCTAGAATAATTTGTAATGAGCAGTGAACAAAACAGGACATGATAGCCAATTTGTTTTGTGAAAGAGAATGCCCTTTTAGAGAAATCAAGACGTAATGCTCTTGTGGATAGCTAGAAGCCCAGAACTGAGTGATGAATGGTTGTAGATTCATAAGGAATGGTAACATTTTTAAATCCAACTCAATTATTCTCGCATAAGACAGTTTAAGTAACTAACCACACCCGGCTTAATGAGTCCCTTCTCCTCTGCATCTCGTATCATACCGTACCCGATCCTATACACAAGGAAAGAATCTCCCATCAAAATTCAAGAACAGGAACTCATCTATTCAAATGATTTGATCTAATATGACCAAAATCTAAATTATTGTCAAGCAAGNACATAACCTTTTCTTGTGGATAGCTAGAAGCCCAGAACTGAGTGATGAATGGTTGTAGATTCATAAGGNGCTCTTGTGGATAGCTAGAAGCCCAGAACTGAGTGATGAATGGTTGTAGATTCATAAGGAATGGTAACATTTTTAAATCCAACTCAATTATTCTCGCATAAGACAGTTTAAGTAACTAACCACACCCGGCTTAATGAGTCCCTTCTCCTCTGNGGAATGGTAACATTTTTAAATCCAACTCAATTATTCTCGCATAAGACAGTTTAAGTAACTAACCACACCCGGCTTAATGAGTCCCTTCTCCTCTGCATCTCGTATCATACCGTACCCGATCCTATACACAAGGAAAGAATCTCCCATCAAAATTCAAGAACAGGAACTCATCTATTCAAATGATTTGATCTAATATGACCAAAATCTAAATTATTGTCAAGCAAGGTACCAGTAGTCCCGCATATTCCTCGAGCACAAATAGGAAAGATATTTATCAATTACCTGTCTTTGACACTAGAGCAGGGTTCCATCATCTCGAGCTTGGCAGCAATACGAGCGACACACCCATCCACAATGTTGTTTAGAAATACCAATGGGGTTTTACCGATCAACTACACAAGTCACAAGAGAAAAGCTGCAAAAGGTAAGTAACAGTTACTTAATCTCATGATAAAGAAAATGGTATTGAGGTAGCATTAACACAGCTTACTTCAGTAACATCTTTCGCAATCGCATAATTCTCCTCTACCATTTTGATCAGAGTCCTTTGCAAGCAATAAAAATTCAGAGGAATCAGGAGCAAGAATCAAGAGAATTCTGTAAGAAAATATCAGGGAAACATCTATCTTATGGTCGTGACTCCTTGATTTTTTAATACTAGAAAGCCAAAAAGAAAAATGACAAAGAAAACTCTCTCCTCCATCATGTGAGAAATGATTCACATCCGTTACTTCTCAGTTCTCTATCCAATCAAGAATATGGATATAATTTGCATTAAATAAAATTGCCACAAATGAAATGCTAAACGTGCTACACTAAGACTGTGACAGGTTTTTTGTTTATAAATTTCAATACACAAAACAATAGGCAATGCAAATTAAATAGCCATGCACGAACCATAACTGATAATCAATGGCTAGTTCGATACCAACATGACCAGATACTGAAAAGTTTAGGATTTAAATTCACAAATATCAAACTAATCCCCAACCAAAGTCCAAACCTTAAACATATTAACAACAATCGAAGAAGCATTTCATAATCCGATTCAAAACCATAATCGCATAAACAGATGGTACATAAACTAATTTCTCAAAAAGTTGAGACTTATCACTAAGCCATATTCTGACACCAATAAAAGAAAAAATGATATAGCTCAAAAAAGGGAGAAAATATTCATACAAAACTCCAATCCTCTTGTTGATTGCCCAGAAAACTAGAAACAATGAACAAAACGAAAAGATCAATCTTTTTTCAGATTCCGAACTGTTTTTCATTTCCACAAAACAACTTAAACCAACTAAACCTCATTTGATTCACTTTTTGAATTTCGTTTCCGTTTCTGTTTCCGTTTCCGTTTCCGTTTCAATTTCCAAACATCCAAACAGAGCATAAAAGAGGTTCAAGCATTAAACACCACGCAGATTCTTCAAAGATACGCACAGAAATGTGAAAGTGAATAATCATTTTGTGAATTCAACTCGAGGATTCAGTTCAAAGCTCACCGTAATTAAAAGAAACCTGATTTCAGCGGACTGCGGACAACCAACAAGAACTGAAGTTTCGCAGAGAGAATATATAGCGGAAATTGGANCAGCGGACTGCGGACAACCAACAAGAACTGAAGTTTCGCAGAGAGAATATATAGCGGAAATTGGAAGAAATTTCCACGGAATACGGCTTGGACTAGTAAACAGTGCCTCCTTTATTTTAAAACTAGGGAAAATTACACTTATACCCATTAAAGTTTATTATTTGATCATTTAGATTCAGCGATATTTGAAATATTATGCACAAATCCCTAAAGTGTACGTGCATAACATTTAGACCACTGTCATCAATTATATCTATTATAAATTATATTCAAATTTCCTAAAATTTGTAGGCATATAACGCTTAGACCTTTTAAATTTANCCCTAAGGTGTACGTGCATAACATTTAGACCACTGTCATCAATTATATCTATTATAAATTATATTCAAATTTCCTAAAATTTGTAGGCATATAACGCTTAGACCTTTTAAATTTAAAATAATATACTTAAACCCCTTATTAGTTACAAAACTAACGGAATCTATTAAACGACTAAATTATCCTAATTAAAAATAGAAGATATCATGTTCATTACAGTTTGACCCCTTGTTTAATTTTTTAGTTTTATTCCAATAGAAAATATAATTATACACAAATATGTGTTAAATTGAGGTTTTTGATATATTTATACCGTTTNTTTTATTCCAATAGAAAATATAATTATACACAAATATGTGTTAAATTGAGGTTTTTGATATATTTATACCGTTTACTATCTTTTTCTTAAAAAATTATAATTTTGTTTGGTTTTTATGTACATGGATGATATAATGGAATATGCAAATGTGTTGGTTAGGTTTATTTCATATATTCGTACTTGTGATAAAAAAATTGACCTAATGTGAAAAATTCATTTAGTTCTAGTCCAAGTCCAACTCATTCGGTCAATTGTTATAATTTGAATAGGGTTATACATATCATGGATAAGCAAAAATTTAATGGCATGGATAACATCAAATCAGCATATCCTTTGTTGGCTCAAAGTGCAACCTAAAAACAGGGTAAATTAGGTTTTCAAAGCTAATGCCCAATTTAANCAGCATATCCTTTGTTGGCTCAAAGTGCAACCTAAAAACAGGGTAAATTAGGTTTTCAAAGCTAATGCCCAATTTAAAATCTAGTTCCACTATTTGTGAAATTAATTGATGTATATGATGGTAATGAATATGATGAATACANGCAACCTAAAAACAGGGTAAATTAGGTTTTCAAAGCTAATGCCCAATTTAAAATCTAGTTCCACTATTTGTGAAATTAATTGATGTATATGATGGTAATGAATATAATGGAGTGTGTGTTTGGTATGCTATGAACAATATAAATAAAAGAGAGTAGAGATAGCAAACACAAAGAGTTATAGAGGTTTGGCCTCAACACTTGGCCTACTTTCTCTTCTTCCTTCTCTCCTTGGTGGTTCTCTTTCACTTTCTTGAATCTCTTCAATAGGTGAGATTCCAACACATTTACACTTTTCTCTTCCTTGAGTATAAGACAAATGTTTCACTTTTAAAAGCTCACTCAAGAAGAATAACATATCACACTCTCTCTTGTTTTATAAGGATATTCTCTCAATCTCAAAAACAATACAAGAAGAGTGGACTATAAAGCTTACACACAATCAAATTATTAGCTCATAAGTTCATATGTCAAAGTAAAAAAGAAAAATGGCTTTGAAGCATGGTTCAAAGTCGCGGTATCGACCATCAACTCGGAAGGTGCTGATACACATCGGTCGCGGCGTCACGATGCGGTATCAACCGATACGCTCAAAACGCAAGATAGAAGCTCCAAAAAAATTTATAGAAAATTCTAAAAAAATAGACATTATCATTTATATATCATATATCCACAATACATCTAAAAACACATTAAATATAATTAAAATGAAACATAAAATCGCGAGCAAAAATAATTATCATTATCAATGTTCAATGTAGACATTTAGGAACATATTGAGTCATAATCATTGCCACATTGAACGACGATAAGGCTCAAAATCGTCGTTATTGTCTTTAAGATAATACAAATTAGGGTACTGTCCACCATAAGAATAAGAGTACAAGTGTGAATACGAGTCTGATTGGATTAGTTGAGTTGATTGACTAGATGACCCATAATCAGAGTAGTGTGACTGTGGAGGTTGTACTGACTAGTTCCCATACTGATAATACCCAAAACCACGATATTCACGGCCATTACTAGCAGAAGACTGATCATATCCATAAAAGTTGACACTATCCGATGTCGTGTTAGAAGATTCATCATGATATCTCCTTGGAACACGATCATAGTAACCACCAGTACTAGTACTAGTAGATCTCTCACGATGCATAGAGCGATGGACATAATGTCAGCACTATTAGTACTAGTAGACCTCAGAAGCTGCAAAGGGATACCATATCCATATGATCCATGTGCATAGCTAGATTCTATACCACTACTTTGATGATGTCCGTAAGGCATGTATCCTTCATATGATGTCAATCCCAATCTCTGCATATGATCATCAACATCTTGTCGACCAAGTGAATGATGGTAGCGTCTATGAGAATAATCATCACCAATAGAAGAATTTAAATTCCTCCATTGTTTCATTGCCCTTGGTCTATATCTATGGTCTGTATCCTGTGTGGCATAGTAATTGTCTTGCCCCTGTGCCCATGACATACCGCCAGGTAGCTGAGTATCATCGTCATCTCTAGTAGTCCCTCCACCACCACTCTTGTTGCTCTTATCATTATCTCCACCATAATTACTAGCATCATCATCATCAATACTACTACTATCACCATCACCACCACTACTACCATAAGTATTAGCAACATTATTATCATTATCATCATCAGAAGAAGAATCACTAGAACTGACAAAAATTCTCATAGCCTTTTTACCCTTATTGGTTGGCCTCGTATCTTTTTCAGATCTTCTGGTAGTGGCATAATTGCTAGATGTTGGTGTCGTATTAGTGTCACCTTCATCAACTACATCTCGTCCACTTCCACCTTTTTCAATGTCACGAATACCTTCATTCAGCCAACCTAAGTTATCAGGTGATAAAATTGATTCCTCTCCTTCTCTTATCCACTCATCTAATATATCCTCATCATTAAAAATGTAGTTCAGATCAATTGGATTATAAAAATCATCATTTTCACGCTGATATGTCAAATTTTTAACTCGCAACCGCATATTGTAGTGCACAAAAACTAGCTTGTGTAGCTTTTTCATTGCCAATCAGTTGCGAAGTTTTGTATGGATCAGCGACCATGTACTCCAATTTCTTTCACACCCTGATGATGAACATGTTTGACTTAAAACTTTGACTGCAATTTTTTGCAAATGAGGAGCTTCTTCACCATAATTGATCCACCATTCAGCTACAAAAAAAAAATTGTACAATATTAGTATTGTCCATAAGAGTAACAAATGATACTTTACTAAATACATATAGTTTAAATAATAAACCTGGAAGGGAGGCATGTACAACTTTCCTAGTGGGTGCATTCCCAAACTCGCCATGTTTGTCAGTATATAATTTGATCTGCAATTTATTGTGTAATGTATTACGTAAGCAACAAATATATACACATATTATAATAAAAAATTATCAAAAATCGTCATACCTCATTCATTGCCCTTGCTTGTTTATTCAAATCAGGTTTCAATCTTTTAATAACCTCTTTCAAACCAGATCTTATCTCAGGATGGTTGGAAAATTGATTAAAATACTGAAAAACTGGATTTAAGAAATAAGCTGCAAAGTTTTTGACAATTTAATGTAAGTTAGTGGAAAACTATAATATTTTACAAGCTAATACACAACAAAAAATTTATATTTTTAAATACTTTTACCTGTTGCATGCAAGTGTCTGTGCAATTGGATCTCTCATCTTTTGTCAATCACGGCCTAGTATTTCTTTCAATTTTTGACTGAATGTTGTATGGCTAGTTTAGCCCTGTCCATTGCCTCATAGATAATTGATAAAGTTGATTTTTTGTCTTGATCAACTATTTTTAAGACCCTAACAAGAGGCTCCATGACAGATTGAACTTCTCTAGCCTTCTTCCAAAATTGGTCAGTCAAAATAAAGTTTGAGACTATATCTCTTGTTTTTCTCCTCTTCTTGTCTTTGTTGAACTCACGACATTCATCGGTGGTGCACATTCTTTTCAAGTCCGAATCATAACAAATAAGACTTTCAATGGCGATAAATTCAGTGGCAAATCGTGTTATACCTGGCCTCAATAAATCTCTATCTCTGGTATGTTGCTTCATTAAGTTGACCACTTTGAGACTGTTGTAGATAAAAGATGTGATCGTCTTAGCATCATCTATGGTCTCCTTGATTGCTTTCATATGACCAATATCTTCCAGCATCAAATCAATACAATGAGCTGCACAAGGAGACCAAAATAAATGTTTTCTTTTATCCATCAACATCTTACCAGCTGCTTTAAAGCTTGCCTCATTGTCGGTTACTACATGTACTACATTTTCTTCTCCAATTTCATCAACAACTTTATCCATAAGAGAGAAAATATAGTCAGCAGTTTTTGAAATATTTGTGGTATCAATTGATGTATGGTAAATCATATTACGGTCACAATAAATCATGAAATTGATAATGGATTTCTTTGTTCTAGAACTCCACCCATCAGACATGATTGTGCAACCATACTGAGGCCATTTTAACTTCATCGAAGATATATACACATCAAGTTCTTGAACCTCCTCCTCCAAATAAGAACTACCAATTTGATATCCTGTGGGACCCTTTATTCCTGGGCCTGCATCCACAATAGTGTCAATCATTGATTGATAGTAAGGCCCACTATCAGCTGCATTAAATGGTATGACATTGAAGAGGAAGAACTTCGAAATAGCTTTTCCCACTTTTTTCAGGTTCGCACCTGAGAACATGCCTTTTACTGACTTTTGTTTCGACGGGAACATGTACGGATCAAGGCCACTTACAGGCATGCTTACACCTTCTTTTACGCTATAGCTACATGGTGGTCCGCGCTTGATTCCTGAGCTTGATGGTTGTGATGATCGACCGCTTGCATTTGATACAGAGTGCCTACGATCCTCTTCCTCTATCCAAGTCATTTGACGGCTTTCCTTCATCGCATGTTTTAACTGTCTTCTTTCAAAATCACCCTCTTCAATTTGATTCTCACCATCATCATCGTCGTCGTCATCCAGGTTGTAAAAATCTTCATCTCGTAATGATTGCATAATTCATTCTTTTTTCTTTTTTATAGAAGCCATTTCTTTACTACAATCACTAAGATGTTGTCTCAAGAATTGTGACACTTCTTGTGGTGCACGTGGACATCCTTCCACCTGATCGGATACATGTGCAATATGCTGCTTCATTCGAGTAATGCCACCATGAACTATTTTACCACAATAATTACACTTTGTAATTCGTCGATCACTACCAACAGGTGTTGCGTGTTCCCAACCAATGTCGTGTTTTTTATGAGCCATTCTACAATGTCACAAATTTTAAATAATTAAATAAGTAACATGCAATTGATTGAAATAGTTTAAATATAAAAAAAATGTAATTGTAACATTTAATTTTATATAATTTGAAATAGAACATATATTTTNTAAATAATTAAATAAGTGACATGCAATTGATTGAAATAGTTTAAATATAAAAAAAATATAATTGTAACATTTAATTTTATATAATTTGAAATAGAACATATATTTTTTATAAATAAAAAAAAGGAACTTATATCCACTCATTTATTATTATAAAATATTGATGTATCTAATTATTACATTAAAGTTATAATTTTTTTGATCATTAAAATACAATAATTTTAATATTTATGCAATAAATAAGTAATTTAACTATGACAATAATGTAAAAAANATTTTTTTGATCATTAAAATACAATAATTTTAATATTTATGCAATAAATAAGTAATTTAACTATGACAATACTGTAAAAAAGCATGTTCGTCTTGGAGGAGTCAAACTATTGTCCTGCACATGACAATTTGCATCACCGAATTGAGCTACTACTTTTATGTTATTTTTAAGGTAAATATAAATATATAAACACTTAGTTAAAAAAAAAAAAAGCAACCTGCATGTTGGAGCATTGGAGGAGTCGAACCAGGGACCTTGTAACAACTCAATTTGCAACACCACTCAATTGAGCTACTACTTTTATGTTACTTTTAAGGCAAATATAAATATATAAATATTTGGTCAAAAAAAAAAAGGGCAAACAGTGTGTTGAGGCCTTGGAGGAGACGAACTAGTGACCTACAACATTACATTGTGCAAGTCCACCCAATTGAGCTACTATGTTTATGTTAAGTTAAGACAAATATAAATATATAAACACTAGTAAAAAAAAAATTAGACTATAGTTGGAGCATTCGTGGAATCGAACCAGGGACCTTGCAGCTCAATTTGCAACACCACCCAATCGAGCTACTACTTTTATGTTACTTTTAAGGCAAATATAAATATATAAACTTTTCGTAAAAATAAAAAAAAATCAATTTTTTTCCTACCTATTTTACGTTCTTCGTCTTTCTCACTTCCCAGAGTCGCACGATAACAGAGTGCAGACAGAAAGATGCATAGTGTCGTTCCTCGCCGATATAAACCGAAGAAAATTGTCTCAACAAAGAATCGAAGAAGATCCTTTCAACAAAGAGTTGAACAAGAATAACAAAGAATCGAACAAGATTAACACACAAGACCAGATGAAGAAGATGCTTCAGGGTTCGATTTACAGGTATGGTAGTAATCTTGGTTTTTTATAAGGGTTTGCTGCCTTAGGATTCATGTGATTTCTGTAATTTTCACATGGGTGTCGAGTCTTTCAACGGGTAGTTNTAGTAATCTTGGTTTTTTATAGGGGTTTGTTGCCTTAGGGTTCATGTGATTTCTACAATTTTCACATGGGTGTCGAGTCTTTCAACGGGTAGTCTAGTAGTAAGTCTACTTTATTTCCCATCCCCCTTTTTTTTTTTTGGATTCTTGTTCATTTTTCAGAAAAATGAAGGAGTGTTGATAAGCTTTTGCAGAGGTGTGGGTCAGATTTGGGGATTTTTCTACTGTCGTGTTCGACTCGGAAGGATTCCGAGTCGAGTCGCCCGAGTTGAACCGTGTTTTCACCGACACCTTTGATTTCGGCCGAGACGTCCGAGATATCGCTGATACAAGTTAAATTCGTCAATCTTTCGACTCATGTATCGTTATCGTATCGTCAATGGTCGAGTCGTATCGGACTCGGCCGATACTTTGAACCCTGCTTTGAAGACTCTTATTTATNGTCGTATCGTCAATGGCCGAGTCGTATCGGACTCGGCCGATACTTTGAACCCTGCTTTGAAGACTCTTATTTATAGTGGGGAACAATTGGCTTTCAAAATGCTATAAAATAGTATTTTAACTTCTAAGTCATTCCGCCGAAGTCTAATCCGGTATGCCGGTTGGTATGTTGGATACTAGCTGTTGTCTCACATGGGCTAGTTCATCAAGTATACTGGTCCATCCATCCAATATACCAGCTTGTCAAATCCTTCTTCAACTCAGAGATACTAAGAGCTTTCAACTTTTGCTGGTTCCTAAACAGGTATACCGATTCATCAGGGTACTTTGTCGACTTTTCAGGAACTTCTTCAGAAATTGAGATACTGTAAGCTTTTAGATACTGAAAGCTTTCTGGCTTTGCCGGNGTATACCAGCTTGTCAAATCCTTCTTCAACTCAGAGATACTAAGAGCTTTCAACTTTTGTTGGTTCCTAAACAGGTATACCGATTCATCAGGGTACTTTGTCGACTTTTCAGGAACTTCTTCAGAAATTGAGATACTGTAAGCTTTTAGATACTAAAAGCTTTCTGGCTTTGCCGGTTCAACATCCAGCATACCTGTTCCTCCATCTAGTATACCAGTTCACTTATCCGGTATGCCAGATCACAATTTCCTTTGGCAAACTGTGATCCTCTTCTTCTTGATATTCTTACTTTCTTTTTTTTTCCTTCCTTCTTGTTAATTATAAGTCATCATCTACACAACTAATCAACATATTAGATCATGCTTGGATGTTCATCATTATCAAAATCATGCTTAATCAAGCATTGGGTCAACATTCTCCCAATTTTTTATGATGGCAAACATCTCAACCAAATAACAAATAAAAGACATAGGTATCTTTACATTTTTCTCAAATATGCTCCCCCTAAGCATATAGATATTTCTTAGCAGCATTTCATTCATAAAGAAAGGCTCCCTCTTAATTTATGCATACATCAACTATGCTACAACAACAATTTTGCTTATAGAAAATTGATTTGTTGGTTGAGATTCCATATGTTTGTGTATATTTCTTTTTGAGTATTGAAGTTATTTGTTTAACCGCATTATACACATACATATTTCTCCCCCTTTGGCATTATCAAAAATGCATAATCAAATATCAATCACTTGCCAAGAGTGGAAGATTACAACCATATGCATAGACATATAACTTATCACTCAAATTTTCACAGATGCACAAGTCATAATCAACAACCATATATATAGAAAGCGAACCAATCATTCATAATTATTAAACAATCATATTGTCCTATAAATGTGTTTTCAACATAATCTTGTGGTTGGTACACAAACATTGGAGGAGGAGGAGGAAGTGAACCAAACTTAGCTTGAAGAAAATCCATTACCACTTCGGTGTGAAGGCTTTCTAGACTTGGCATTGAGATTCCTTCATCTCTCACATCTTGATCAACATTTAACTCTTGAGTATGAGAAGGATTTTCTTCTTGTCCTCTTTCATCGCCAACATACATAGGCCTTGATGTTCCATCCCCTCCCACATTTTCTCCCCTTGCTCTTTTTTTCCCCTTTTCAATGATTTTCTCCATTTTTTCAATTCCCATCATTTTAAGCAATGCAATTCCAAAGAAGGTTTTTTCGGGAACACTCTCTTCACAATTTAGATCAATGTCAAAGGCTTGAAACACCTTTATGAATAGCATACCATAGGGGAACGAGCATTCATCTTCTCAACTTGTTGCATGTATATATAATATAAAACAAAGCAGGTTTAACAAACTCATTCTATGGTCTCAAATTAATTCATCCAACGATCACCAATATTCCTCTCATTTCCCCCAAATTCATCATTTTTCACCCACAATTTGTTTTTCAAAAATCTGATCTATCAATAACCTCACTGTCAGAGATGTCGTCTCTCCTACATCGTTTCTCTTTTTTTTTTCCCTCCCTTCTGTTAGACAAGCCATTCCTTTTGTTTCTTTTTTTTTTTCACCCTCCGCCACTTTGTCAACAAAACCACCACCACTACTTCCGCTACNTCTATCAATAACCTCACTATCAAAGATGTCGTCTCTCCTACATCGTTTCTCTTTTTTTTTTCCCTCCCTTCTGTCAGACAAACCATTCCTTTTGTTTCTTTTTTTTTTCACCCTCCGCCACTTTGTCAACAAAACCACCACCACTACTTCCGCTACTAACCCCTCCCAAGTATGCCTCATCTCTCTCTCACACACACATGCATACACAAACACACACACTAACCCCCCATCCTACCCCCACCTCTTCTCTGCTTTCTCTTTTTTTTTCTCTCACACACATAATTAACGACACCCCAATGCACACACTAACACACCCATCAACCACACACTCACACATAAGCCCATCGCCCACACAATCACGTACACAAATAATTTCAAAATTAGGGCTATTAATTGGAGTAAATTGATATTGTTCATCCCTTCCTTTTTTTTTTTTTGCCCTTCTCTCTCACATGTATCTTTCACTCACACATACAACGCAAAGAACACCCCCCTTCTCTCTCACATGTATCATTATATGCTTGATTTTAGATTGAGAGTAATTGNGCCCTTCTCCCTCACATGTATCTTTCACTCACACATACAACGCAAAGAACACCCCCCCTTCTCTCTCACATGTATCATTATATGCTTGATTTTAGATTGAGAGTAATTGGAGCTAAAGTAATTGGTATTATTGGATTTAGGAAGATGGGAATTAGAACTAACCATTTTCCTTACCCATACACTCATCTTGGACTTTGTTCAATTTAAATTTTGAGAACTTTGTTTGGTTAGGATGAATTTAAATTCAATTTGATTAGGTTCAATGTGGATTTGTGAACTTGGTTTGATTAGGTTCAATTCTAATTTGTGAACTCGGTTTGATTATGTTATTTTGGAATGCGAATTTTGAAAGAAACTTTGATTTGATGCATATTTGCTATGTAATTGGATTTGTGAACAACTATAACTTTAGATTTGATTCGAATTGGACATGTAATTGCATTTTTTTTAACTTGAGTTGAATTGACTTCAATCGATTTGAATTGAACAACTATAACTTTGATTTTTTTTGCTTGAGCTCAATTTTAATAACTTAAGTTATAGTTTGTGGAGCTTTTTTTTCTCCATTGACTATGGTATGCCTTCAATGAATTGACTTTGGTTGACATAAATGTCTTCGTTGATATAGTGTTGTTGATGGCTCCATATGTGCAATACTATTGATAGCCCAGTCTTTTTTTTTTCATGGTAGTGTATTGCATACATTGTAATGTCAACCAAAGTCAATTCAGTACATTGTACATTGATTTTAGATACCCAATAAGTAGTTTGTTTTATTATGTTGTCTTTACTCTAGTGATTATCTACACTATTTTTGTATGACGATGAATTCATTTTTTTTTTAATATTTAATTGTTAGTTATATTTGTTGCTCAAGGTGTAACGTAACCCTTGCTTAGTTATATTCTTGTGAAAAGAGGTAATATTATTGCACCATTGTTTAGTTTAATTAGTTCACCATTCAATTGAATGAATTCATTAGTCTTTGTTACATCCACTATTTTTTAAAATTGGTTGCTTTGGTTGTGTGCGTGAATCCTACCCTTTTGTGATTATATGTTCTTTTACTCCCACTTGGTTAATTATTAGTTTAAATTGGTTAAATTGTTTATAATTAATTGTTTTGTTTTATTAACTATCTTTGTAGGCACCATTATGGTTTTTTGAGCTCACCATATTTGGTTATGCGAGTATTTGTTTTCTTTTCTTTTTTGCTAATGTCATTGGTGTTGCGAAACTATTATTCTATCGCATCCAAGTCTCAAATCATTATTTTTTATAGATGGATCCGAACCTTCGCGAAGCGGTAAGATTAATTACATTATGCCTATAATTTGTAAATTTCATTACACATATAATTCAATTTATTAAGGCTGCTCTTACAGGTTGATCAAAATGATAGCAACAACATACTTGTCAATGTTTTTTCTGAATGTGCACTCAATAAATTACATATGGATAAGGTAACACTACTGATATTGTCAAAAAATTTTATTTTGATATTAGTGTGCATTTTCTAACTAATACCTTTTTGTACTTCCTAGGAAAATTCAAATGTGAATCACTTGAACAACCTAAGTGTCGGTCCATCTTCGATGAAGGGGAAAGAAAAAGCTAATGGTTCTACTTTAAAACAAAATTGGTTTACTCAACTGATATGTTGTATTGATCATTTTTTATGTATTGGTAATTAACGAGTATTAAAACTATTGTATCAATAAAAATTATTAAACACAACTAATACCCTAAACATATTTAACAGCTATCTAACAAGTCTTGCAAATTATTTAAAAAGTTAGGTTTTTGGACAGGCTAACATATTGTCCAAATTATGTATTGGTTTCCTTAGCCATTCTTATATATTATAGATTGAGTTAATTTGATTAATTCTTAGTTAATTTTCTTAATTTTTTGTTTCTTTCATAAATTGCTACATTGTGTTTACTTGCGGTAAATTAATGCAATTTCTATTAGGGATTTGAAATTATATTAGTTTGCTAATAATTAAATAATTGTTTAACTTATTTCACACGTCACTTCCTATCTTAGGCTCCTGCATCAAATTTTGCTGCCCCTAANCGCTAATAATTAAATAATTGTTTAACTTATTTCACACGTCACTTCCTATCTTAGGCTCCTGCATCAAATTTTGCTGCCCCTAAAATTGAGGCCTAACGCCCCATATGTGAACAAAATCACAATGGCAGTAGTACGTGCTCACCACGCCAGCTGGCACAGTGCGCACGTCGGGAAAGAGAGTGTTTTGAGAATTACACTCCACCTCTACCAGATACTTTCCAGAATTGACGCCAACTCGGGAGGCCAAAACAACAACAAATTCTGGGAGGCAACACCAGTCCCTCTCCCAATTCCCCAACCATGCTCCACTTGCTAACATGGTTAATGCAGANGGCCAAAACAACAACAAATTCTGGGAGGCAACACCAGTCCCTCTCCCAATTCCCCAACCATGCTCCACTTGCTAACATGGTTAATGCAGATTACAATACAATCTCATCGCATTCCCAACCATCTCTTAGTACAATATTGGCTGAACATTCGCCTAATTAGTTGTGCAATGTCGAGGTACATTTAATATTCCCATCGTTTGTATATGAATTAAAATACAAAAAACTAACTATCTGTAACACTCGAATGAATGTGTATTTGGGCGGGAAACACTAACTCTCTGCAATGATATTGTACCTTCAATGTTGAAAGTATGTCACACACCCACTAATTGTCTGAAAAATAGAAAATAAAATATGTCTACCTCTTTGGTAAGTTTTTAGATTAATGTCTTTGGATTGATAAGTATTTCTATTACTCTTAAGAAAATTATGGTTGTAACGTATTGTCCTATCCCTGTTGGATAATTGCATAGGAAAGGACTGGTGATTTACACTCCACCACAACCTTTATGTCATGATTTGCAAGACCTAACTCCATTGCATCGAGCCACTATAGCATACCTTCCACAAAAAGGGCATGGACACATAATTTGGAATGTTATCTAACACTTATAATTGCGTTTGACCTAGTTGTCATTCCAATTGATTTTGATCTATTCTCTCCTGTTCATNTGGAATGTTATCTAACACTTATAATTGCGTTTGACCTAGTTGTCATTCCAATTGACTTTGATCTATTCTCTCCTGTTCATGTGCGACCTTTACCCTCTTCTCGAAATTTAGAAATAGACTGTGCTCACTATGAAGTTGTCTCTGATGTTGCACCACACCCTTATCAAACTGACAACAATGTCCTCATCACGTCGTCTCCTGTTGCGACAGATCCAACAGGGTATGTATATTCTATATAGTTTATTAGGTGACTAATATTTCCTTACTTCTCATATTTGTGCGCTTAAAATTTTTATTTTTAGATCCCCACTAGAACCCTTTAGCAATGTTGACAATATGGTTACTGATGACAAATTGAATGTTATTGTCCCTGTCAGTAATGATCGTCATTTTCTTAAGCAGATGAATATTTAGTGTCCTTTTTGTTCGACCTTACATTGATAGGATGAGAGATTAACTCGCATAGGATTGTCAAATCCAAGATTTGAAACATGTTGTCTACAAAACAAAATTAGTTTGTCATAACTAATTGCATCCCCACCTTCTATTCGTGCATTGTACAACAGCCATGATGGTCAATCAAAATCATTTTCCCGCCATATTAGGGAGTACAATGTAGCCAATGCTTTCACAATTTTGGGTGCTAAGCTTGACGACAAATTATTCAACTCAAGAAGGCCCACATTACTCACTATCCATGGAAAATTATGTCACTATACAGGGTCATTGTTACCCCCGAAAGGTCGTGCACCCATCTACTATCAGTTGTACATATATGACCCAGTCACTGCATTGAGTATTCTGTGTGCGCAAAAAAATAACATGCATCAAGATGTCCTCCACACTATACAGAATTATTTGTTGTCCGTGAATCATTTTGCTTCAAAGTACAAACGTGCACATGAAATACTGAGTCAGAATCTTCAGATCATGATTTACATACTCACCTTCATCACACCTCAGTAACTGATAGGCGTCGGTACGACCTTCCAACCATGGATGAAATAGTTGTGATTTTGCTCAGTGATGGCAGTGAGAGTCATTGTATGCGGGATATTGCTTTGCACCTAAGAGAAGATAATAGAGCATTGAGCCAGATCAATGAGTGTCATCCATCATATTTACCATTACACTATGTCAAGGATCAAAATATCATTTTAAAATGGTTGAAACATCCGAAATGTTTCCGTTTTCAAGGAGAGCAAAACGAATCAGTGATGAAATCAAAATTCTAATACATCAAGATGTTCTATAATGTTTCAAAATGTTGTTATATTTCAATGTAATTGCACAATTATTTCGGAATGCTTCAAAATATTTCAAGATATTTTGGTATATTTCGACCAATGATTTGAAAAAATAATTTTTAATTTTTTTCATTTTATTTTCGAAACGGGTCGAAATATTTCCGAAACACATCGAAATATTTTCATTTCCTAGGTGACCAAGACAATGCATCAAAACAAAATTTTGATCCTTGCACTATGTACTTCTATTCCCTACTAGTGAGCTTGGCTGGGAATCAGGTCTATGACAATGGAACTCCGAACAAATTGATTTTTCAGTAAAAGGGATTACACAGATGCAATTCTACAATTATTGTATGTTTCTGCGTCCCACTGAGTATTCAACAATTCTGAGGAGAGGAAAGTTATTTCAAGAGTTTATAGTAGATGTTTAGGTATCAACAAAGCAAAAAAAGTTTTCTTACATCAGACTTAGGATAAGCTGCGTCGGGAGATTTACACAAATTTATGTGATGGTAGTGCTGATGAGTTGGGCCCCAATTAGATCGAACAATACTTTGTTCTACCATTGTCCTTTACTAGGAGTGCACATAACATGAGATAAATTTTTCNTAAGCTTATAGAACAACCTCTCATTCCTCTCCTGTAAATCATTTTAAACACAGACTCACTGAAATTTGTACGCGTGTAATATAATTGTATATTAATTACGATTTTATAAGAAAAAAATTAAATTTTTATTTGTGATTTTATTTCAATAAANGACATCTTTCTCACCATGACGGCCAACCCAAGATGGCCCAAAATAACAATTGCCTTACTAGAACACCAAACCTTTTTGGATCATCTAGACATAGTTGCTCGTGTATTTGAGTTAAAAAAACGTGCCCCGATGTATGAGTTAAAAAGTGAGCAAATTTTTTGTCGAAAAGTTACTCATGTATTCACAATTGAGTTCCAAAAACGAGGGTTACTTCACATGCATGCTTTATTCTTCCTTCATGGTCCAGACAAGATTTAGACAACTGCACAAATTGATCGGTTAGTTAGTGCTGAATGTCCAGATCNATGACAATCCTCAAGAGGTGTAGGTGTAATTATTTCTTTTTTTTAAATCTAAATTGGAGATGTATACAACAACAACAACACAACATAATTTTGTATATAAGAATCGTGTTAATTTTAATAGGATACAATTTACACATGATCTGTTATCAATAATAATTTGTGCTAATGCCTAATTAGATTGTTACAAGTTAATTTACGAATTGAGATTTTCTTCATTGTACTTAGATTAATAGCTAGCAGGTCACATGTTATAAATTGNAAAACAATTAGACTTGGGTCTAGGAGTTAAAACACAACCCTAACTGGGTTCTTTGAATGTTGTTCTTCCAATGATGTTGCACGTGCCTACAAATACTAAGAATTCCCCAAACATTTTGTTTGGAACAAAGGTTGGAAGATTTGGACTTAGAGACAAAGCGGGTTTGCAATTGACAGATTGTACTTTGTATGCCCAATTTTGGAGAGCGATTTTCCCTTCAATTGCTAATATCAGTTGTTAGAAGACTGCAGTCTTTTGATGGTCTATGCACAGTCAATTGTGTGTTTCACGATAGTTTTAAATCTGTGTGTGAAGCTATGCGGCTCCTAGAACATGATGCAGAGTGGGTACAATGCCTCCAAGAGGCATCAACTATGAATACGAGATACCAGTTACGGACACTATTCTGCATCATTATAATAGAATGTTTTCCAATACAGTCATACACTTTGTGGAATCAATTCTTCGTCCATATATGTGATGATCTTCATCACAAGCTACAAATAACTTTTGGCATATGCGATCCAATGTAGTCTTAAATCAAATATTAAGGTTTATATTTGATTGATTAGTTGCTATACGAATCTGACAAAATTTTGGTTGACTTGCCACCTATGCCACACCCCATTGAAAATTGGAGTTGTGTTTCATGTAATATATTGTTCATCGATCATATGCAACTAAGAAAAGAAGCAACTCAATTGAATGCCCTTTTGAATATTAATGTTTTAAATGATGCTCAACGCACGACTTATGATGCTATCACTATCTCCATTGTTGAGAACCAGTGAAAAATGTTTTTCCTCAATAGAGGTGCAGGAATAGGCAAAACAATTTTGTACAACACCATCACCACTAAAATCCGTAGCGAGGCCATATCGTTATTACAGTTGCTTTATCGGGAATTGTTTTTTTTTGTTGTTAGGTGGTTAGACAGCTCATTCTACATTCTGCATTCCATTCGATATTATAGAAAGATCAGCACGTTGTTTTAGCAGACAATCACCACATGGGGAATTATTCAGGGATGGCCGCTTGATAATATGGGATGAGATTCCCATACAACATTAGCATGTTGTTGAGGCAGTTGATTGCACACTCCGTAATGTTCGTGATGATAAAAAAACTATTTGGTAGTATCATGATCATGCTTGGCGGGGATTTTCATCAAATACTACCAGTGATATCTAAGGGTGGGCGAGAACAAATTTTGGTGCATCCTTAAGACATTCTATAATATGGGCATGCGTCTGCGTACTGACTTTGGGCATAAACATGCATTTGAATCCCAATCATCATGCAAATTTTTCTCACGCAACCTTCTTAGAAGAGGTGATTTATTTCTTAAGTTATTTATATAAAATCGTCTAATTATTCATTTACGTGTGTTGACTAAATTCACAGCAAACTTAGATTGGGATTAGTACAGAAGATACTGTGGAACTTTCTCCAAAGATACACAGGTGTCGAACTCTACATGGACTAATTTTTAGAGTTTATACACAACTAGATGTGCTCATTGAGATAACCCCATCCTACTTAACTGAGCGCACAATTCTTTCTGCTCAGAATGATGATGTTTGCTCTATCAATGATGTTACTCTACAAATTTACCATGGCGAGATGTATACCTTATTGGCAGCTGACAAGATGTCAAATGGGGATGACCACCATCATTCTACCACTAATCAATATCTAAATTTCCTAAACTCATCAGGTTTTCCACCTTTCAAGTTGGAGCTAAAGGTCGGAGCCCAATCATTTTGTTGAGGAATATAGCCCCGAAAGATGGCCTCTGTAATAGGACAAGACTTATGGTTGTCAAGTGCACATCGTGGGTTATTGAGACTAGAATTCTAATTGGTTACAAATTTAGGAATCTTTGTTTCATCCCGCGGATATCATTATCACTGTTGTCTAAATATTTACTATTTCAAATGACTAGATGCCAATTCCCAGTACGCTTAATATATGCTATGACAATCAACAAGTCGCAGGGCCAGTCAGTCAAGTTTTTTGGTGTAGATCTGCACGCGCCTGTATTTTGCCACAGTCACCTATATGTGGCCATGTCTAGATGCACGTCTATCCTTTTCCCTTCTAATGGATCCACTACCACAACAAATCTCATATATTCAGAGGTATTGTTGGACTTGGTGATAATATTACTACATTTTGTTTTATGTATTGCAACTTACGTCAGGTCTAGGTTCATGACTTTTGTTATAGTTTTAATAGCTTCTTCCACACATGTATGATGATAAAAATTTCAATGATTATATGCTTGTTTTTTGAATTCATGGGCATTTGTGTTCGATTCGTTGAATGAGTGTATACTTCTTTGTTGGGATACTAATAAGGTACTTTAATGATATATTATTCTTTTAAAGTGTATGCTTTTACCTTGTTCTTATTCCTGCGTGTTTAACATTACATGCATTGTTGTTCAAGCCGGCACATGGTAGCTTGATGTTGATACACACACTTTCCTAAGCATAATGCTCTGGTTGTTTTCGCGGGCCCACTATGTTCATGCCCCACAACATATCTGATTATCAAGCAGTTGACTACTCTACACCTGGTCAAAACACGGTGTTATTTGGGTGGCATTTTTTGGGTAAATATATGATATGATTGATATATTATGTGTAATTTAAATACACTTATGAATTGTTCCTAAATTGCATTGTGCATTCAGGTGTAAATAAAACAGCTATGTGTTTGCATTTTCTATTGTGCATTTTCAAGGATGACATCAACTTAATTTCAAACTGCTATGTGCAACTGTGATTGCATCATGCCCTCGGGCAAGGGTTATTATAGATGGTTATGTTTGTTTTCAGTTATTATAGCGGGTTATTACTCAATTGATTTAACTTTCTTTAATTAAATGAAATAAATAATATTCTACATCAAATTAATTAGATTTGCCTAGGGTTTTGTTTGTTCTGTGTTTAGTATGATGAACTAATTACACCTTTATATTTAAGATGTTTGGTCTGATGTGAAATTAATGTTTGCTAGGGTATGGATCGTTGATTTTGGGAGATTGTTATGTTTGTTTTTTAGTTATGTATATAGGTTGATGTTTCCATGGTCTCCTATTTTCAAATGAAACTTTGCTGAAATTTTGCAAAAATAGCGGGTTATTATTAGATTGATATAAAGAATAACCTATATCAACTTAACCAAATTTGCGTAGACTTTTGTTCACATTTTTTTAGTATGGTGAACTAATTTCACAATTATAGGGATATGTTTGACTTGTATGGTGAAATTGATGATTGTTTTGATTGTTGGGTATGGATCGTTGATGTTGGGGATTGTTTCGCTTGTTTTTCAGTTCTGTATACAGGTTGGTATTCTATTATCTGCTATTTTCAAAGGAAACTAAGTCAAATTTTTAGCTTTAATTTGATTGTATTGTGCATTCAAGAGACTCTGAGTTTTGTAGATAGATTGAGATTTTGTTGAACTCCTATTTTTAGATTGATATAAAGCCGAAATAGTCTCCAAAAAATATTTGGGGACTATATTGATTTCAATTTCTTAAATTTAAGCAAATTAAATTATTTTTTTTGAGAATTAACTGGTTGGTTTACGCTGCACCATACCTTTAGGCACGAGTTACCCCTAGTTTCATTATAATGTATGACAAATTTAACTTTCTACCAATTATAGTACACAAGATGTGGAAAACTTGAAATTGAGTAACCTCATTGCAATGTCCACCTCTTGGAATAACAGTCTTGGTGAGGATTTTGTTGATCGCTCTTGGCACTTCAAGCATATTCTTAGAATCAAGTTTTTGGCTTCCATCATAATTCTCCCCAAACATCAAGTTCATGCCCCCATTCACATTCGTAACATATCCTTCATGCTTCCTCTTTCCAAAAAGTTTAAGATTCTTTTGCTTTCAAAAAATGATTCTTTTGATTTTTTCTGAAGAAATTTATTTGACCATTTGATTCTCTTCATCTCATCAGGAAATTAAACAGCTTTGTAGGTAAAGTAATGTTACTGAAACCTAAAAATTTGACCAAATTTTTAAACCTAATAATGTGTGACGATCATGATTCCAAGAGTTGGGTCTTGTGAGTTGTGCCAGGAAAAGTAAGGCCTTGGATGCGTTTTAAGGTTATGACTGTTGTGAGAAAATTTTTAAAAATATATTTAGCAATGAAAGGTTATTCGAATTGCGCAAATCGAAAGGATCAGAACGATTGTTGTTATGTGCAAATTCAATCAACTAGGGGTTTAGGATTTGGGCCTCGAAGGACTTAATTGGTGTTTTTAGGATCATTAAATTAATGTGTTTGAGATAAATAAAAAAAATAAAATTTTCAAAGTTGTGGGGAGGTAAGCATGATTATATAAAACTTTTTATTAGTATTACTCAATATATGGCGGGATAAAATGTATAGTATTTCGTCAAAACAAGTGAACTTAAACTTTATTAGTAACAAAAGTTTATTGGGGTTAATGTGTAATATATATATATATATATATTGTAACGCCCCAAATACCACCCTGGACGGCATTACAAACTAAAAATCATTTACAACATGAGAGTAACTAAATAATTCATCCATAAAAAAATTTTATTCATCAAATATATCATTTAAAATCTCATTACCAAAAGAATACGCCAAAACATGACGAATATATCCCCAAAAGAATATGATCCCAAAAGTAAGATAATTACATCCCAAAAATTAACTATCCTAGCACAGCAGAATAACAAAAGAAAGTGTCGCTCTAAGCATCCACCTTGGGATTCACGCTCCCGTCTATCAGAGTCTCCTAGTGTTCGAGCTCCTCGACTCCCAGTTCTTCCTCGAGAGGATAATCTAAAAAATATAGTTTGTAGGGGGTGAGCACTAAGCTTTGTAGCAACATTCCTCTCAAACTCGAACAAATTTTAGAAAAGCATATAAAAATGGTCGGTCATCTTTCACAAATAGCATATATGAATTTTGAAATAAAACAGGCACATTTAAAAAGATCTCCAGTTTAAGCAACAACAGTAATTTAATGCATACAGGAAACCAACATACGACTAATAATCCAATCCACCATAAACCGTTTCTCCCAAGTTCTTGCGGAATCCCATACTTCCCAAAATTCTTGTAGAAACTAGTTATGATACAATTAACAATAACCCACCACTGTATTCATATCGCATGGATACCATCAAAAATATCATGGCCCACGTACAATTCACACAAATCCTCACAAGGATATCCAACCTTTAGGAAGGACATATGTCAACACCATGACAATGACGTATCCAACCAAAGAGTAGTATACTAACCCATTTTTTTACGATAACCCGTAAGCGATAATGGTTTAGTACTCGCAAGGCACTAATCCCATTACAAGTGGTAGGAAAAGTTCTAACCCACACGAAATAAGAAGGCGTATACACACTCCAAGATACCCGGTCAATAGTAGCCCATGTTTATCCAACAGCCACACAAGAGATACAATACCAACAATTTCGTCAAATAACAAACAATTCCATAAATTTCCAATTTCACATTTAGTATTTCAATAGAACACTGGAAGAAAATGCAAGAGATCATCATCATTATCATTTTAGTACTCAACACAAGGCACTAAAGTTTCAAAGTCAAGAGCAAAGGAAGAATCAAGAAGAAAATCCATCTCTTTTGAAAACTAGGGTTTTATATCAAGAAAATGAGATTTCATGGATATTCAACCCTAACTTTGTTTAAAACACACTAATAATTGTAAAAAGACCAAGGAACAAATAACCCATAGCAAATACATATGATTAGAAGTCAAGAAATACATATATATTAGCCCTAACATCAATGGACAAGAATGGAAGAAAACCCCCTACCTTGATGTTCTTGGAGAAGCTAGGTTTGATCTTTAATCCCCTTTAGAACTCTTTTTTTCTCCTTCTTTCTTCCTCTCTAAGTCTCTTTATTAGGGTTTTAAGAGGTGTGGGGTGAGAGTGGTGTGAAAGAATGAGAGTAAATGTAGTGAAAATGGAGTTTTAAAACATAAAAATCTCAACTTTTTAACTATCTACTGGTAGTTCGTATCGAGCTACCAGTAGTTCAGATACACTGGCAATCTACTTCCTGTTGAGTTACCGGTAGTTCGGAACTACTGAACATTTACTACCTGTTGAGCTACCGGTAGTTCGGATCCACTGGACAGCGTACTACCGCTAGATCATGTCAAAATTTGCCTATTTCCTCTATTTTCATTTCAAACTCATTCCAAACCCTTCCAAATCCAACCCAAGCTTATTCAACATGCTTTTTGCATCAAACCTAGTTGGTACAAGTTCTATTACAACGATTTCATACATCTGCAAGCTAAACTAAGTTTTAACTACTATTTCTTTGAATTTCCATAGTAACATTTCTAAAAGAAATAATAACTTGCTACATAAACCTACCTACATATATAAAGATAAAAGGGTGGGGTTTACATATATATATAATTCTAGAATTATGCTTTGGGGCAAGATTATGATTAATGACTATGAAGGATTTGAATTGGAATAGTATCATCTTTTGTACAGATTAGTTGGTAGTCTTCCATAAGTTCTATATTTTATAACATATTAAAGAAATAAAAGTCAAGCATAATAAAAAGAAAAGGATAGGTGTCTACCTTGGAAGTTTTCAAACATGAGGTGTTGTGTGGGGGTGTGTTTTGGTTTTGAAACGTTTAACTAACCTAAGGGCGGATGGNGATTTGCATGTAAGGAATCTATATTTGAAGTCCATTTCTTTATTTAAAATTTTTAAAAATAATTATTAATTATATAGAACTATAATTAACATCATAATTAATGTGTTAGCGATTAATATTTATATGGTTCGTCATTGTATACCACTTTGTCGATATTTCTCTTACACGACAATTGAGCTACACCTAATAAATATGTGCAATTGATTAGNCATAATTAATGTGTTAGCGATTAATATTTATATGGTTCGTCATTGTATACCACTTTGTCGATATTTCTCTTACACGACAATTGAGCTACACCTAATAAATATGTGCAATTGATTAGAATCTCGTTGTCAAAGAGACAAGATCCTCTCTAGGATTGGTTGGAGACTCGTGCTGACAACATCTTATAAAACTAAAAAAATATAAGAAAAAAATTGCAAATAAACAAGAGAATATATATAAATGATAAAAATTGGTCTTTTCAACTTATATGTCTCAATGTATCTAAGACCTCATTTTGTAGGCTTTAAACATAACAACTATCAAATACAATAATAAAGTTGATATATGAATGGATAAGAGTTATAGACTAATTGATGTACAACATGTGGCAGTAGAGTAGGTTGACTGTCGTCCCTTCGAAGCACAATGAAAGACCAAATAATAATAATACAGACAAAAATGGGTCAAACTCGAATTCAGTGGGACCAGTGATGTTTGATCCGACTTAAACCAACGATCAAGACTCATTGTTTTGCAATGAGATCCTTTGATTTTGGGTCGAATTTCATTATTTAGGCCCTCAAAATCCTCCTTCTGCTATTTTAGGAAAGGTTTCATAAATTGATAATAAATCATAGGAGATTCTAAATTCAGCGTCANTAACTTGCTACATAAACCTACCTACATATATAAAGATAAAAGGGTGGGGTTTACATATATATATAATTCTAGAATTATGCTTTGGGGCAAGATTATGATTAATGACTATGAAGGATTTGAATTGGAATAGTATCATCTTTTGTACAGATTAGTTGGTAGTCTTCCATAAGTTCTATATTTTATAACATATTAAAGAAATAAAAGTCAAGCATAATAAAAAGAAAAGGATAGGTGTCTACCTTGGAAGTTTTCAAACATGAGGTGTTGTGTGGGGGTGTGTTTTGGTTTTGAAACGTTTAACTAACCTAAGGGCGGATGGGAATGAGTCAGTCATCAAGAGAAATATAAAACAAATTAGAAAATACAATAGGGACAAGCACATCATGGTGTTGTGAACTCAAGATTGAAAAACTTACCCAACAAAAAAAATTCTCAAAAACTTAAATAAATAGGGTAAAATAAAATTTAAAATATTTTATATGTAAATGACACAATAAAATATTTTATATGTAAGATGCATCAATGACAGTAAAAGATAAACGAAATCCTACATTCGATGTTATCTTGGATCAACACAGTGTATTGTTACAAAACAAAAATGGAGTAATATGTTAGAATAAAACTAAGTAATAATGACTTAGTTAAACTAAAAATAACTTTTTGGAGTGAATAAGGAAAAATAATGATGCCCAAATTTGATCCAAAAATATTTAACGAGGATCAAATTCAAATGATTTCAACCTATAAAACTACCCAAAAACTTAATCCAAATTTTTTACCAAAAAAACAAACTCCTAAATCGACAAAATCTCCCCCTTTCACTCCCTTTTTCTCTGTCTGTCTCTTCTTTCCTCTTTCTTTTTCCCATTTCTTGTGTTCTCTGAGTGCTCACTACATTGGCTATTTTATAGCCAAACTTTTTTCCATCGTCACATGGGTGATGGCATTTTGCTTGCATCACATAGGCAGTTGTCCTTATTTTGTCTACATATATATATATATATATATAGACAAATAAGATATATCTTAACATAAATAATCAACTTTTCATCCACTTTTCTTCCGATTTTGTAGGGATTGATTTTAATGAGTTGGAAGGAAAGTTAATTCATCCACTTTTTCATCCTTCTTATATTTCTTCCTTACCGAATATGATTTTTTATTTATCCCTTAAATTTTTTATCCTTTCAACTTTCTATCCTCCCACTTTTCCGTAGTACATTAAACCCAATTCTAGTGTGGGAGGATTCTGTTATATGGTTACCTTCTCGTTCTTCTCAATACAGTTCTTCCTCTGCTTGGGAAGCACTAAGAACTCGAGGACATCTTCAAACTTGGTCCAAAGTGGTATGGTATCCTGGTGCGGTTCCAAGATAGAGCTTCATTCTTTGGATGACAATCCATCAAAGGCTTACTAACCAGTATAAGCTGGTTTCTTATGGTCTCCTGCAAAGTGCTCATTGTGTTTTCCGCAGAACCACAATTGAATCTCATGGTCACTTATTCTTTGAATGCGACTACTCTGCCAGAATTTGGTTTTCTCTGCAAATGAAATGCAATATTCAGTGGCCTAGCTTATTTTGGCCTGATTTCATTCAATGGTTTTCTGCAAATGTAAAAGGTAAGGGCTACAGAAGTTAATCTTTAAACTGGTCCTCTCCTCCACTGTCTACTCTCTATGGAAAGAAAGAAACTCNCCAATCTAGATCGTAATCCTGTCTATCCCATATGACGGAATATTCATGGTGCACCTACAATAGTAATGCCGATTATAGATTCTTACAATGATGAAGATGATTTTCTTGTACAAGAATGTTGTAGATTATCGAGATACTAGTCGTGACGCTAAGAATTTTCATATGCAGCTTGACCAACGAAGCTTTAATGGTCATCTTCATATTGAATATTTTCTTGACTGGTTGATCGAGGTGGAGAGATTCTTCAACTACATGGATGTTCTGGAGGAGAGAAGGTTAAACCAGTGGCCTACAAGTTGAAGGGTCGAGTTTCTGTTTGGTGGTAACATGTCCAGCTTACACGTACCCCGGAAGATAGAGTCCCAAATCATGCCTGGTTGAAGATGAAGAGATTGTCGTGAATAAGGTTTTTACCTCCTGATTTTACATGTACTATTCTTGTAGTATCAAGATTCCAAGTAGAGCAATCGATCTGTTCAAGCATATACTGAGGAGTTTCAGAGGCTTTCCTCTCGTAACCCCCAAACATGGATGAGGTGTATCAATGACAGTAAAAGATAAAAGAAGCCCTACTTTAGACGTTGCCTCGGATTAATACCGTATACTGTTGCAAAACAAAATGGAGTAATATTTTAGAATGAAACTAAGCAATAATGACTTAGTTAAACTAAATTAATTATTGGAGTGAATAACAAACTATAATGATGCCAAAATTTGATCCAAAAATATTTGACGACGATCAAATTCAGATAATTTGAACCTATAAAATTACTAAATCATAACCCAAAAAATTTTCCTAATTTTTTTATCGTAAAAGCGAACTTCTAGGTCAAAAAAATTTCGCCCTTTCTCTCCCCTTTTCTCTCTCTCTCTCTCTCTCTCTCTCTCTCTTTCTTCTTTCCTCTTTCTTTTTCTCATTTCTTGTGTTGTCTAAGTGCCCACTATATTGGCTATTTACATGAAATATTTTGAAAATTAATAATAAATTATAGGAGAATTTGAGTTTAACATCGTCAAATTTTTTAGACTCCAAATAACATGCGGTTTTATGTTAATTAGGAAAATTGCATAATTTCATTTTTGGTAATTTTCATAATTTTAGGGATTTTGCATCAATTATGGGAATGATTAGGGTTTTGGCCATTCTTATTTATATTACTCCATTGTACTACGAATAATTCATTGGATAATATCATATTTCAAAGTTTTTCTGTGGATTCAGAGTGTTCCTTTTGGTTCTATACACAAAGAATCTTAGTGTTCTTTGTATACTTTGTACCGTTGCATCAATTGGTATCAGAGCTTTGCCTAACCTAATGTGATGACTAATCAACATAGTGATAACAATCTTCCTAACAGTGATCATGTGGAAGGGGTTCTTTCGAGAGCCGAGTTCTTGGAGTCTTAGTGACAACAACAACAGCAGTTTTAAATTCTCCACCGCAATGGAGTCATTTTGTAAATCTTAACATATTCTATAGTCATGATACTACAACGATGAAGATCCAAAAGCATTACTTTGAGGGAGGAGATCATGTGTCAAAGCTACACCAAAAGCACTCTATATGCACCTTCTTACTTAGGACAGAGTAATAACCTAAAAACCTAAGATAATCCCTTGGTTTAATAAACTCAGGAGGATTAGTGTTAAAATGAAATAAGTATTAGATTCGAGAATGTCACCTATGTGTTCTTCAAAAATTTTTGGGTGTTTTGAAAATATAGAATTGAGACATCATCAGATCCTTATTGAGCAACACCATTTAGTGTTTAAGAAGAAAAGATTTTTGCTTGATTTTAGGCTTATAAACCCAGTAGGGACTGTCCTATGCTCGCTAGTCTTTGCTAGAGCGGTTTCTTCATGATTTTAAAAAAATATTAGGCAAAGGCTAAACAGAGGATAACAGGGGGTCACTCGAGCAGTCCTGCTCTCCTAGGTTGGCTTGAAATTTATTTTTCAATCCAATGACCACCACCCTAAGATCGCCCTCCCATTACTCAAGTTGTCATTCACGAATTTGTGTTTTCTTGTTGACAAAGATTGCCCTTATTCCGGACCTATAAATAGGAAAAAATTTTCCAACTTAAGGTATCTCTTTTGTGACCTGAATTCTTGCCTCTTACTACAACCTTAGATCCCTAAATCTCTAGGCTATCATCCTGCAAATCTCATCCAATTACACAATTTGGAGAAAAAAAGATTGATTGGTTGATGTCCAAACCCATTGGAGTGTGCATGTCGAGGTTCATGGTACGTCCTGTGAATGCTCAAGGCCAAGAGGATCCATTGCGTTAGAGAATTCAAGTGAAGCTACCTAAGACGTCGAAGAGGCACTTTGATGGAGAGGCATATTGAAGGAAAATAACGTCTAACCATTGTATTTGTTGAAGTATAAGACTCGAGTACTTTTAATTGACAATAGGGTAGTGGATTAGGCTTTAGTGAACTCTATAGTGGTTCTCCAAGGTTTTTCCCAATGAGAGTTTCCATGTCAACAAATTGAATGTGTTAATCTTTATTATTTTCATACACACTTACAATTTGAGCATACATGTGCACTATATGTTTGATTGAATGATTGATTGACAATCTACATCATCCATAGTAGTGCACCAAGGGTTTGGGTCATTGGGTTAAGATCTCCATGAGAGATTGATGTTGAGTGATGAATTGGTAAAATCAATAGACGAATCTTCATTGGCTCATGGGTGATGTAATTGGGGAGGAAAATATGTGGCAGATAAAAATACAAGTTGCTAGATATTTCATTAGGTAGACTAGCTAATGCACGTGTTTGAAAGCACTATGTAACAAAAAAAAAATCAGTCAAATTTTCTTGTGAGTATTTGAGCCCAAAAAAATATTACATGTATACTCGATAAAAAAAAAGTTGGGCACTCACTCAAGTTAAACCCCTTTTTGGCCACAAAATTTGAACCCCTTTTTCACCACAAAAGTTTGAGCACCCACTCAAGTATAACAAAAAAGGCATTCTAGTGACATGTCATAGCCATATTAGCAACCACTAAAAGACCCCAACTTAGAGTTCCACTCCTTTCTAAAAACCAAAATCATAAAAAAGATGCTAAACATATTTTTGCCCAAGGTAAGGGTTCCAACCCATTGTCTTCTAACCATGATTCTTGGTTTTGGAAGGTAGCCAAGATTCAAGATTGATAAAGTCAATTGTAGGACAAAAACAAAGCATTTTCCAATCATAAAAAATTATTATCCTCTTCCCCAATGTTTTGTGGATTTAGCTTTTTTCATTAACAATAAAATCTACGAGATATCAACAAATCCTTTATTCCCATCTATTTCTAAAAGGAGAGATTTGTCCGAACATCCGTAGGGAACTACATAAAACAGTCAAAAAGAGTTTAAACAAACAAATTCCTTACCTTCTTTGCCACATTACTGTTAATAGAATGGACACAAATCAAGCTTTTGTTGATTGTGATGTTTGCAATTAAAGGCTTCATCAAGCTAAAATCCTTGATGATGAATTCAATAAGTCTCCAAAATCCAACATATTAATTACAAATAATCATTTCAACTAATTTAATCGAGAGTGTAATGACCTAGTGTTCGGTGAGTGAGAATTGGGACAAAAATGAGTATATATATGATTAGGGTTTCAAAGTCCGGACTATGAATTGATAGCACTGAAGTGTTTGTTAGTTTTCTGGAGATAATTTGGGTGTTAGTTAATTAAGTGTAGGGGTGTTACTGGTNAAATTAATTCATTAAATCTAAGTGATTCGTTAAATTTTATCATTATTAAATTAAAATTTAATCAATTTCCAAAAAATTTAAATTAAACTTACCTACCATATACTGAATTCAAATATAATCTATTGTTTCTAGATTATGACACCACAAATTAAGCCAATTAATTAGTAAATTTTACCCCCAGTTAATATACCATTAATGAAGGCAGTTATGACAACCTCCACCATCCAAAATCCATGACCAACACCACCATCCAAAAACTGCCACCAAAGAGAGAGAGAGAAAGTAAACCACCTAGGGTTTTCAGATCTACACGTAGGGTTTGTAGAGGCGCCTGCAAGGTGGGGGGAGGCGATTGCGAGGTGGAGATGGGGGGTAGGTGGCAAGGGCAAAATGAGGAGTGGAGGTGGAAGGCTAATGGTGTCGATGAAAGAGAGAGAGAGAGTGTGTTGGCGGTGGTGGGGGGGGCATAGAGAGACGGGGGTGGGGGTATGTTATACAATATATTTTTTTCCAGTTATTTTTACCAATTAAATAAAGGGTAAAATTGACTTTTTACTAACCCTGTCAATGTCGTTTACAAATTGGAATGTCATTGTAATTTCTAAAATGTGAAGGGGTCTCCGTGTAATTAAACCAAATGTTAGGGGGGTAAGTATAATTTACCCTAATTTTATTCACTATTTAACATTTTATTTTATATCACATTCAACTCAACTTGCCCAAGTCACTTTAGCCCTATTTCCGGTCATTCCCTTTACTTAAACATTTCGTCGAACACTTAACATGCGTTAAAGTGTTATTCGAACCTATTGCCCTAGTTTAACTAAAGTAGGCTTCAATCCTTGCTAAATATCAAAAATTCTAATTAATTAGATAATAGACCACTTAAGCTTTCTAGGGACTGGTCAGGGGCTCTAAATGGCATCCCAATTAAAGCATTCTAATTGTTTTTTCGTTGGACATCAAAGCGGTCCATTCCAATTTAGTCCCCTAATTTTAGTCATTTCCAATTAGAAACCTGTATCGACACAGTAACAAAATGGTGTTTTAACCTATTCCATTAGAACGGGCTTTGAATCTAGTTTCCTTTGCTTCAAACGGTGCGTGAATTCGAGTTTTCTAAACGAAGTTATCATCGTTTTTTTACCTACTACTCGAGCTGTCAATCAAAATTGGGAATCACCATCAGCTTCATATTCTCTTATAAACCTACGCCACTTACTCGTGCAATTTTCAAAACAATTGCAAGAGGTTGTTTAGCATCCTCACAGCAAGTCTTAAATAAAATGTAAATTATTATGCACAATTATATCTAACATCTATTTACTCCATACAAAGTTATTTAGATTCTTCTATATGACCGAATTTATAACAATAAATTTATCCCACTTTCCGAATAGTATGCTTCGAATTGATCGAACCTGATAACCCCGTTCAATTATTTTTTCCAAAGTCTCGTTTCTTCTTTCTTTTCTTTTTTTCTTTTTTTTCCGTCAGTTGTTCCTCACTAGGCCAGCCTTCCTTTCCTTCTCTTTCATTCACTTGTTTTCATTTTTTTTCATACTTCCTACAAAGGTGGCAGCTTATGCTTTCATCCCAAGCTTAGTCTTCAAGGAAAGCAATGTCGTCCCCCAAAGTTCATCCAAGTTTTTTGTCCAAGCCACTATATGATGTCTTATCTCCAGCGCGCACACACACACTTGATAACATGTGCCCTTTTTATTTCTTACTTTATGTATGCTATTTATTCATTATATATTATTTTTCATTTCCTTAGACTTCATCTACTAACTAAGGCGTTGTTTGATAATACCGCTTAACATTTAAAATTAAATATTTTAAGCGCTTATTGAATTAAACTTGTTTGATAACCTAAAATTCATATCACTTAATATTTTAAGCACTTCTTAAAATATGCTAAAATTTTAAATAGTAACCCACCTACTTGTCACTTAATACTATAAATATTAGTCAATAAGGATTTTATCAATTTCTTATAATAGACAAATATACTGTCTATGTATTTTACACTTTTAACTTTTCAATACCCACCAATTTGATTTAATTCAATACTTCAATTTTAGTTGATACCAAACAGCCAGCAAATTAAAAAAATTAGCATTCAACACTTAAAATTTAGTATTCAATTTTCAGTGTTTAACTTTCAGTTTTATCGAATTCCACCTTTGTTGAAATATAATAAAAACTATTAAGACTAAATCGTGATAACAATCCATGTTAGTCACCAAATAATTCTTATAATCGTGATCTATTCTTTTATATTTCATATCTCTTTTTTGATCCATCATAAACATCTTATAGTCGATGATCAAAATTTCATTTCAACACTACATTAACTCATTATAGTTTTAATTATTGCAATTTAACCCTGATATCACTTAATTTTTTTTTCCATCGAAACTTTAATACTTTAACTTACCACTTAACGTGCTTCTAACTACTTTCAAACTATATTTTGACCCCTTATATTATTTATGTGATGCTCCAAAATTTGAGAGTCTTTTCTCAACCTATTGATCACCTATCAACTCGCAAAAGTATATCCGTGAATACCGTATAACTCAATACCATATTGTTACATCTCATTCACTGGGATCATAATCAAAACATAATTTGGGTAGAGTCTCATTTGTACAAGAGTCCTACCCGATACGTAACATGTGCATACAGTAATCATAAGAACATTTCAAGGTCTAAACCCCATCAATTTGGACTTAATATTTAATCATTTACATCATTCAAATGGAAGATGTGTCTTGGTACCAGTACTTGAGCCCACTGTCCATCGGGATACCTGTACCTAGGCCTAGGTACCGGTACCTAAGCCCACTGACATACAGGTATCGGTAACTGAGCAAACTAAAATCCAAGTACTGGTACCTGTAAGCCTAGGTACCGATACCTAGGTCATCCGACATTGTAGTACCTGTACCTGTGAACCTGGGTACCGGTACCTAAGCTTAGAATTTCCTCAATCTTTCCAATTTTCAACTCTAGACCATCCAATCTCATTCCATATTCATCCATTCATTCGTTTACATCAAAACATTGTCCAAAAGAGTTCATTACATGTCCATTTTGTCAAATTACAAGTCCACATCAAATTACATAATCTATTAAAAAAATGCAATTTAAGGACCATAATTTGGCTCCGCCATTAACACAAGTCCAAGTAAGGGCCATCCACCGGTGCTTGTCCCACATCTGAAATATGTTCTCATAAAGGGTGAGGCACACTGAATAGGGTATCTCCTAAGGGGGCTACTCCCTAACTCAAATGCATATGAAATGCCACATGCAAATTCATCACATCAAGCATTCACCCAAGAACATACATTTCATAAATGAATGCTATACTTTTCATGCCATGTTATGAGTTAGAAATCACACATACAATGCAACCCGAGCCCTCCACTGGCTCCCATAACACATGACATGCCATACGTATGCATCCGGACATTCTAAACCTCTGTCATTGATGTTAGACATCTAATGACCACTTTCATAAAATCTTATGTCTTTCTTGGGATTGGTATTTATGGACTTCGCCGACACGACATCTATGGACTTCCACCAACGACTTTGCGTATACTGACACACTTTATGGACTCAATACCAATGGGAGTGCATATACGAAATTACTGGGTTTTGTACCCGAGGAAAAATATAGCCCTTCTTGCTAATTCCGACACATATTTTCAATGTAACCCGTGTGACTCAGTCGAACCTAGGTCCAACCTTTCCAAGCACACGTATCAACCCACCAAGGATGGTGTTTGATCAAAACTATGCACACACACCCACACTTATGTCAAATGCCCACAAATACGATGCTACCCATGCATATACAAGTGTAATGTACAATTGGAATTACAATATCATGTTCATCATATCATATGCATATTATGAACATATTCAATTTCCACAAGCATTCTCAAATTCTCAAATGTCAATTATATGATAAAACATATAATAATATTTTTCAATACCACTAAGCATGTTATAGCATTTTTCATTCAAATAAAATACTTAATCATCTATAGGCATTTTATCAAACACCTTTAAGGCACAAATGTAAACACATAACATACCCAAACAACACATTCTTCATGAAATTCAAAACCAAGCAATTTCATCAAACCAAATCATACAAGAATTAGTTTTAACATATTCTTATACCCATTTACACATTTCAACTACACTAGGTATGTGTTATACATGAGATTACATCTCTAATACCCTACCCATTTCATATTTCAACCCTAGGTTAGAAATAAACCTAATTTGGAAAGGATACCTCTTGTAGCGTAAATCCGCGTAAAAGAACTCCTGAAGATCCCAAATCAAACTTCAAAGCTTTGACCTAAAAATCACACCTTTGAGATTTTGAGAAAATGCCCGACCTTTGGTATAGTCGTGTACCTCTCGTCGCCTAAAATAACTTTTGTTTTGGCCGGAAGAGATGCGACGGTCGGATCACCATAAATCGAAGGTAGAAAACAAAAAAACCCTTGAATTTCTCTCTCTTTCTTCTCTCTCTTTTCTGGAAAAAAAGTAGGTGTAGAATGGGAGAAAATTTAAAATTTTCCCCTTTTTATACCCCTTGGATTCTTGGTGCACAATGTGCCGCATGTCCCTCTTTTTTATGATCAAATTTTATCCCAAATTAACTAAATCTTGTCTTATTTTACGTTCAGATGTTGATCGCGTTTATTTCCCAAGTTTCATACTTATATCCAATTGCAAATGTCCAATCATCTCATAAATGGAAAAATATGATTATTTCAGACTTTGACAAAAATTGACTGAGTAGCTAGATTTCACGATATAAATCCAATAGTGAGGTTCATTTCACCATCTGTGGTTTAGAAATAATTGGGTTTTTAACCACTACCATAACGGCTAATTACTATTTTACCCTTTTTCAAAAAATTTTAAATTTTTTGTGTTTTACAATTTAAACGCAATGCACTGAATGACAAGATATCACAAGAAAATTATGCACTTAGGGCAAAAGTCAAAATAGATGGAGGTTGAAGATGATAAATAGTAACCAAACTTTCCGATGGCGATTGGTGGCTCGTCGGGTGATGTTTGGAGATCTAATCAATGGTGGACCACTTAATTCTTTATAAGGATTCCAAAAACGTATTTGTTTTGCGATCCAACATTCTAGGCAAAATTTTATAAAATGATCATTTTACCCTTTGGTTCCAATTTGGTTCAATTTTGGGTTTTTTTTACTAAAGTAAGTTTAAATTCATGTTTAACTACTTAAAATAAACTATTTATCAATATTTACTAAAAAATTATGCTATGCTATTTTTTATGGTGTTGGATTGACTAGTGGATCGAGGTAGAGTTTCTTAATTTCGGATTGTGCGAGATTTTTCAAACTCCTTTCAAAATTATGGAATATGTTATTTATGATGTTTATCATGTTATTTGAAATATGATTGGGTTGGATTGACTCAGTTATGGTTTTGATGTGCACTTTGCGTAGTTGACTGTATTTATCATTTTGAATTGAACTCTAGGATCCTATTAAATGAAATGTAAGTGCACACAAGATCGAGTGGTAGAGGATTTATATTCTAAGTTGAGATTGCAGAGGGTTTCATTGAGTTCGTAAATGCTTAGGTGGCCCGGTTGGTCTTCAAACTTGGGTATCGAATTGGATTGTATTAACTTTGAAGCATATCTTCTTTGGGGTGCAAGTTCCATAAATTGTTGGATCGTATGGTTCGTATCAATCCTGAGTGGTCTATTAAGATTATTTGTTCTCTGGTGTGGCACTTTATTGATATTGTGATCATATTATTGCTTTCAAGTGAATAAGTTTTGTTTAACATTTACTTCATTACAATATATCTATGAAATGAACGGTTTTGATGCTCAATCATGTCAAATTACTTATTTCAAACTCGCATGCTTTGGAATTGAGTTATTCTACTGAACTGTTGATGCTCACCCTACATTATTTTTTTCTTTTAGATTAGTCGGTGGCAAGGAAGTTTGTGAATATTTAAACTATCAAATTTCAAGTTTTTGATTCTAAGTGTTGAGTAGTGTTTCTGAGGCGTGTAAATTGTCAAAGGCTTGATGTACATGTGTAAAATGTAACAAGTTTATAACTGAGTTGCATCATAGCTACGTATAATATGTTTATCTATTGAGCTTAATAAAAAACACTCTTTATGTTTATGAAAATAGATTGGAATTTTACAATTGGTATCAGAGCTTATTTAATATTTAAGGATTGTATCATTTGTTGCTTATGAAGGTTATTAACACTATGTTTTGCGTGAGTTGAGTCGGGACGTTACAAGTTTGATATCAGAGCATAGGTTTGAGATACTGATTTGTAACTGCTTTTGAGTCTTTTGTAAATATGTCTTCTATGGAGACATGGGACCCAAAAGTTTGAAGAGCTATCGCCAAGTGGCACAAAGTTTGTTTCTTCAAGTGTCACAACATCTAAATCTGAGTTGAAACCTTTCTCGACTTACTAGAAATATGACTTTTTTGGGGGAGAAAGAGACTTATTCAGTGGTGATATCCTCTAAATTGTCAGTCACAGGAATTAAAAATGATAAAAGTCATTAAAAAGCATCGAAGTGCAATCGGATGGACCATTGCCGATATCAAGGGAATAAGTCTTTTTTTCTGTACTCATTGCATATACTTTAAAGAGGACTCAAAACCCTTTCGTCAACCTCGGCAAAGGTTAAATCTACATCTAAAGTGGTTGTAAGAACTGAAGTGCTGAAATTTCTAGATGCAGATATCATATACCCCATCTCTAATAGTAAATAAGCAAGCCCTACCCAAGTAGTACCCAAAAAATTAGGTGTTGCAGTGGTAAAAAATGAAGAGAATGAATTAGCCCCAATATGTACTATCACAGGTTGGCATATATGTATAAACTACAGAAAATTGAATTCATTTACAAGAAAGTACCACTTTCCTTTACCTTTTCTAAACCAAATTCTTGAAAGGATAGCTGGACATGCTTTTTATTATTTTTTGGGACAGGTACTTGGGACACAATCAAATTGAAATTGCACTAGATGACCAAGATAAAACCACCTTCACATGTCGTTTTGGTAATTTTGCATATAAAATAATGTCATTTGGATTTTGCAATACTTCAGCCACATTTCAAACATGCATGTTGAGTATTTTTAGTGACATAGTGGAGAGCTTTTTGCAGGTTTTCATGGATGACTTTTCTGTATATGGTAACTCATTTGAATTGTGTTTGCATAATCTTGAAAAAATCCTCACACGGTGTGAGGACAACAATCTTGTTTTAAAGTGGGAGAAATATCACTTTATGATGACGTAAGGAATTTTTTGGATCATGTTGTCATGTTAGAGGGGGATTAAGGTTGATAAATCTAAAATTGACTTGATAGGTAATCAAACATTAGGTCATCTTAGTTTATGCAAGGTTCTATAGAAGATTCTNAATCTAAAATTGACTTGATAGGTAATTAAACATTAGGTCATCTTAGTTTATGCAAGGTTTTATAGAAGATTCTTAAAAGATTTCAGTTTAATATCTAAACCAATGTATAATCTTCTATCAGGATACAACATTTGAATGGAATGATGCGTGCCAAAGGGCTTTTGACAAGCTTAAAAACATGTCTATTTCTACACCAATCATGCAACCTCCTGACTGGTTTTTACCTTTTGAACTCATGTCCGATGCTAGTGATTGTGATGTAGAAGTTGTTCTAGGACAACAAAAGGACAAATGACCCTATGTGATTTACTATGCAAACAAAATTTTGAATAATGCACAAACAAATTATTCTACAGTAGAAAAAGAATTGTTTGCAATAGTATTTGCGTTAGGTAAAGTCAGATTATATTTAGTTGACTTCGATAGTGGTTTCTACTAACCATGAAACTTTGAAGTGCTTAATTAAGAAGGATGTTAAACCACATCTCCTCTTATGGACACTCCTACTTCAGGAGTTTGATCTCATTATCAAAGACAAAAAATGAGGGGAGAATTTGGTAGTCGACCATCTGTAAAGGTTGAATTATGATACAAAAGAAGAACCTCTTCCTATTAAATAAACTTTTTCTAATGAGCAACTCTTTACAATTACTGAGGTACCATGGTATGCGGATATTGGCAATTATTTGGCTACAGGTACCAGTCCCTTTCACTACATCTCGGTAGACAAACAAAATTTTTTAAGAGAGGTGTGAAGCTTCTTTTGAAGCTTATGGTGGACATTTTTCTTCAAAGAAAATCGTTACTAAAATCTTGCAATATAAATTTTATTGGCCCACTCTCTTTAAATATGTACATGTTTTTTATCTAATTTGTGATAGATGTCAAACTTCTAAACGAAACAAGATGCCCTTAAACCCTATTTTAATCAGTGAAATTTTTGACTATTGGGGTATCAATTTTATGGGATCNTGTGATAGATGTCAAACTTCTAAACGAAACAAGATGCCCTTAAACCCTATTTTAATTAGTGAAATTTTTGACTACTGGGGTATCAATTTTATGGGATCATTTCTCCCCTCTTTTGGATATCTATACATTTTAGTTGTCATTGATTATGTTTCCAAATAGGTTGAGGCGATTCCTTGTCGAAATAATGATCATCGCACGGTGATTAGGTTTTTGAAAGAACATTTTTTTGTCCCGATTTGGAATCCATTGAGCTATTATAACTTATAAGTGATGGGGATGCACATTTTTGTAATCATCTATTTGAAAATTTAATGAAAACATATTTGATTTTGCATAAAGTAGTTGCCCCTATCACCTATAGACAAGTGGACATGCTGAATTAGCCAATTGGAAGGTCAAACACATCTTGAAAAAAATGGTAAATTCAAACCGCAAAGATTGGTCCCTGTGACTAACTAATGCACTTTGCCCTTACCGCACTACTTATAAAATAAATTTTAGAGTGTCTCCTTGTCGGCTGGTTTATGGCAAGCCTTGACACTTGCCCGTAGAGGTGGAACATTGAGCTTATTGGGCAATCAAGATGATAAATTTTGATCTAAAAGAAGTCGGTGCATCTAAAAGAGTTCAGATAAGTGAATTGGAGGAATTACGAAATGATGCATATGAAAATGCCAAGATTGCGAAGGCCTAGATAAAAAAATTTCATGATCAAAATATTGTGCAAAAATCCTTCACCCCCTCCTAGAAAGTCTTACTGTAAAATTCAAGAGTTTACCTATTTCCTGGCAAGTTAATGTCTATGTGGATGGGGGCCCATATTGTTAAACAAGTATTTGAACACGGAGCTATTGAGATAGAAAATCCGTCAAATGGTAATGCTTTTAAAGTTAATGGTCAACGACTTAAAGCATTTCATTACTAATTAGTTGGAAACAGGGATTTCATTGACTTAATAGAACCACACATTATTCTCTAAATCAAGAAATGATTTGTAAATACTGTATATATATTGTGCTAATATCAGTTTTATTATTTGTTTTGCAGGATCCTGAACATATTCCTTTCCTTTTATCTTTTTATTTTAAACTTCTTCATGAGCATTTTCACATTGAGGACAATTTCACATTTAGGTTTGGGTGACAAAAATGGGAATGTCAAAAGTTTAAATGTTTCTTTTATATGTGTATAATTTTATAAATGTTTTCCTTTTATAAATACATGTGCTATTTTTGCATGTTATTTTGAGCTTTTATAAAAAAAAAAGTGTGTTATTGTTAATTAATAAATACTAATAGGTGTTTTAGGTGTGTACTTTTTTAAATAGGTGTGGTATTTTTGTGCATTAATTTTTATGCTTTTATAAATGTGAATGTGTTATTTTGTGCTTTTATAGAAAGGTGAGTAATTTTGAATTAGTATAGATTTTTTTAATTTATTTTTCAATTTGCAGGACAATTATTGCATTTTATCAGGAAAAAAAAAAGAAATTTCAGCCAGCAAAAGGATCCGAAAGTAGGAAAACCAAAAAACCAGAAATTTCGCCAGATGCTTTGTTTTTGGCTGATAGTGCAGTAGATGATATTCGAAAGAACAAGTGATATTTGGATTCAGGTTGTAGTAATCACATGTGTAGTCACAAGAAGATATTCACCGTTTTGGATGATTCCGTTCAGTCAGACATTAAATTTGAAAATGCTTCAACCATCCCCATAAAGGGAAAAGTGATTATTAATAAGGATATCACTTTTAATTAGTAGGGTGTTTGGGATTAGTCCCAAAAGGAAGACAAGTTAACCACACTTGTTCCTTTTGACGTTGATGATTCAGTTGGTAATCAACCAGTTGAACAGACCCCAACTATGATTCAGTTGGTAATCAACCAGTTGAAAAGACCCCAACTATTCAATCCCCACAGCTAGAGTCATCTAGGGGTTCGCAGCGTGAACAACACATGCTAGCTAGATTGAAGGATTATGTAATTGGCATTGACAGTGATCTTTTAGATAAGGATTTGATACATTATACTTTAAATGTAGATTATGATCCTATTTCTTTTAGTGATTTCTATAGGGAGAAACATTGGGTGAAAGCAATGGATAAAGAAATGCATGTCATTGAGAAAAACAAAACATGTGAGCTTATTTCTCTTCTTAAGGGAAAGAAAGCTATTAGAGTTAAATGGGTGTACAAAGACCAAATACAAGGTGGATTGCTTCAAAGTGAGGTTAGTAGCCAAGGGTTACAAACAAAAATCAGGTATTGATTATCTTGAGATTTTTACTTCTGTTACTAGGCTTGATACTGTTCATATGATTATTTCTCTTGTTACTAATAATTCTTAGAACATTTTTCAAATGGATGTGAATTTTGCTTTCTTGAATGGTGTGCTTGAGGAGGAAATTTATGTTGAGCAGTCTACTGGTTTTGTGAATAAAGGAGAGGAAAACAAAGTCAATAAGTTGAAAAAGACTTTGTATGGCCTTAAACAAGCCACTGGAGCTTGATACACNCCCAACTATGATTCAGTTGGTAATCAACCAGTTGAAAAGACCCCAACTATTCAATCCCCACAGCTAGAGTCATCTAGGGGTTCGCAGCGTGAACAACACATGCTAGCTAGATTGAAGGATTATGTAATTGGCATTGACAGTGATCTTTTAGATAAGGATTTGATACATTTTACTTTAAATGTAGATTATGATCCTATTTCTTTTAGTGATTTCTATAGGGAGAAACATTGGGTGAAAGCAATGGATAAAGAAATGCATGTCATTGAGAAAAACAAAACATGTGAGCTTATTTCTCTTCTTAAGGGAAAGAAAGCTATTAGAGTTAAATGGGTGTACAAAGACCAAATACAAGGTGGATTGCTTCAAAGTGAGGTTAGTAGCCAAGGGTTACAAACAAAAATCAGGTATTGATTATCTTGAGATTTTTACTTCTGTTACTAGGCTTGATACTGTTCATATGATTATTTCTCTTGTTACTAATAATTCTTGGAACATTTTTCAAATGGATGTGAATTTTGCTTTCATGAATGGTGTGCTTGAGGAGGAAATTTATGTTGAGCAGTCTACTGGTTTTGTGAATAAAGGGGAGGAAAACAAAGTCAATAAGTTGAAAAAGACTTTGTATGGCCTTAAACAAGCCACTGGAGCTTGATACACTCGGATTGAATCTTATTTTGTTGAGAATGGTTTTCAAAGATATCCCTACGAACACACTTTGTATGTCAAAACTAATTTTCAGGGATATAATATTATTGTGTGTTTGTATGTAGATGATCTTATTTTCACCGGAAACAATCTGAAGTTAATTGAGAAATTCAAGGAGGCAATGATTTCTCAATTTGAGATGACTGATATGGGTTTGATGTCCAATTTTCTTGGGAATGAGATTAATCAGATAGACAATGGGATTTTTATTTCCCGATAGAAATATATTAGGGATATCCTTAAACAGTTTAGAATGGATTCTTGTAATTCTATTTTGACTCCGGCTGAAAAGATTGAAATTGAGTAAAAAAGGGAATGGTGATTTGGTGAATCCCACATATTTCAAACGGTTGGTGGGAATTTTACATTATTTGACTTCCACTAGACCTGATATTATTTTTAGAGTTGGTCTTATCGGTAGATACATGGAGTCTCCATGTCAATCTCACTTACAAGCAACTAAAAGAATTTTGAGTTATGTTAAAGGTAGCCAAAGTGATGGTATTTTTTACCCTCCTCCTACTGGTTCTTGTGAACTTGTAAGGTATACATATAGTGATTGGGGAGGTAATGTGGAAAAAGCTAAAAATATTTCAGGATATTGTTTTCAAATTAGTTCAAGAATTTTTTTCTGGTCTTCAAAAAAATAGCAAGTTGTTGCTCTTTCTATCACTGAAGCAGAGTATAATGTAGACACTAGTTGTGTTACCCAATCAGTGTGTTTGTGTCGTATGCTTGGATTTTTACAGCATGCACAAAAAATTTCTTCAAAGATTTTTTGTGATAACAAGTCAGCTATTGTTTTGTCAAAGAATCCAGTTTTCATGGAAGATCCAAGCATATTCGTGTAAAGTACCATTGTATTCGTGACTTGATTAGTGATAGCGAGATTGAAATTTTGCATTGTCAATCTTAGGATCTAATTGCAGATATTTTTATCGAACCACTTAAATCCGATGCATTGATGAAGCTTAAGCGGAAGATGAGGATGATCAAAATTGAAAAGTTTGGTTTAAGGTAGGCTGTTGGAGTTTGATCCAAGCTCTCCAAATATCTGATTCCTTATTTATTTTGTATTAATTTACAATTAGAGTTTTAATGGGTTTAAGTGTTTTGACCCATAAAATATTCTAGTTAGTTTTGAGTAGTTTAATTAAAGTTATAATAAAATTAGTGTTATTAGTTTTTTAATAGGTTTAAATCTCTTTAATAATAAAAGTTTTTACTTATAATTGTAATATGTAATGGCAGAAGCTTTTGGGTAAAAAAATATTTCTCCAGTGGCTTTGTTAGACAATCTTTGATATTGGAAGATTGTTTTTATTTTTATCTTTTGGTGTGAACCTTTTGATGCCGGCCTTTTTCGGTTCTTTTATTTCTTGATTTCTTGTTTTATTTTCTTGGGGTTTATTAAATTCTTGGTGTGTGAGATTATTATGAGTGCTTCATATTATTTTTAGACTCTACAAGTGATCAAAATAATTAGAAAAAATATCAACTACACCTTTTTTAATTTATCATATTTTCAAAGATATCTCATCTATTATCAAAAATATCACTGACACCCTTTCTTATTTATATTTAAATATCATTGACACCCTATACCATTAAACCATCATTTATAGCAAAAATAAATTATTTTAAATACCAAAATTGCCCCTACATAAACCCTAAACAATTTTTCTACATAAAATTTGATTAAAATTGAGCCGATTAAAATGCATTTTTCTACATATGAACATTCAAGCTGATTAAATTTTTTTATTAAAATTTAAATCAATTAAAATTTGATTCGAACTGATTAAATTTTATTGTTTTTACGTATTAAAATTTGAGCCTATTAAAAGTCTTTTCTTATGTATTAAAATTAAAGCCAATTTGAGATCTACTTAAGTTGTTAACTCTGATTAAAATTCGCTTCAAATCCATTAAAATGTATATTTTTTTTATTTATTAAAATTTGATTAAAATTTATATTTTTTTATGTAACAAAAATCAAACAGATTAAAATTTAATGCAAGTTTACTAAAATTTAATTTGAGTCTCAAATAGAATTTTAATTTGCTCGATTTTAATACCTAAAAAATATAATTTTTAATCGACTCAAATTTTAATACATAGAAAATAAATTTTAATTAGATTGAATCGAATTTTAATCGATCCAAATTTTAATATATAAAAAAATTAAAAAATGGAGGGAATTTCATTGAAGATATGTCTGTTTAGAGAGGGTGTTGATGCAATTTTTTCTAAAACATATCATGAGCAATTTTGTAAAATTGTATTCTAATTAATGTCTTTAATCTGTCAGTGGTGTTAGTGAAAATTCAAAAAATAAAAGGAATCTTCTTGAAGATATAGTAAACTAGAAGATGTGGCTAATATTTGTCTAAATAATTATCATAACAGTAATAAAAAAAATACTCACAAAAATAATAAAAATATCCATAAAAGTGATAAATTACCAATAAAAGTGGTAAGCATAGAAAAAAAAATGATTCNTGTGGCTAATATTTGTCTAAATAATTATCACAACAGTGATAAAAAAATACCCACAAAAATAATAAAAATATCCATAAAAGTGATAAATTACCAATAAAAGTGGTAAGCATAGAAAAAAAAAAATTATCCATAAAAGTGATAAACAAATTTGTTATAAAAATACCCGTAAATGATATAAAAATACTCACAAAAATAATAAATTTAGAAATACGGTATCAAAATTTTTTATTCAGTATGGTAGTAGTCCTTCACTAGGTGTCAATGGATTCATAGAAACCTATCAAATAAAGTTAAAAGTGGATGATCAAACACAGAGATTTGAGTATGCGAAATAAAAAAAAAAAATCGAACTTATGTTACATTTATATAGGGAGGTAACAATCTAATTGTGTTGGGTTGTATTTGTCTAATATGGTATTGTGTTCGCATTTAGAATTATTAGTCAATTTTAACCCAGCTTTTTTTATGAATTGTGATAAATATCCTGACACTAACCTGACATTTATATTGTTATATTGTGATCAAGTTGGTCTATATAACTCATAAATTAAAGTTTTAATACCCAGATCGCATTACTTCTCAACCAAACTTACAACTCATAATTTTTTTCAAGACTAAAAATCTGTACAAGTCTATAATTGAAAAAAGCATAAAAAAAACTTAGTCGTCTACAATAATTCATATGAATATTNTACAAGTCTATAATTGAAAAAAGCATAAAAAAAACTTAGTCGTCTACAATAATTCATATGAATATTTGATAAAAAAAAATAACAAAAATTAATCATTTTATTTATACTATACTTGTTAAATGAGTCTCTCATTTCAAATTTTAGTTATTCATGTTCAACACTAATTTTACCTATTTATTATTTATGTTAATAGGTTCGTATCAAATAAAATTCTTAATTAAATATGGATAAATTTCATTTTATGCCCTAAAAATTTTAAAAATTATCATTTTTTCCTTCAAATATTAAATTTTGTACATTATGCCCTCAATATATTAAAAGTATTTTAATGTGATCATTCGATAATTTTTCATTAGTTTTGTTGTCAATATCAATAAATTGACTTTTGATAAAAAAAAAAAAACAAAAACTAACAAAATAATTATATTATAATATTTTTAATAAATTGAAAGCAATAAGTGAGATTCTTACAAAATGTTAAGGAGTAAACTGCAAAAAAGTCCATTAAATATCCATGCGTTAGCTGATGGCAGTCAAATAGTGCCTTTTAGGGCATGTNGGAGTAAACTGCAAAAAAGTCCATTAAATATCCATGCGTTAGCTGATGGCAGTCAGATAATGCCTTTTAGGGCATATTTGGTATGTTTTTTGGGAGGGGGTTGAATTGGTTTGTCCAAACCCGAGTTTGATCAAAGATGGGATTCAAAAAAAAGATTCAATATTCAAAGTTATCCATATTTATGTTTAGTATGTGCAGGGATATATGATTAAATGACTATTATACCTCTTAACTAATTTAATTCAAATATGAGTATGAATATATGAGAGTATAAATATTATTTAAACGTGAAACCCTCAAACTCAGATATGAAATCCCCCGTAGATTTCATGAAACTCATGAATAAGAGATTTATGATCGGACTAAATTTTAAATCTTAGACTAAATCTACAGTTACCAAACATAAATTTAAAGGGATTTAGTCCCCGACCCTTGTTCCAAAACCCCAAACCCGCGTACCAAGCGGCCCTTAAAGTTTGACCAGAAATGTCTTTCCTTGCACGTTCCTATGATGGAATCATTAATTGGCCTAAATATTTCTGACATCACCGACTATCCCAAAACCATATCCACGCGTTTTCCAGCTGCACTTGTATGCCTACACGTCTCATGTATTGTTTTTACGTGGAAGAAACAATCCCTCGTTTTAATGTGACGTGTAGCGGGGTCATGAAAGCTACCTATCACAGTCTATAATGAGTATTTTTTATGTAAATTATTAGATTATTACTAAAACCTACCAAATACATAATCTAAGAAGAACTTATAGTGGAACCTCAACCTCAATTGTTCTTACTGCCCCCAAATCAACCCTTTTCTTGTTGGTGCTGTTTTCGATCTTCTTCTTCGTCTTCTTCTTCAATGCTTAAACTTGGAGACAGACGAATAATTTTTTTTTTTATTCTTTTAATGAGATGTGGTTAGTAATGTGATTAAATACACTTTTCTTTTATTATTAGGTTTCTATTTAATGCGGGGTTGTCTTTTCCTTTATGTATAATAACCAAATTTTGTAGATTTTTAAATCTTATTTTAGGTTTTTCTGGATAGTGACAAATGGTGATCTATCGATTCATATGAAAACTACCCACCAAAGACTCTCTCTCAATTCTAATTTGGCAGTGACTATAATAGTCTCTATTCATTTGTAATTTTTTCGTTGAGTCATAGTCCAACCTCATTCCGTAGACAATTCAATAGTAGATTATAATATTGAAAAAAAATAAGTGGGTATGCTTGGATCAAGGGATAAAAAGTGATAACTCTAGAAGGATAACATAAAAAAATACATGAGATTTATATATTCTATATTTGGTAAATAAAAAATATTTCAAAATTTTCATTCAAATTTTATTTTAACCTGATTTAAAAAGTCAATTTTAACTCATCTATATGGATTAAATAAAACTCAAGGAGGGTTGGGATTTTTTTTTGTTGGACATGATAATTAATGCAAATGACTGAATTACTCTATTATCTTATCCTCTCTCTCTTGTTCGTTTTCTCTTTTTGTTTTTTTCATTGATTTGAATTTTTTTTCAACAAATTTATTTTGTCAAAGTATAACTTTACGAACATAACTCGAGAAGACTAAGATTGACAGGCTTGACCTAGACTAGCTCTAGCTGAAAGGCTTAATTTAGAAATACAAACCAGGCCTAGGTTACAAATGCAGCCAAGCTCAGATTAAAAAGACAAACTAACAAGGACCAACCCCATCGTCTTGAAAAACCCACTCTACTAGTGACGTACGCGAGATCTTCATCTTAAGAATCAAGGTACGCAAGTCTCAATCACCTCGTCTGTTATGCCAACATCATGAAGCCACCCACTCCAATCACAAAGGTGACACCTTAATCAGGGGCTCCTTGCAAATAGCGCCTCCATCAAAGTCCGTTCTAAAGCGTCAGAAAAACTGTATTTCCCTATAAATTGTAAGTTTCACCTATACATTGGGGCATCACACACATCTCAGCACACTACACCTCTCAAGTTATAAAATTCTCCAGTTATCGTAAATATTTCAATGGAATAGGTCATACAAACTGAACCACCAAATCTTTGTGTTTACTTGTGTTGAATCTTCTTTAAACTTACTTTTGTGCATGTTCAAAAATAATTAATTTAAATAATAAAATAATTCTAATAATTTTTATATACATATCTAAAGTTATAAAATATAATATATTTAAATTCGAATAAACAATCAAAACATCAATATTGTATCCTACTAATTAAAATTGCCTCCAATCAGATTCGCATTAATTGGCACTGTTTGACACTATTAAATATTAATGATTAATCAAAAATGACTTTTTGACCACCTCCCCACAACCCGATAGTCGCTATATAAGTGCTATCCACCAACTGATAATTACACTTGACTGGAGTGCCTCTTTCTCTCTCCAAATTCATTCACCAGTCTCCACAATGCACAAGCTTTCTGCTTTTCTTTTACTCTCTCTTTTATCTCTCCTGCTGGAACTGCAAATCTCTGCCCAGCCTCCACCACAACCACCATCCATTGCATGCAAATCCACCCTTTACCCAAAACTCTGCCGTTCAATCCTCTCAACGTTTCAATCTTCTCCGTCTAATCCCAACAGCTACGGAAAATTCTCGGTGAAACAATGCATAAAACAAGCCCGAAAGCTATCAGCATTGATCAACCACTACCTCACAACAGCTCCCAACCACAAGTCATTTCTGACCCACGAAGAGGCTAGTGCACTGGATGATTGCGGTCAGCTCTTTGGGCTGACTGTGGACTACTTAGAGTCTATATCAGCTGAGTTGAACTCGGCTGATACTCTGACCGACTTACTGATCGGGAGAGTTGAAACCTTATTGAGTGCGGTGGTGACAAATCAGCAGACTTGCTACGACGGTCTCGTGGACTCGGGTAGCAGCCTGCTTAGTGCATTATCTGCACCGCTCTCAAGCGCCTCGGGATTGTACAGCGTTTCACTCGGGTTGGTGGCGCATGCGATTGGTCGTGTTCGGAAGCACCACACAGGCAGCGGACTGTCGGGTGGTCGGATGCTGGGAGGGGTGGATTGGGTACCAGCACCGAGTTCAACGCTAAACAAGGTAACAATGTTATGCTTGATGCTTCCCTTTTTGCTACTTTTTTTACTGCATTTTCTTTTACCCTAAATTGATTTTACCACCACCCATTTTTTTGTACCCTATATTGATTTTGCCACCACCCATTATGGCTTTTTTTTAATCTGAATAGGTTTTACCACCAACCACTATTTTTCCAGATTCGAGATCGTNAACGCTAAACAAGGTAACAATGTTATGCTTGATGCTTCCCTTTTTGCTACTTTTTTTACTGCATTTTCGTTTACCCTAAATTGATTTTACCACCACCCATTTTTTTGTACCCTATATTGATTTTGCCACCACCCATTATGGCTTTTTTTTAATCTGAATAGGTTTTACCACCAACCACTATCTTACCAGATTCGAGATCATTGAATAGACGCGGAACACAAGGTATATTAAAAGAGTATAGTTAAAAATTATATTTGATAGTCTCAATCATTGAATAGGCAGTGAGTCCTAATAAATACTGAACCCTATAGTGAAATTAATGATTAAGATTATTAACTCTAGTTTTTTAAGTTTACTTTTTAATAACGCTACTAAAAATAAAAAGANAGACGCGGAACACAAGGTATATTAAAAGAGTATAGTTAAAAATTATATTTGATAGTCTCAATCATTGAATAGGCAGTGGGTCCTATTCTAATAAATACAGTGAAATTAATGGTTAAGATTATTAACTCTAGTTTTTAAGTTTACTTTTTAATAACGCTACTAAAAATAAAAAAAAAATGGACCAATTTGGCTCACATCCCTGCTTAGAAGTATGGACGGAATCAGGATTGTATTGTGTAGGGGCCGAACAAAAAAAACAGAACATGGATAGAAATTTATTCGATAGAATCATTCAACGTGTTATTGTTAAATTCGGATATTTAGTTACAATGAACCTCTAAAAAAAAAATTTATGATATAATCGTTAATATTAGTTTGAATCATAAAATTTAAAAATTAATTTAAAATAATATCATAGTCAATTGTTTTTCTTATTTGTACCATCAAATAATCACTATGAATAAATTACCTTCATAAATATTATTTTATCATTACCAGGTGAGTTCTGAGTTAGTCCATTGAAAGTTATTTAAGTCGTGTTTGTAACACAATATGTGATGTATGAGATTTTTAAAAACGTAAGATAAGGTACAAAATTTTTGAAAACCTTAAGGAAGTAAAGGGCATTTTCAAAAATATGAGGGGGCCGTAGGTCTCCAAGAAGTGTAATGAAATAATTGAGTAATTTTCCAATGTGATGAACACGTAACTTTACTAATTTTTATTTTTATATGACTCAAATTTATTATTTTTTGGTTAAAGGTGCAACTTTACTAGTTTTTCTTGAGAAAAATATTTATATGATAGATAATGAATGAATTGAGTTCGAGTTGATCAAGTTAAAGATTATATTTCTTGTACTCAACTCGAATATCAAATAGACCGAAAATTTTGGTCATAATTTTAACAACAACGGTTTTAAGAAATTACAATTTTGGTAAGTCGAAATGAGACTCAAGATGGACAGTATCCATTTTACATCCCTGAAAATTGAAGACAGCTAGTAATTGAACTTTGGAAAAAGAAGGGGAAAGTTGCAGAATTCAAAACGTGTTGTAGCCTTGTAATAACTGCGAGATACGTTTCTCCACAATAGAGAGAAGAACAAGTTGTAACTGCCAATATGCGACCATGTCCTTTTCATTTTACTAGAAGCTGCATACTCATTAATATGGTTCTTCGAATTTGTAGTACTGGCCCAACTGTCGGCCCACATGCACAATTTAGTCATGTCTTATTATATCTATAACATTAGGGGTAAAATCATTTTTAATAACATAGTGCAATGTGAATAATTTTGAGAAATATATATTGGTAGTCATTGAATGAATNTACTGGCCCAACTGTCGGCCCACATGCACAATTTAGTCATGTCTTATTATATCTATCACATTAGGGGTAAAATTATTTTTAATAACATAGTGCAATGTGAATAATTTTGAGAAAGATATATTGGTAGTCATTGAATGAGTCTATTTGAAACCGTCAGATGGACTTATTGAAGTCTGCCTTGTTTTATATCATAGATTAACTGGTTATAACCTGTTTTATATTAGAGAACGAGAATCGAATTTAATGCTTAGACTTGTTAATAATTCCCTTTTTCATGATTTATAGTCATCTCACCCTTGGCCGGTTTGAGAACATACTGCCCAGTTATGAGGTGAGTGAGACCTTGTGATTGTTATCACATCATTCATTCCCTTGTGAACTACATGCTTGTGATCGATCAAATGCTTTGTACCCATTAGAAAAGCTGTCGCTGCCTTCTGTGGGTGTTGGGTGGTGACTAATTATAAATAATTCAGTTGATAATTTGTAGGCGGTGCAAGTTTGTGAAACATCCACATGCACATGTGTCTTGCATAAACATAATAATCGATAACTAATTTAATTACTGGAACTATGTGAGACAAATACAAGTCTCCTCCCCCTTCCCCCACATGGGTCTTTCTGTTTTATACGTGACAGTCTGACAGCCCCGCGTGCCACTAGAATTTGCACTAGGATAATGCATACCGTCGTATTAAATTATATTTAGTCTTAAATTTCTTAAATTTATAATATAAAATATGACAGATTTCAATAAGTCTATCCGACGGTTTTAAATAAAATCATTCAACGACCACCAACATCTCTTTCAAAATCATTCATATTGTATTGTGTCTTCAGGTATAGATTACCCCTAGTTGTATGATTGTCTCAAATCGACTTATTGAACGGCCATCAACATCTATCTTAAAATCATTCATATTACATTTTACCTTCAACGTATTACCGTTAGTGTATACAATATTATATAGCAAACAAATTAGGTGAGAGAGCTTTTGAAAGACCTTCCCCTCCTTATTCTCTTACTTCTTAGAATTTTGATTTATTTTAATACACCTAGTCCAGTTACATTTTACTATGTGGCATTACCATTCTTCCACTTAATATTTTTTAAAAAAATTACTTTCTATCACCAAAAATCTTTTATAATTATTTGTCTAACTTCTTTACTCCTTAAATGATGGGACATGAGAGAATAAATGATAATAAAAAAAGTAATAAAAGATAATAAGATACAAATTCCGTGCATCTACATGCACTCGGTGCTTGTATAATTTATTGCCATTGATTTCTTCTCTCTCTTTCTATATCTCTCTTTATCACAATTTTTTTACTCTACTCCTTTACAATAAAAGCACAAGGGTGGCCGTGTACAGGATCCACTGCTAAATTTAAAGCCATATCAATTTCCATGCAGGTTTTAAAAGCATCAAAGGAGTCTCCAAGTGGAGGAAGAGGAAGGTTTCTAGCTGAGTTATTGGACAGCAGAATTCCTGTTAACAACACAGTAACAGTCAGTCCTTGGGGAAATGGCAACTTTTCTACCATTGGAGATGCCATTGCATTTGCACCTAATAAGTCCATTATTGAAGATGGATATTTCGTCATCTATGTCAACGAAGGATATTACGAAGAATGTGTTGTCGTCCCTAAGTACAAGAAAAATATAATGCTGGTAGGAGATGGGATTAATCGAACTGTCATCACTGGAAATCGGAGTGTGGTTGATGGCTGGACAACTTTTAATTCAGCAACCTTCGGTGAGTAAATATGTGATATATTTCGTTTTTTTGCTAAGTAAATTGAATTTATTTCAAGTGTTACTATATCTAAACACATCCAAATCTGAGAAAATATTGAATGTAATGGCGACAACATGTCACCATTGTCAGGTGATGTCATTAACCAGTAATAAACTAACATGTAAGTAAGTGAATCCCACCTAATTTAGTAACTATATTGTCTATGTAAGANCCATTGTCAGGTGATGTCATTAACCAGTAATAAACTAACATGTAAGTAAGTGAATCTCACCTAATTTAGTAACTATATTGTCTGTGTAATAAAACAGTCACAATATATATAAAAATAGGGTTCACCTTACCTACTTATAAGTTTGTTATTAGATGGTAATGCCAAGTATCAATGATGATGTGCTGTCATTGTAAAACCGAATATTTACTCTAGTAGACACATGCTCCAATAGAGGTTAGAGCATTGCATTTGTAATGCGATGGTCATCGATTCGATCCTTCTCTTCCCCATCTTCAAATTCCAACACGTATTTTCCATAGAGAAATCTTTGATCAAGGATAAAGCAAGATCCATTTTGCGTCATATTTAAGGGATTCTTTGGTTGGGGGCAAAGTGAGAGAATGATAAAGAAAAGAGAAGGAAGAGTAAAATTTACAAAAAATGAGATTTATTAAAAATGGGTTGGTTCGGAAAGGAGAGTCGAACTAGGTGACACACCCTAAATCAGGTGAAAAAGGAATCTACATAAATAAAAGGAATTAAAACAATACTTAATCAACCCACCCACACTTCTAGTGGAATGAGTTAATTTGGGACAAATCATAAACTCAAACGTTTTGAATTTGATTGTTGTTATTATCTCCCAAATTTGATTCCTTGTATTTGAAATTAGTCTGCAAAAGTTGGTCCAACGCAACCCTTCTATGGCAAGTTTCCTTGGTATAAAAAAAAAAAGAAAAGATAAAACCAAACCGACCCAACCAACACAAATTGGTCTAAAATGCTGCCCGTCATACTTGTATGGATCATGATATGTTTCATCTGTGCAGCATTTCTTGGGGTCAAACTATTTGATTTAGCAACAATTTTTCGATTATAATAATTCTAATCCAATTTCCATTGATCATGCAGCTGTTTCTGGGGAGCGATTTGTAGCCATAGACATAACATTCAGGAACACTGCTGGTCCTCAAAAGCATCAAGCTGTAGCAGTGAGAAACAATGCTGACCTCTCCACATTCTATCGTTGTAGTTTCGAAGGCTATCAAGACACACTTTATGTGCATTCCTTAAGACAATTCTATAGGGAATGTGACATCTATGGAACAGTCGATTTCATCTTTGGGAACTCTGCAGCCGTCTTCCAAAACTGCAATCTCTTTGCCCGAAAACCAATGCCTAACCAGAAAAATGCTTTCACAGCCCAAGGCCGAACCGACCCGAATCAAAACACTGGAATCTCCATCCAGAACTGCACCATTCAAGCTGCACCGGACCTAGTAATGAATTTGAATTCGACTTCAAATTATTTGGGTCGACCTTGGAAGGAATATTCGAGGACTGTGTACATGCAGTCTTACATTGGCAGCTTGATTGAATCTGTTGGATGGTTGGAATGGAACGGGACAGTCGGCTTAGACACCCTTTACTATGGTGAATATGAAAATTATGGGCCAGGTGCTAACACTACTATGAGAGTTCAGTGGCCTGGTTACAGTTTGATGAATGCTTCACAAGCTTTGAATTTTACTGTTTACAACCTCACAATGGGGGATACTTGGTTGCCTTCTACAAGTATACCTTTCTCTGGAGGGTTACTGCAGTAAGAGCTTATTGGTTTATTAGTGCAAAATTTTGTTCATAGTGTTTATCTGGAATCTTTTAGTATCTGGAACATAAGATAGTTGGGTCCAATGATTACATTTACACATTTACATGTATACATTTAACTTTGGGTTAGACTACTGCACGAAAAACTAATTTCGACATATCTCCNTGGAATCTTTTAGTATCTGGAACATAAGATAGTTGGGTCCAATGATTACATTTACATGTATACATTTAACTTTGGGTTAGACTACTGCACGAAAAACTAATTTCGACATATCTTCTTTTTTGTTCTAATTAAAACATGACACATGGAAAACTTTTTTATTTATTAGATGGGGTTATCTAAATTTTTTATCCTAAATGACTACAAGCTATAGAAATCTATGACTTTCTTGGGGGGGAGGGGGAGGAGAGGGTGTGATGCCCCTAAAATCGGATGTCCTTTGTTAATCTTTGATCACTCATCAACTTGCGAAAGTACCTGTGATTGTCGCATAACCTGACATCAAGTCAATAACATTTTCTTAAGTGGGACCTTAACTCACTCGTGTAGTCATTACACATCAAATCATAGTCATTAGTATCCCATATAAACTCCTTGAGCACAAGGGATCGATGTCCAAGAGCTTAGCAAAACATTTCAAAATTTGAAATTTAGAGGAAACCTACTAGTAAAATTGTTCAAGGTTCTACCGGCAGAAGTAGTGCACATGACTTCTGTTTTTAGAAAATCTGTGAAAATCTACCGGGAGAGGAAGTCTCTGTTCTACCAGTAGAAATAAACTACTGGAATTTGTTAACAGGTAGGAACAATGACGATCTATCGGTAGGAGAACCCTACTGAAAAAGTTCTACTAGCTACTGGACCACATCTACTGGAAGAAAAACAAAAAGTTTTATCGGTAAATGTGCCCAATTTTGCCCGTTTCATCCGTTTTCGATTTCCAATCTGCTCCATATCAACCCAACAATGTATAATAAAGTTTTCACATAAAACATAGTTCGTACAGATTCGATTACAATCAATTTCATATATTTACATGCCCAAAAACTAAAATACATAAAATTTTACAAAACATGATTCAAAAGTCACAAGTCGGCTTTCCTTCATCCTTTGGATCTCGAATGAGAGCCATCCAGGAAAAGTTCTATCGGCTACTGGATCACATCAACTAGTAAAAAAACAAAAAAGTTCTACCGGTAAATGTGTCCACTTTTGCCCGTTTCATCCGTTTTTGATATTCAATCCACTCCATATCAACCCAATACATGTATAATGAAGTTTTCGCATAAAACATAATTCGTATAGATTCGATTACAATCAATTTGATATATTTACATGCCCAAAAGCTAAAATACACAAAGTTTTACAAAACATGATTCAAAAGCCACAAGTTGACTTTCTTTCATCATTTGGGCCTTGAATGAGAGCCGTCTACCAGTGTATACTCCCCATTTGAAATATTTGCCTATAACGGGTGAGTCACGCTCAATAGGGTATCTCCTAAATAGACTACTCTTCAACCTAAGTGCATATGAAATGTTCACATACAACATTCAATAAACAATAACCACTCCAATCAAGAATATGCAATTCAATGTTGGAAATCACCATGTCATACCATGAAATAAGATGAGACTTTCTCATGCACTTCAATTCGAGCCTTCACCGATTCTCTCAACACATGCAAATGTCATGCGTATGATCTCCGAGCATTCCAAGTCCGTCGACATTGATGTTACACATCTATTGACTATTTAAAATCTCCGGGTCCTTCTTGAGGNAACTCACTCGTGTAGTCATTACACATCAAATCATAGTCATTAGTATCCCATATAACCTCCTTGAGCACAAGGGATCGATGTCCAAGAGCTTAGCAAAATAATTCAAAATTTGAAGTTTAGAGGAAACCTACTAGTAAAATTGTTCAAGGTTCTACCGGCAAAAGTAGTGCACATGACTTCTGTTTTTAGAAAATCTGTGAAAATCTACCGGGAGATGAAGTCTCTGTTCTACCGGTAGAAATAAACTACTGGAATTTGTTAACAGGTAGGAATAATGACGATCTATCGGTAGGAGAACCCTACTGAAAAAGTTCTACTAGCTACTGGACCACATCTACTGGAAGAAAAGCAAAAAGTTCTATCGGTAAGTGTGCCCAATTTTGTCTGTTTCATCCGTTTTCGATTTCCAATCTGCTCCATATCAACCCAACAATGTATAATAAAGTTTTCACATCANTTCATCCGTTTTCGATTTCCAATCTGCTCCATATCAACCCAACAATGTATAATAAAGTTTTCACATCAAACATAGTTCGTACAGATTCGATTACAATCAATTTCATATATTTACATGCCCAAAAACTAAAATACATAAAATTTTACAAAACATGATTCAAAAGTCACAAGTTGGCTTTCCTTCATCCTTTGGGCCTCGAATGAGAGCCATCCAGGAAAAGTTCTATCGGTTACTGGATCACATCAACTAGTAAAAAAACAAAAAAGTTCTACCGGTAAATGTGTCCACTTTTGCACGTTTCATCCGTTTTTGATATTCAATCCACTCCATATCAACCCAACACATGTATAATGAAGTTTTCGCATAAAACATAATTCGTATAGATTCGCTTACAATCAATTTGATATATTTACATGCCCAAAAGCCAAAATACACAAAGTTTTACAAAACGTGATTCAAAAGCCACAAGTTGACTTTCTTTCATCATTTGGGCCTTGAATGAGAGCCGTCCACCAGTGTATACTCCGCATTTGAAATATTTGCCTATAAAGGGTGAGTCACGCTCAATAGGGTATCTCCTAAATAGACTACTCTTCAAACTAAGTGCATATGAAATGTTCACATACAACATTCAATAAGCAATAACCACTCCAATCAAGAATATGCAATTGAATGTTGGAAATCACCATGTCATGCCATGAAATAAGATGAGACTCACTCATGCACTTCAACTCGAGCCTTCACCGATTCTCTCAACACATGCAAATGTCATGCGTATGATCTCCGAGCATTCTAAGTCCGCCGACATTGATGTTACACATCTATTGACTATTTAAAATCTCCGGGTCCTTCTTGAGGTGAGTATTTATGGACTTACACCAACGGCCACCTAACCGACGCAGAATTCATGGACTACCACCAACGGTTCCGCGTACACCGACACACTTTATGGACTGAACCAAGGGAGTGCATATCCTAAACACAGGGTCTTGTGCTCAAAGGACAGTCTAGCCCTTCTTACTAATCCCGACCCTATTTTCAATGCAAATCATGCGACTCAGTCAAACCTCCGTCCAACTATCCCGAGCCCACGTATCATCCACCAAGAATGGTGTTTGATCAAACCATACACACACACCTACACTCATGTCAAACGCCCACAATTGCGATATCTCCATATATATGCAATGTAATGTATAATTGCGATACAAATTTCATGTTCAATATGTTATGAGTGTCATATGAACAATTTCAACCACATTTTCACATATTTCATAGTCAATTATATCATATGCATATAATTACCGTAAATCATCTTAATGTCAATACATCACCAAACATATATCAACATTATACCCAACAATAATTTTCCAGCATGTTATCACATAATCATGCAAATAACACATTTAATTCACATAGAAATTTAATCAAACACCTTCAAGATGTCAAATCATGTAATCACATAAAATGCTCAATTTCATCACACAACTCAAGAAATTACTTNCTTAATGTCAATACATCACCAAACATATATCAACATTATACCCAACAATAATTTTCTAGCATGTTATCACATAATCATGCAAATAACACACTTAATTCACATAGAAATTTAATCAAACACCTTCAAGATGTCAAATCATGTAATCACATAAAATGCTCAATTTCATCACAAAACTCAAGAAATTACGTCAAGTAATTTCTATATACCCAATTCAAGCTAGAATTGATTTTACCCATTTTCAACACCCATTTCATCAATTTAACAACAATAGGTAAGTGTTATACATCTCTAATAACCTACTCATTCCATATCACAACCCTAGGTTAGAAATAAACCTAGTTATGATGAAAACCCTACCTCTTGAAGTATAAAACGACATTAGAAAGTTTCAAAAATCTCAAATCACGCCTTAACCCTTGATTTCTCCAAGCCCCTTTTTGGAACTTCGATGAAATTCGTCCTTTTTGGTATGTTTGCGTAGCCCAAGACGAGTATAACAACTTTTGTTCTTAACTTAAGTCGATTCAAGCAACATAGTGNACCTAGTTATGATGAAAACCCTACCTCTTGAAGTATAAAACGACATTAGAAAGTTTGAAAAATCTCAAATCACGCCTTAACCCTTGATTTCTCCAAGCCACCTTTTTGGAACTTCGATGAAATCCGTTCTTTTTGGTATGTTTGCGTAGCCCTCGACGAGTATAACAACTTTTGTTCTTAACTTAAGTCGATTCAAGCAACATAGTGGCATAGATCGTAGAGAGAAGATAGAGTTTCTCTCTCTTCTTTATATTTTTTGAATAATCTGATTGGTTTGGGGAGAAATCTGATTTTTCTCTCTTATTTATGCCTTTAAATGTTTGGTCCTTATTTTGCCACACATTCTCCTTTCCGGGGTCCGATTTTGACCTGAAATAATTAAATTTTGTCCTGATTCAACTNTTATATTTTTTGAATAATCTGATTGGTTTGGGGAGAAATCTGATTTTTCTCTCTTACTTATGCCTTTAAATGTTTAGTCCTTATTTTGCCACACATTCTCCTTTCCGGGGTCCAATTTTGACCTGAAATAATTAAATTTTGTCCTGATTCAACTTTAAAATATTTTTATATAAACTTCCTTTAAATTATTTTTCAACTTTCAAAATTTTTATTCCATACCTCATTTTTAGGTTAGGCAACACTCGATCGTATCGTAAAACTTAAAAAATCTGACTGTCTCAGAATTTGACAAAAATTAACTGGGTAACTAGATTTTGCGAGATGAATCTAACGGTAAGGTCTGTTTCGTTATTCGAGCTCTAAAAAAATTCAAGTTTTTAACCCGTACCTAAGTGACAAATTATTATTTTGCCCATTTTCATAAAAATTCAAATTTACCCGGGTTTTACATTCTTCCCCCTTAAATAATTTCGTCCTCGAAATTCACCACTCATGCACACTTAACTGTATGTATATGCAACAAGTAATACAATACTTATAGTTTCAAAAATGTACCTCCATTCTCAAATAAGAACAAATAACTGGTACGTATGGTATCTTCACACTCCCATGTCGCCTCCTCCACACCTTAGTGTTACCACAATATCTTCACTAGCCTCATGGTCTTACCTCGCAAAATTTACTCTCGGCTATCCATGATACGCACTAGCTCCTTCTCGAAGGCCTCATCCGCATCAACAACTAGCTTGCCCCAATCTACCACATGTGTCGGATCTAGAGTGTACTTCTGGAGTATGGAGATATGGAATACCGAGTAAACACCAAATAAATTTGGCAATAATGTCAACCGGTAAGCAACTGTACCAACCCTCTTGAGTACTTTGAAGGGTCCAATATACATCGGTGACAGTTTTCCTCGTTTCCCATACCTGACCACTCCCCTCTTAGGTATTACCTTCAAAAAGACGTGATCTCTCACCTCAAACTCTAGAAGTCACCGCCGTCTATCGACGTAGCTCATCTGTCAACTCTGAGCTGTGAGAAGAAGCTTCTGTATCAAGTTCACCTTCTCTGAGACGTCTCTAACTAAGTTTGGACCCGTAGAGGGTCTCTCTCCAACCTCCATCCAACAAATCGGNCTGACCACTCCCCTCTTAGGTATTACCTTCAAAAAGACGTGATCTCTCACCTCAAATTCTAGAAGTCACCGCCGTCTATCGGCGTAGCTCATCTGTCAACTCTGAGCTGTGAGAAGAAGCTTCTGTATCAAGTTCACCTTCTCCGAAGCGTCTCTAACTAAGTTTGGACCCATAGAGGGTCTCTCTCCAACCTCCATCCAACAAATCGGAGAACAACAAGGCATCCCACAAAGTGCCTTATAGGGTACCATCATCTGTATGCTCACTTAATAACTATTGTTGTAGGTGAACTCCACTAAAGGTAAGTGATTTTCTCAGGTACCCTTGAGATCTAGGACGCATGCTCGTAGCATGTCCTCTAAAGTCTGGATAGTTCTCTCTAACTGACCCACTGTTTGGATATGAAAAGTTATGCTCATCATCAACTATGTCCCCATGATCCACTGAAAACTCTNCTCGTAGCATGTCCTCTAAAGTCTGGATAGTTCTCTCTAACTGACCCACTGTTTGGGTATGAAAAGTTATGATCATCATCAACTATGTCCCCATGATCCACTGAAAACTCTCCTAAAAATGAGCCGTAAACCTAGGATCCCGATCCGATACTATAGACATGGGTACCCCATGTAACTGGACTATCTCCCATATGTATAATCGACAGAATTCCTCCAGCGTGAAAGTCATCCGCACTGCCAAAAAGTGTGTCCACTTCGTAAGTCGGTCCACTATCACCACACCGTGTCATGTCCTCGCGATGTCCGTGGCAAGTGGGTAACAAAATCCATCATGACGTGCTCTCACTTCCACTCAATCACCTCCAAAGGCTGAAACAACCCTGTTAGTCTCTGGTGCTCAACCTTGACCTACTGACACGTGAGACATCGACTAATGAAATCTCCGACGTGCCTCTTCATTCCACTCCAATAGTACTGGCAATGAAGATCATGGTACATATTCGTGCCACCTAGATGCACAACAAAACAAGAGTAATGAAACTCTCTAAGGATCTCCTTTCTCAGATCCACAGACTGGGAACTATAATACATTTACTAAATCAAAGACTACCATCCGAGAGAATGGCCCAGCCCTCGTCATCTGTACCTGACTGTACCCGGTCCCTGATGGTCAATATCTCTATGTCCTACTCCCGGGACTCTATTTTTCTACTCAGTAAGGAAGGTGTAGCCACTAAGCTCCCTAAAGTGCTCTGAGTCTGACTCTTGTAGTGTAGCCCAAAATTTCCCATAGTCTCGAGCATCTGCCACTCTGGGGAAGCCACACTGGCCAAGACTCCCCATGGCTTCCGGCTGAGTACATCAGTCACCACGTTTGCCTTACCGGGGTGGTAATGCAAAGTGGATTTATAGTCCAAATATTNGAAATCTCCGACGTGCCTCTTCATTCCACTCCAATAGTACTGGCAATGAAGATCACGGTACATATTCGTGCCACCTAGATGCACAACAAAACAAGAAGTAATGAAACTCTCTAAGGATCTCCTTTCTCAGATCCACAGACTGGGAACTATAATACATTTCCTAAATCAAAGACTACCATCCGAGAGAATGGCCCAGCCCTCGTCATCTGTACCTGACTGTACCCGGTCCCTGATGGTCAATATCTCTATGTCCTACTCCCAGGACTCTATTTTTCTACTCAGTAAGGAAGGTGTAGCCACCAAGCTCCCTAAAGTGCTCTGAGTCTGACTCTTGTAGTGTAGCCCAAAATTTCCCATAGTCTCGAGCATCTGCCACTCTCGGGAAGCCACACTGGCCAAGACTCCCCATGGCTTCCGGCTGAGTACATTAGCCACCACGTTTGCCTTACCGGGGTGGTAATGCAAAGTGGATTTATAGTCCAAATATTTCATCCACCTGAGTTGCCTCATATTGAGGTCCCGCTATGAAAAGATGTACTTCAGATTCTTCTGGTCTGAAAATACCTCAAACTGCTCATCATAAAAATAGTGGTGTCAAGCCTGTGAGACAAAGACAATAGCCTCCAACTCCATGTTGTGCGTAGGGTAGGTCTACTCGTGGTTCTTTAACTACCATGAAACATAAGTCACCACCCTCCCGGACTGCATCAATACACAATTAAGTCCATCCTTGGAGGCATCACAATACACTGTGTACATATGTCCTCTCTCTGAGACTATCCAAATAAGAGCTGAAGTAAGTCTCCCCTTCAACTCTTGGAATGCCCTCATACACGAGTCATCCCACTAAAATTTGACCTCCTTTTGGGTCAATCTCTTCATAGGTGCAGCTAGTCGGGAGAAGTCCTCAATGAACCTCCTGTAATACCCCGTTAATCCCAAGAAACTGTGTATCTCGAAGACTGACTTTGGCCTTTTCCAACTCATAACTGCCTCAACCTTCTTCGGGTCAACTGACACACCTGTAGCCGACACCACATGTCCTAAAAACTTTACTTCCATAAGCTAAAATTCACACTTACTAAACTTGGTGTACAACTGATGGTCCCTCAAGGTTTGGAGAATAACCCTAAAGTAACCCTCGTGCTACTCCTCAAACTTGGAATATATCAAAATGTCGTCAACAAAGATTACAACAAACTGATCTAGGTAGGGTTGGAACGCCCTATGCATGAGATCCATGAATGCCGTCGGGGCATTCGTCAATCCAAAAGGCATGATCGTGAACTCGAAATACCGATACCACATCCTAAACGCCGTCTTAGGGATATCTGTCTCGCTAATCCTCGACTGATGATAACTCATGCGTAGATCTATCTTGGAGTAGACTCGTGCCCCTCTCAGTTGATCAAAGAAATCATCAATCCTCGGCAAAGGGTATCTATTCTTGATAGTAACCTGATTCAACTGCCAGTAATCTATACATAGCCAAAGTGTCTTACCATTCTTCTTAGCAAACAACACCTAAGTGCCCCAATGTGAGGTACTCGATCTAATGAAACCCTTGTCCATCAATTCTTGTAATTGGACCTTGAGTTCTTGCAACTCTGTAGGTGTCTTTCTATGGAGTCATAGAAATGGGCGATGTACCAAGGTGTAACTCAATTGTGAAGTTTACATCCATATGTGGAGGTAATCCCGGTAGTTCATCCAAAAAGACATCATTGTACTCACAAACCACCCGACATAGACCCAACTCTTGTCTCGCCTCGTCCTCCAAGGTGAGGCTTGTTAGCCAACCCATCAATTACTCGTGCCAATTGAAATTATACACTACTTGGGGTAAAACATCATATTTTTCCCCCTGAAACTTGAACAAACATGCTCCGGTGTATCGGCAGTGACCCTCTTCCGATCACAATAAATGACGACTCAGTGTGCTGCCAACCAATCCATCCCTAGGATGACATCAAACTTTGACATGTCCATGACCCAAAGGTCCATAGTGAATAGAANACAAACATGCTCCGGTGTATCGACAGTGACCCTCTTCCGATCACAATAAATGACGACTCAGTGTGCCGCCAACCAATCCATCCCTAGGATGACATCAAACTTTGACATGTCCATGACCCAAAGGTCCATAGTGAATAGAATCCCTGAGATATCTAACTCATAACCCTGACATAACTGAGCAATACTCACCCTAGCTCCTAGGGAAAAACTCACATGTAATGGGTATTCCAAGGTCTCAACTTCTAAACCCAAATCTCTCACACATGATGTAGAAATAAATGAATGAGATGCACTATAGTCAAATAATACCCTTGCCCAAAAGCGAGAGAATAAAAATATACCCTAAATAACCGACTGATCCACTGAATCAGTTTGAGGTGTAATGGAGTAAACTCGCCCCTATATCCCTGAAGTCCTAGCTTGTAAGTCCTGTCCTCAGCCTCAGTCCATGCCCTGGCCCATCTGGTCTGATTGCAGAATTCCTGCACGTGAAGTAGTAGGGGCCTAAGTAGCACCCTAAAACTGGTACTGACTTCCCTGACCCATGGTGGGGTAGGGAGGATTGAAATAAGTCTGTGCATGCCCTTTTGATGACTGGGATTAAGATGCCCCAAAGTTCTGGGATCCCTGCCTCTTTAGACAATCCCGCTTCACGTGACCTAGTTGGTGGCAAATGAANGTCCATGCCCTGGCCCATCTGGTCTGATTGCAGAATTCCTGCACGTGAAGTAGTAGGGGCCTAAAACTGGTACTGACTTCCCTGGCCCATGGTGGGGTAGGGAGGATTGAAATAAGTCTGTGCATGCCCTTTTGATGACTGGGATTAAGATGCCCCAAAGTTCTAGGATCCCTGCCTCTTTAGACAATCCCGCTTCACGTGACCTAGTTGGTGGCAAATGAAACATGTCTTTTGGCCTACCTGTTAGGAAGGCCTCTGATTTCTCCCACCTTGGGAAGATTGACCTTGGCCTTGGCCTTGATAGCCACAACCCTGTCCTTAAAACCCTGGTAGGCTAGAAGTCCTTTGCTTCTTCCCNGATTGACCTTGGCCTTGGCCTTGATAGCCACAACCCTGTCCTTAAAACCCTGGTAGGCTAGAAGTCCTTTGCTTCTTCCCTGAACTAAAAGATGAGGATTAACCCTCATTCTTCTTGTTCTTAGCACCCGCCTCCCGAATGCTCCTTGCGTCATCAACTTCTCTTTCAATGGCCATAGTCATCTTGACTATCGAGTCCAAATCTTATAGGCGATGGCCCACAATCTTCCCCCAGATGGATAATTTCAAATCTCCTCACTTTGGTCATGTCTGTGGACACATAATCATCAGCAACACGAGCTAATTTTGTGAATTTAGCCACTTATTCCATCACCATCATATTCCCTTGTTTCAAATCCAAGTACTTGCCCATGAAGAGCTCTTGAAACTCTCCCCATGTCAAAGCCTCTAAGTCCTGCGAGGTCCTTACCAAATCCCACCATAGGTGGGTTTCTCCTTCTAGCTGGAATATAGCTAGCCTTATCTTAGTGGCATCGGAGGTGATCTCCATAGCCTCTAGGATCTTATTGACTTGTTGGAACCAATGGTCGGTCACCATCAGATCTGTCCCTCCCATAAAATTCGGAGGCTTGTGTGCCTTGAACTTTTGGAGATTAATTGGGTCTCCTTGGCCNTCAGATCTGTCCCTCCCATAAAATTCGGAGGCTTGTGTGCCTTGAACTTTTGGAGATTAATTGGGTCTCCTTGGCCCACATTGACACTAGCCTGTGCAAATGTAGCCGTCATCGTGCTAATAGCCTCCACAAAGGCTTGTTGGTCAAAGGTCGACGATGATTGGTTGATTTTTCACCCACCTCCTCAACCACGTCCTCTTTCTCTATTCGNTAGCCTCCACAAAGGCTTGTTGGTCAAAGGTCGACGATGATTGGTTGATTTTTCACCCACCTCCTCAACCACGTCCTCTTTCTCTATTCGTCATCTACACACAAGTTAAATAGAAATAGAGCACTAACTTAGTATCTCAAGATAGGGATCAAGTTCAAACTTTGAGATTTCTCTCATTGTCTCACTAGTAGAGCATGTGCCACCCACTAGTAGACATCTACACCCTGAACTATCTTGTTCATTCTTTTTTCAACCCCCAAGGTTATATTCTCTAACCCCTAGTGTCTCTTCTCCATACACATTTAATCATGCATATTATTCACATAACATGTAGCATTTAAAATACATAACATATCATGCACAATGGATGAAATGACCTAAACCCATGCCCCGCAAGCCTTAGGTAAATTGTAAACCTAAGCTCTGATACCAAGCTGTGACGCTCCTAAAACTATGGGTCATTTATAAATCATTGATCACCCATCAACCTGAGAAAGTACCCGTGGTCATCAGATTACCTAACGTCACGTCAATAGTATCCCCTTAACTGGGACCTTAACCTATACATGTAGCCATTACATATCAAATCATAGTCATTAGTATCTCATATAACCTCCCTGAACACAAGGAATTGATGCCCAAGAGATTAGCAAAATATTTCAAAATTTGAAGTTTAATGGAAACCTACTGGTAGAAGTGTTCAAGAATCTACCAGTAGAAGTAGTGCACTGGACTTCTGTTTTTAGAAAATCTGTGAAAATCTACTGGTAGAAGAAGTCTCTGTTTTACCGGTAGAAATAGCCTACTAGAATTCTTCTACCAGTAGTTACAGTGACCTTCTATCGGTAGGAGAACCCAACTGAAAATTTTCTACCATCTACTAGACCACATTTACCGGTAGAAAAGTAAAAAGTTCTATTGGTAGGTGTGTCCAGTTTTGCCCGTTTCATCCATTTTCGATTTCCAATCCACTCCATATCAACGCAAAACATGTACAATGAAGTTTTCACATTTAACATAGTTTGTATAGATCGATTACAATCAATTTCGTATATTTACATGCCCAAAAACCAAAATACACAGTTTTACAAAACATGATTTAAAAGCCACAAGTCGCTCTCCTTCATCCTTGGGGTCTCGAATGAGAGCTGTCCACTGGTGTATACCTCACACCTTAAATATTTTTGTATAAAGGGTGAGTCACGCTTAATAGGGTATCTCCTAAAGAGGCTACTCCCCAACCTAAGTGCATATGAAATGTCCACATGCAACATTCAACAAGCAATAACCATTTCAATCAAGAATATGCAATTCAATGTTGAAAATCACTATGTCATGTCATGAAATGAGGTGAGATGAGACTCATGCACTTCAACCCGAGCCTTCACCGGCTCTCTCAACACATATAAATGTCATGTGTATGATCTTTAGGCATTTGAAGCCCCCCGCCATTTATGTTACACATCTAATGACTATTTAAAATCTCTGAGTCTTTCTTGGGGTGAGTATTTATGGACTTACACCAAGGGACACCCAACCGACATGGAATTCATAGACTTCCACCAACGGTTTCGTGTACACTGACACACTTTATAAACTGAACCAATGGAGTGCATATCCTAAACACCGGGTCTTGTGCCCGAGGGACAGTCTAGTCTTTCTTGTTAACCCCTACCCTATTTTTAATGCAAACCATGCGACTCAGTCGAACCTCGATCCAACTATCCCAAGCCTACGTATCATCCATCAAGAATGGTGTTTGATCAAACCACGCACACACACACACACTCCTGTCAAACACCCACGATTCCGATGTCTCCATGCATATGCAATGTAATGTACAATTGCGATACAAATTTCATGTTCAATATGTTATGAGTGCCATATGAACCATTTCAACCACATTTTGACATATTACATGGTCAATTATATCATATGCATATAATTACCGTAAATCATCTTAATGTCAATATATCAACATTATACCGAACAACAATTTTCAAGCATGTTATCACATAATCATACAAATAACACACTTAATTCACATTGAAATTTAATCAAACACCTTCAAGACACCAAATCATGTAATCACATAAAATACTCAATTTCATCACACAACTCAAACAATCACTTCAAATCATTTCTACATACCCAATTCAAGGTAGAATTGATTTTACCCATTTTTAGTACTCATTTCATCAATTTAACAACAATAGTCAAGTGTTATACATCTCTAACAACCTAACTATTCTATATCACAACCCTAGGTTGAAAATAAACCTAGTTAGGATGAAAATCCTACCTCTTGAGGCGTAAAACGACATTAGGAAGCTTTAAGAATCCCAAATCACTCCTAAACCCTTGATTTCTCCAAGCCCCATTTTTGGAATTTTAGTGAAATCCGTCCTTTTTGGTATGCTTGTGTAGCCCTCAATGAGGAGAATAACTTTTGTTCTTGGCTTGAGTCGATTTAAGCAACGTAGCGCCATGATCGTAGAGAGAATGTAGAGCTTCCCTCTCTTCTTTCTATTTTTTGGATAATCTGATGGGTTTGAGGAGAAATCTGATTTTTCTCCCTATTTATGCCCTTTAATGCCTGGTACTCATTTTGTCACATGTTTTCTTTTCCCGGATCTGATTTTGACCCAAAATGATTAAATTTCATCCCTATTTAAGTTTAAAATATTTTATTATAAATTTCCTTTAAATTATTTTTCAAATTTTAAAATTTTTATTTCATTCCTCATTTTTAGGTCATGCGATACTCGATCGTTTCGTAAAACATAAAAAATTTGACTATCTTGAAATTCGACAAAAATTTACTGGGTCACTAGATTTCACTAGACGAATCTAATGATGAGGTTCATTTTTTTCATCTGAGCTCTAAAAAGTTTGAGTTTTTAACCCGTGTTGAAGTGGCAAATTACCTTTTTACCCTTTTACAAAAAAATTCAATTTTACCTGGGTTTTATAGAGGAGGTGGGGGAGGAGGAAAGAGGGTTTGAACCCTTGACTTCAAAAAAATAAAATATTCACAAGGAAAGGAGTATCATTAACTTGGGAAAAATGCATTATTTTGGAGTTAAGGAAATGTAAATAGGTATAAGTCCTCGTTGGGCTTAATTAAGTACCATACAACCATAGCATTCAATTGTTGTTTGGATGTATATGTAACATAAAAACTAGAATGGTAGGCCAAATAATATGTTGCTTTAGGAGTTTTTTTAGGTGAGTTAGCCTTTTCTAATTTTTGACAAGTAGAAGTATCCCCACTTCCATTTCTTGAGGATAGCTTGCGGCCGGTAGAGGTCAATCATCAAATGATGACCCTTCTTAGTATTAAACTTAGGAATGATGATTCCGCTCAGGTTCAAATGTTAAATGATGGTGTCCCGTGGGGTATCACCTTATGTTTGTCTTTATGGGTTTTAGGTTAAACCCCACATAGCAAAGGCAACACTGTTGGTATTCCTTGTCTCCTATCGTATCGGCTGATTTGGCTAGTATCAGTGGGCCCAGTAGTGGTAGGGGGAGGGTGATGTCATCCAGATTGAGCACCTTTTGTTCCCGAGTGATCCCTGACCATAGACAAGCAAGTCTATCCCTCATACTCTAGTTTCTCTGGGGATAACATGTGTAAAGGTCGATCCCATCCTAGTCCAAGTGTCCATCACTAATTGGTGAGCTAAATTATGTCTTGTTAATTACACCCTAGCCTTCAATTTTCTTATGTAATGGCCTACATGGCGTGAGGGAATTGGAGGTTTCTTCCACACATTGTTCCTTGGGAATCGTTACCATCTAGACTTTTCACCATTCTCAAATTTGTATTAAATGCACCTCTACATTGGTAACTGACGCGATCATTAGCAGATTAGAAATTCCTCTAAGTATTTAGATGAGGCCATGTTTGCATCCTTGAACTTCTCAGATCATTTCAAGAGCGCAGGCTTCCTTTGACAAGGAGGATAAACTTCAACTGTAGCAAATCTAGTAAGTCATTTGATTTCCCCCTTCTTTTCTTCTTTTTCCTGTAAAGCAATGGCCAGATTGACCAGACCCAATAGGCCGAGGGGGCAGGATAGGCTTGGAAAGACCTAACTAGATAGTGCTAGTTAGTTACCCATTTAAGGGCAAAATATCATATAAGAGTTGATGTAAATGCCATCATGTTGCAGTCTAATATAGATAGTGAAATCCATGTGACTCTAAGAGATGCCATTCTACACTTAGGTCATGATGGAGGGGCAGTTAGGTTTCCTATTTCCCCCTATACTTAGATTTATAGGGCACTTTTAGCTATTCCCCAGTTAGTGTTGCTTCAACGTGTTCAAAATAATCATGGGGTTGGTGGCTTTGAACGTCCTCTTATAAGTCAACATGGACTAGGAAGAGATCATTTTGCTACGATGGGAAAGAGGAGAAGAGCCCAACTATGAAGGCCTATGGTTCCCTAAAGTGATGAGGGAGTCAGGTTAGCAGGATACCTTTACACTTGGCCTGCCATACTCGTGGCAATTTGTCTGTGGATCTCGAGAAAGTTTGGAGGTACTTGGGCAATGACTGTTTCAATTGAGCTACCCAGGTTCTCTTGGAAGTCATCCCCAGATAAAAAAAAAAAAAATATTCTCAACTTCCATTCTCTTACAAACCTGAGCTCAAAGGAGAGGAGGCCCCTGAGGAGGAAGAGAAAGAAGAAACTGAGGGATCCAAGAGTGAGCGGGACTACAAGGATACTGAATCGGATTGCGAATGGACATGCTCAAACTTACCCGTCCTTCAATCCATAGACAAACCCAAATGCCCTTGAGAGTCTAGAGGAGTTGGCTATCTTATACCAGTTACCCAACTTGGGGCCAGGGGCACGTCGACACTCTGCCACACCGTAATCACCACCAACGCCACCCCCGTGTCCAAGGTGAACAAAACCCACCTCAAGATCATCGTTGAGCCAGAGAGGTTGGCCCTCATGAGGAGCGAAGTGTCAAACATAGCCATGATAGGGAGTCAACTCCCCCAAAGACGACTTACTCTCCTCCATCTATCGCCATTCCACCTTGCGACTGCCCACCCCTCAATGACGAGTGGATGAATCTTTGGTATGGGCCTCTCATGCTACAACTAAGAGGGGCTAGACACTACTGACTGTTGAGTCCATCGCCCAACCTCTTGATGTGGCCTACGGGCCAAAGAGGGTCTCCACTTCAAGACATGTGCCAACATCAGTCCCACTCTAACAACTAGCTTCTCCAGGAGTGGAACGCCCTAGTTTCCCTGGATGCGTTAAATCGATAACTCAATTGACAATACTATACAAATGTATCTACAAATACACAAGTCAGAGCTCTAACTACCTAAAAAATAATTAAAAATAACTGGTAATAGAGTCTCCAAAATATACAAATGAATCTACTCAAACTATGTATTACAATATTTAAAATAGAAGTTACAAACCTTAGTCCTTTATATTTTAATTTTTTTCATTTCCTTCTAGATCATCTTGAAAAATTAATTAATCGTAAAAATCTATAATATGACAAGAAAAAATATGTTGAATAATAAAAGTACGAATGATTGAATATAAAATAACTCAATCGATAGACAACAAAGATATTGTGAAAACATGAATTCAATATAAGAAATTAACTATTTATCATAAATAGCCTCATATTCTGTTCATCTTGGTAACATGACAAGTGAAACTTAGACATAAGTTCAAACTCAAATCGGTCAATCACATCCCGCAAGACCACAACCACATTTCACAAAATATGGTCTATGTACACTTCGTACATGTACCAATCAATCTCAAAGTAATTAGACGAAAACACATACCAACTCTACAGAACTTATAGAATTTCATATTAATCAGAGATTGCGAGTACGAATACAAATTTTGAGATAATGAATAGGAAAATCTTTGCAAAAAGATTTAAAGGCAGAACCATATTGTATATTACCCCGTACCTCAAACCAAAAATTGATACGGATAGATTTGATTACCATCATCTATGAAGTAACATACACAAATTTCATCTCGATTGGAGTTCGTTTCACCATTAATTTTGAAAACTTAATGGATTTCACTTTCCCTTTATTCTTTATTCTTTTCTTTCTCTTTCTTCTAAATTTCCTCCCTTCTCTTTTCTTTTATCTTCTTTCTAATAAAATAGTCCTACATAAGAGACAACTCATTCCACGGACATGCGTCCACATGACTCACCAAAAAGGTGGGCATATCTGTCTTTGGAGGCCATTAATCCTTTTCCTCTGGACACCTTATATGTTCACAAAGTGGCCATCTATTTTTCTTTTTACAGCTAGTTGCCACCTCCAGCTTCATTCTATAGGCAGTGAGCTCCTCCTTTATAGCCCCAAAACAACTCATAGACAAGTGTTTCTTTAATCATTTCCCACAAACCACACCTTTATGGAAGTGGACAAGCGTCCTAACACTTGTACCACCGACACTCAGTCACTTTCTAACTTCTTCATTAAGTAATACATGCACATACATGTGTTTTTGCTTAAACTACTCACATCCCATGCTAATGAATAAGTGTCCATCTCTTCTTTTTATTTAATTCCTTATCACACCTTATGCTTACATTCTTCACCTGCATTAAACAAGTATTCTTTAGGGATTTAAGTACTGATAATTTGACCTCTAAATAACATCAGACTCTCATCATGGTCAAATTCTAAATTTAAACTCTAACATTTTAAATAAATATAATCTATTATTATTTTTTTAATCAAAATGCGATGTTCCAATCTACTATTCTTTAAAAAAAATTCGTCCTTAAAATTTACAGTTGATAAGCTAATTTGTTGTCACAATGCACTCTGGTATGATATCTAAAATATACATTCTATCAATGGTAACTTAGCCAATATTATACCCACAATACCCATGTAAGATCTGAAGCCTAAGTTTTGATACCAATTTATAAATGTCCCGATTTCCTTGGATGAGTTAAATCGATAAACTTAATTGACTATTTTTAACAAATATACTTTCAAATGCACAAACTAGAGCCCTAATGACCTTAACAACAAATAAAAATAACTGGTAATAGAGTCTTCGAAATACATATGAATCTCCTCAAACTATGCATTACAATATTGAAGACAAAAGTTGCAAAGTTTCAATTATTGATATCTCAATCTTGGTCATTTTTTTCTCAATCATCCTGAAAATTTGATTAAGCGAGGAAATATACAATACAACATAAAAGAAAACGCTCAACAATAAAAGTATGAGTGATCGAATATCAAATAACTCAAATGATAGGCAATAAAAAAATTGTAGTATCATGAATCAAATATGATAAATCAACTATTTATCATAGATAGCTTCATACTCAGTTTATTTTGGTAATATGAAAAGTAATACTTAGGTATAAACCAAAACTCAAACCGATTAATCACACTCTGCAGGGCCATAATCACACCTCATAGAGCAACAATCTTATTTTCCAAAATATGCCCTTGGTGTACTTCGTACATGTACTAATCATTCATAAAATAATTAGCCCAAAACACAGGCAAGTTCAAAAAACTAACAGAATTTTATACTAATTAGAGATTGCGAGTAGGAATTCAAATTTTGAGATAATGAATAGGATATTTTTTGCAAAAATATTTGAAGACAATAAAATATTATATATTACCTTGTACCTCAACTGAAAATTGATACCGATAGATTTGATCACCACCATCTAAGGAGCAACATACAAAAATATCATCTCGCTCGATTGTAATCTATACTTGAGCCTTGATTTTCGTTTAAAAATTACATTTTTCATACAAAAAGTATTAGACAAGGTATACATCACATAAATCAATTGTCAAATCAATTTAATCAATTAAGCTTGTGATCAACTAAGGTGACTAGGTAAACTTACCCAACCTAATCGGAGTGTGATTGTCATTAGTTTAGGTTGAACTTTTTCATAGATCTTCAATCCAATTTTTAAGTACCTAATTTCAATCCGCTTAGTCTTCTTCAATCTTCAAAACATTTGCCATCAATTTCAACCAACTTATTCATGGAAATCACAGAATTTTGTCAATTACAAAAATGCCACTTACAAGGATTGTTACACACCAGCCAAAATGGATCAAAACTACCTTCATTGATCAAAGTGTTCTACTATGTCTTCGTGAATCTTCGACTCTTCCACTGATTATGGAACTTGGTGAGACCCAAAAAATTACAATTGAAGAAACAATTTACAGTTCAAAAATATTTTGACTACGTAATATGCTAATGCAAACCTATACTTAATGTACTAATTTTCGATTGTGGGTTTGTGTAGTTGAGGCTCGTTTGGTAAATGTATTATGAGGGGACACTACAAAAAAAATGACTTTTACCGGCGTTTAATAAACGCCGCTAAATATAAAAATGACATTTTTTTTAACGCCGTCGAAACTTCCGTTGAAAATATTATCGACGTATAATTAAACGCAATAAAAACTAAAGTGACGTTTGCTAAACGCTAATGCGACGCTTATTTAATCGATGACTTCGTTGTAAAATTTCGGTTACCGGAGCTATTTTATGGCGTTTATTTAAACGTCAGTAATTATTATTTCTGAGCAAATACTTTCCGGCATTAAACGCCGGTAATCTTTTTTTTTTTTTAAATAGAAATTTTATTTATTTATAAAACAGATAAATATCAGCCTGCAACCATCAATCAGTCCAAAGACTTCGTCATAGCTGCCCTCCTTCTTCCAAAAATGCAAACAAATCAACACTACCCAAGCCAAAATGCATTAGCCTTTATCGTCAACCAAAACATGAAAATTCAACATAGACTGAAGATAACAAAACATGCAAATATACCAGAAGCCGCCTTACAAAACAACAAAATAAAAGCAAGGCACATATGCCTTTCAAAATCAAAGACTTAACAAGAACTCTCAACAAGACCATATAAGGCAGTGAATTCTGCAAGCAAGCTTTGCCCGACTGCCTTAATTGAGCAAATCAGAGAACCAAATATACCGGTCAGAGCATATCGAATGGCGCAAAATGGGAGACCCTCCGGTTCTTTTGCTGACAGTGCTGCTGTTCCTAATTCGTGTGCAATGGAATAAACAAGAAAAGAACAATTTTATGAGATGGAAAATCAAACTAAGCAGCTTTAATACAGTCACAAGGGGGTAAAAACAACAAATATGATAAAAAAAAATCCTTGGTACAAATTGCGAGATTATGAAACTTTTTTTTCTTCTGAAATTAAAATATTTGTATGCTAATGATTAACTTCTTGGTAACAGAAGATTAAAAATCAATCCCAAGAATTCTGGATTATGCGGAGATTAAGCAAAACAGCAGCAAATGCCCCTACTTCAATTCAGACCAGAAAACAAAACAAAACAAATTAAGTAAAAAATTAAAGCATATCGCCAATTCATACACTTACTAACTAACAACTCATCTAAGGGAGCTAATTAAAAGATAAAGAAAAGCAATACAATCAAAATACTATATCTACCATAGCATTAAAGTTTACTAACCGAACAATCCAATATATATAGAAAAAAAAAATTCAGATCGAGGTCGTGTAGAACATGTGAGAATCTCATCTTACTAGAAGAGAACCAATAAGGGAGTCTGTATGGAACAATGCAGTCTGAGCAATTTTGTTCTGTGAAGAAGTCGTGAGAAATGAGAATTAGAATGCTTGGGAGGAAAGAGATTTATCTGATTTCAGAGGAAGGAGCAGCCACTGATGATTTGATGAAAAGTATATTCCTTGCCATTGAGACCAAATCAACACCAAATTCTTTCAGGCATTTTCTCAAACAGGTGGAGGGTGGGGAGGTGTATGAGTGAGATTTGCCTGAATGAGACGGAGGGAGGCAGGGAGAGAGATGAGAAAGTAGAAAATATGTAATCAAACCAGTAATTTAAATATGCGTATTCAAATTCAGATTCACAAAATTAAAACATACTCAGTTGGATAATCACCGGAGACTTTGGAGCTGCCTGAGGTAGACGGAATTGCCTGTCGCCTGAGATAGTCTCGAATGAGTGTTCGAGTGAATTTAAACAGAGAGTGTTTATGAGATTCGACTTTGAACAGAGAGTGATTGAGTATGTGAATCTCATAGATCTGGAGAGAGAAGGATGTCGCAATCGCCAGGGAAAAATCAATGGAGTTCCGCTGGAAAAAAATCAATGAAGTTTGCAACATAGAGGAAAAAATGAAAATGAAGTCGAGAGATTAGGCATTTGATGAGTTCAGTTTCTGATGAGTTCGTCTGAGAGAGAGAGAGAGAGAGGTCGAGAGATTGGGGAAAAAGCTTTTTATTATTCTTAATTTAGAATTTGTGGCGTTTAACTTACACGTCGGAAATTAAGAGAAATATTTTTTTATATTTTTTTATTAATAATTTGTGGCATTTAACTTAAACGCCGGAAACTAAGCAGGAAAATTTGTTTTTTTTATTAATTTTATTAATAAAATGTCAATTTTGGTGGCATTTATGGTAAACGTCGGAAATTAAATGTCAGACTTTTTCATCTTTTTTGTAGTGTGATTAAATATTGGATTGTACTATTTTTTATTTAATCGAATTTAATATTTTATTTGGTAAGCAAATTTGATATCGTATTAATTTCAAAAATATATACTTATCGTATATTCATCGTATATTTTTTATACGACAGACCTGTATTATGGAGGTTTTTTAATACCACTAAAAGATATGGTATTATAATCCAACTCAAACGTATTATTCTACATATTTATTATTATAACCCCCAAGTGATAAATTCAAGTTGTCCTCAATTTAACAAACACTGATTGCCAGTATTTTTATTAATTCAATATTAATACGATGAAATAATTCTTTAATCAAATAATCAATTGGATTAAATAACTATTATCCAACGTTTATATTGTGTATTACTAAACACTAGATAAAATTACATATTATTTTAATATCATATTTAATTTTGTCTTTAATCCATCTGTATTATATTAGACTGTAGTTTTATCTAAGCCATCCAATTTTAATACGACAACCAAACGAGTCCTTAATGTACTAATTTTTGATTGCGGGTTTGTGTACTTAATGTACTAATTTTTTATTACGGGTTTGTGTTTGCGTGTATGGGAGAAAGAGTAACGTACATAAGCGGAAGAAGGGCTATGAAAGTTTGTGCTTGATTCCATTGATTTGTTCACATATTCGCCATACCACAAGTAAGCACACATTTTATACAGGGGATGCATCATTGCAGCCCATAAGTTGACAAAATTAATTTTTTGTAGCAGTTCTCATAAGATTTGAAATTGTAGCTGGGGTAATGGTTAGGATTCGATTCCATAGTCTACATTGCATAAATATATTCAATACATGTTAGACATTTACATAAAATTTTGTTATACTTCAAGCCTGGGTACCAAACTATAGTAATATGTTATGTACACATTTTTAATATATTTGTATATAATATTAAAAGTAATTATTAGGAAGTTATTTTAGTAAATGAGTTAATGATAGTGTATTTTGTGGTTAGTTTTTCAGGTGGACACTAATGATGATGCACAAATTGGTTTGTACACCACCTGTCAAGTAAACAGTATTAAATGCAGTAAATAAGTAAGGAGAAAAAAGACAAGGTTTATAGTAGTTCGGTCAACGTGACCTACGTCCACTTTGAATGGCTAGGTCGCCGGGTATATTATTGGCTCAAGTGCGTAGGGAGAGCTTAGAGTTACAAGCTTAGAGAGGGAGAGAAGAGATGTGCTCAATTGAGTGTGATTTACCCCCAAGTATTGGTGGGGCTTCCAACTTATAGTCGTCTCTTAACATATTGAGGTGACTTAATAGTAACTAAATAGCTAATCTGGTGGAACTGACGACCTCTTCTCAACGGATGAGGTAGTTACGGTGCTATCCATAAGATTCAATTAAAGGATGAGGCGCTGGTTGACTTCTTCTAAGGCGGCGTGGATGACGCTCTTGGGATGACCCTTACTCTAAGGTGGCTAGGAGGAGGCTCTTGGGATGACCCTTACTCCAAGATGGCTAGGGGAAGGCTCTTGGATGACCCTTACTCCAAGGAGGAGGCTCTTAGATGACCTTTATTCCAAGGTGACTAGGAGGAGGCTCTTGGATGACCTTTACTCCAAGGTGGCTAGGAGGAGGCACTTGGAGACCCTACTTACTCCCTTGGTGAGCTTAACCAGGTGTGGACCCCTTTGGACTAGATACTGGATCTTTATAAGTTTGAGTTCTTAATTAAGATTGGGCCCGTAACATGCGTTCAGTCTGGCCTATCATTTGCCCCCCAATGCCTTATGTCTAATGAAACTTGGAGAAGGGAGCATTTGGTTGAACTCTCGACTAGTGGAGAAAATGTGTAGAGGTTTGCGAATCTTGGTGGGGAACTCGAAGAAAATGGTGTGGTCCCCAGAGGGGAGAGGGAGGCATTGTACGTCGGAGTGGAGGCGAAGACCCCGCTAGGCCCTACTACTTTCCACACACAGGGGCTGTCCGATGGAGACCTGGGCACCACTTTCTGTGCAATGGTGAGGAGGACCTGCTAGATGGGCGCGCAGGAGGGGCTATTGCACTAGTTGGGCACGCAAGAAGCTCTGCCACACTGGCTAGGTGCGCAAGAGCGGCTACTACACTGCGTTGCTCTAGGTGCGTTGGAGGGGCTACTGCAGTTGCTGGGCGCATAGGTGGGGCGTTGGGTGAGCCTCGCGAGGTGTTGGTCAAGCAGGCTGCATGTGACGAGGTGGCAGTGCCAAATGGATGAGGCCTAATTGTTGACATTCAAAGTTTCACGGGTTGCAAATGACCTAGAGAGATAGGCAAGTTGTTTGCGTGAGAGCAAAGACAGAGTTTGAGGATTACTCGTGAGAAATTTGCACCTTTTGAGACCGAGTTTTTGGCGACCTATAAGAGAGTCGCTAAGCTGTAGGTTTAGGCTACCTACTTAAGAGAAGAGCAGAGGTAGGCCAAGCTTTTGGCGACCCACGAGAAAGTCGCTCAGCTGAAGATATAGGCTGCCTACTTAAGAGCAAAGTAGAGATAGGTCAAGCCTTTGGCGACTCGTAAGAAAGTCGCTAAACTGGAGATAGGCTGCCTACTTAAGAGCAGAGCAGAGATAGGCCAAGCTTTTGGCAACCCGCAAGAGAGCCGCTAAGTTGGAGATAAGCTGCCTGCTTGAGAGCAGAGCAGAGATAGGCCAAGCTTTTGGTGACCCATGAGAGAGCCATTGAGTTGGAAATAGGAAGCCTACTTGAGAGCAGAGCAGAGATAGACAATCCGTAAAATATTAGCATCTGAATTTAAAGTGTTAGAAATAGTACTCACTTTAGACCCATCATCATCAAGGGCTACCTTTGCTCGATGTTTTTTGTTGTGAGGGCGTGAGCCATAACCAAGGAGGCCTGGAGAAATCTATTTTTGAGAAGTTACACTTGAAAAAACTGGACCATCACTACCACAAGTGCCCCGCGTACACTATTTCTTGATTCTAGAACCAGGCTCAATCGGACCGTGGGCACAAATTGGATCTCCTAGATGGTCTGCCGTGTTCTCCATTATTTCTCATTGACACCAGGGTGGTGATTGGCACCCAATGGGTGGAGAGTTTTACTGGACTTTCTAGTATTGTGGAGGAAGGTGCATCATGAAGATGCCTCTCCTGTCGAGTTTCACCCAGCTTATTACCCGAGTGAGACTCCTGCTCCTAACCGAGGATGGTACTATTTTACCATGAGGAGAGGCAAGTTGGTTACTGGACTGCCCTCCAACTGCCATAGTTGGAAGTCTCGTTTCATGTTCATCGGTGGAGCTTGGGCTTCTGATGGTGATAGGGCATTGGTACCAATAGGATGGAGTGTTTCAAAGAAAGTTGGTACGCCTTAGATACTTACCCTTCTCTCACTACATTCCTCGTAGGTTATGTACTCATCACATTCCGTACAGGTTCACATTCCTTGCAGGTTTTCTCTTTAAGGACCAAGAGTGGAAGTTGTAGGCCATGAGGGCTGATCCTGTAAAGGACTTTGGAGCTCTCATGTTCAAAGATGGATGAGTCAATGGTTCCTCTTCAGTAAGTGCTAGGGCCGGTGGACCCTCTCTTGAGATTCAGCAGCTCGAAGAGAAAGGGTATGTTGATTCTCTTGTACTTTTCCCTTTTACTTGGTGTTTTTCATCGGAACAACACTTTATTTCCTGTGCAGTGGATAGAACGGTGGTTGGGTCCCGTCTCTCTAGTAGTAGCCCTCCTCCTCCTGAGGTGGTGAGGATGGGCGATGCCTCCTAATTAACCTCTCCAATGGTGTTGCCCGAGGTGTGCTCTCCTCAAGCAACCCCTCTGATGGTACCTCGAGCGTGTTCCCATCAAGTGACCCCTCCAATGGTGCCTCCTCAGTCGGAGACTCTTTTAGTTGCATCTCCTACTCCAAAGTCCCCCTTGTTGGCCACACTTTCTGCCCCCTGTTCATCCATTCCTTCTATGGGAACTTTTAGAAGGGCACCGATTCAGATTAGCTCCAAGTTGGGTAATGCGCTAGTAATAAAGGATCAACTTGGGAGGTTTGTGTTTCCCAACGATGTTAGCGAGATTAGTGCTCTAGGCACTGAGGGAATCGTCAACCCTTTTTTGGAAGGCCTAACTCAAGTAAGGGTCTGTTGTCTCCAGTCCTTTCTTAAGCTTTTGACATTCTTTTGACTTTTATCTTTCTCCAGGCTTCTATTACATCTATGTGTTTACTTTGAAGGGCCTATTGTCACAGCCAACTGAAACAGAATCATAAAGTATGCAAAAGGAGCTCATTGCTGCTCAGGGGAGGATCGCTAAGCTTGAAGCTGTTGGTAGAACTTCTGAGGCTGAGCTTGTGGCGACCCATGAGAGGGCGACTAAGCTTGAGACTGAGCTTCCGGCAACCCATAAGAGAGCAGCCAAGCTTAAGGCAGAGCTTGTGACGATTCGTGAGAGGGACACCCTGAGAAAGGCTGAGCTTGCGGAGGCCTGTGAGAGGGCCATGCTCAGAGAGGCTGCCGCAGAGGCAAAGGTGAAGGTAGCTCATGAGAGAGCTTCTTAGGTTAAGGAGAGGGCTGTCATGGCTGAGAGTGACTTGAAGAATGGCCTTATAGATGCCTATATTAATGGTTATGAGGAGCTCTGAGGAAAGAATTATGTTGTTTTCCCTGATATTGATGTCTCAAGCTTTTTGCCAACTGAGGTGCCTGATGATAGTGATGGAGACTCTAACAATGCTGAGGGTGATGATGAGGACGATGACGACGACCATAAGAGTAGTTAGAGTGCTAGGGACCTTTCATTTTTTTTTTAGGAAAGAATTTTGTAGCCCTATTTTGTAAAAGTGATTTTTGCCACTGGTGCTCCTTTGAAGTTGAATAAAAAAATGAAAATATCTTTTTGGAATAAATCTAGAAAATTTTATTTATTCACTGTTCATGTCAAGCAATATTGGGTAATAGCCCCCAAAAAAAAGTACAAAAAATAAAAACTAAGTCCTCAACTTTTCTACTCTCTTAAGGTGCCACTGATAGTACTTCTCAGGTGCTCAACATTCCATGGGTGAGGTAAGACCTTCCCTCAGAATTCTAGATCTTGTAGGTGCCTTGTCTCACCACTTCTGTTATGAGGTGGGGTCCTTCCCAGTTTGGTCTCAACTTCCCTTCTCACGAATCCTTTGTGGTGAGGATTAATTTCTTTAGGACCAAGTCTCCTGGTTGGAAGGAACGAGACTTCACCCTCGAGTTGTTGCACTTTGTCATGCGGCGCTTGTACACCATGTTGTGGACCACAACCATCTCCCTTACGTCCTCTATCAGGTCGAGGTTGATACGAAGTCATTCCTCATTGGTGATGGGGTCGTGGTGTTAAACCCTTAGAGAGTGCACCCCGATCTCCATAGGGATAACTGCCTCAGTTCCAAAGACAAGAGAGAAAAGGGTTTCTCTAGTTGGAGTTCTTGGCATAGTCCGATAGGCCCACAGTATACTTGGGAATTCGTCAACCCAAAGACCCTTCGCTCTTTCGAGCCTTGTCTTTAGGTTGCGTAACACGATTCTCACCATGACTTCTGCTTGTCCGTTTGCCTGCGGGTGCACTAGGCTGGAATGGGGTTGCTTTATTTGAAGGTCGAGCAAAAGGAGTTCCGGAGCTTGTTGTTGAACTGCTTGGCATTGTCGCTGACAATGGTGTGGGGTATCTCAAAGCCACAGACCAAATTTTTTCAAATAAAATCTTTCACCTTTGCATCTATTATCTTTGTCAAGGGTTCGGCCTCCGCCTATTTAGTGAAGTAGTCCACCACTACCACCACGAACTTGCACTGTCCTCTTTTGAGAGGTAGGGGGTCTAGGATGTTGATGCCCCATTTAGAGAAAGGCCACAGACTTGTGATAACACTTGTTGCACTTTTTGGTGAATTCCTAGGCATCCCTCACTATTCTAGGCCAGAAGTAGCCTTGTCTAAGCACCTTGTGGGCGAAGGAGTGTCCTTAAGAATGATTCCCACAAATTCCTTCATGGATCTCCTACAGGACATAGTTAACTTCTTTAGGCGAAAGACACCGTAGTAATGGCAAGGAGTAGCCTTTCTTGTACAGGTATCTTGTAAGATAGTAAATTGGAAGCTCTTATCTTGAGCTTCCTAGCCTCGAAGGGATCATCTGGCAATGCACCCTCTTTGAGGTATGCCCTTATCAGGGTCATCCAATTTGATTTAGTGGACATACAGTTGATGTTTGTGGCTTATACGTCTAACTTGCTTGGTTCAAATTAATAACCAATGAATGTAGGACCTAGAAGAGCTTCAGAAGATGAGGCAAGTCTGGCGAGTGCATCTGCGACCATGTTGTCCTCCCTTTGGACGTGACAAATCTAGAAAGGTTGGAACTTCGCGATCAAGCCTTTTACCATACTGCGGTACTCCTGTATTTTGGCCCATTTTGCTTCGAACTCTCCCCTAACTTGGTTAACTATCAGCTGTGAATCACTATTAGTAACGAGGTGTTAGGCTTCCATCTCGATTGCCAACCTTAGGCCATAGAAGAAGGCTTCACATTCCACCTCATTGTTAGAGGCGATGAAGTGGAGCTTCACTACATATTTGATAGGAGTGTCGTCGGGGCTAATCAGGATCAGGACTGCTCCACCTTCTTCACTGGTCAAGTAGCCATCCACATAGAGTTTCTAGAGTGGTAGAAAGGAGGGCTTGACAATCACCGTGGAAGCCTAGGCGATAGGCTGGGCTCTTGGGGTGCCTGAGGTGGATGTCTGGGCACCTGAGGTGGAGATTTGGGTGCCAAGATAGGCACCTAAGGTGGAGATCTGGGCACCTAGGAATGCCAGGGCGCCTGAGGTGGAGGTCTAGGCGCCTGGGTGTCCTTGCTGGGCGTTAGATTATTTTGTGTGCCCGGGGTCGATGTCTGAAATATGGTGGGCTCCTCTATTGGTGTAAGCTTAGCAATAAAATCTATCAAGACTTGTGCTTTGATGGCCGCCCTTGGCTGGTACTGGATATTGAACTCACCCAGCTCTACTGCCCACTTAAAGAGTCTTCCAAATATGTCCAGCTTTCCTAAAACTCTCTTTAGAGGCTGGTCTATGACAACAACAATGGTGTGACTCTGAAAATAATGTCGTAAACGCCTTACTGTTGAGATGAGGGCGAATGCTAGCTTCTCTAGCCCCAAATATCTGATTTTTGCTCCTCTATACTCTTCTCACATAATAGATAGGCTTTTGCACTCCATTGTGGTTTTTGATGAGGACAGAGCTTACCGCCAACGGGGAAGCAGAGAAGTACAAATATAATGTCTCTTCTATTGTAGCATATGAAAGGACGGGAGGCATAGAGAAATAGGCTTTGAGCTTTCAAAAGGCTTCGTCCACCTCAAGTCCCCACTCAAAGGTTTTTTGGAGAATCTTGAAGAAAGGCAGGCATTTGTCTACAGACTTAGAAACAAACCTGTTAGCTTCACTGCATATTCTTCCATTGAGGCGCTCGAGCTCCTTGGTCGAGGAGGGTGATTTTATGTCGAGGATGGCTTTGATCTTGTCGGGGTTTGCCTCAATTCCCCTTTAATTGATCATAAAGCCTAGGAACTTTCTTGAGCCTACACCAAATGTGCACTTCTTAGGATTTAGCTTCATGCGATACAACATGAGAATGTTGAAAGTTTCTTAGAGGTGGTCAATGTGATCTGCTGCTGCAAAACTTTTTACCAGCATGTCATCCACGTGCACCTCCATTGTTTTTCTAATCTGTGATTGGAACATCTTGTTCACCCGTCGTCGATAGGTTGCACTTTCGTTTTTCAACCCAAAGGGCGTGACCCTGTAGCAGTAGGTCCCCTTTGGAGTGACGAACGATTTCTTCTCCTAGTCTGGGGGGTGCATGCTGATTTGGTTATACCCAGAATATGCATCTAGAAATGTGTGTAATTCATGTCCTACGGTAGCGTCAATCATTCGTGGTAGTGGGTAGCTATCTTTTGGGCACGCCTTGTTGAGCTCAGTAAAGTCGATGCAAGGGTGCCACTTCCCATTAGTTTTAGTCGCCATCACCATATTTGACAGCCACTCAGGATATGCCACTTCTCTAATCGCCCCGTTCTCTATCAACTTTCTCGTCTCCTTGTCCATTGCTTGGGCCCTCTTAGTGGAGGCACCCCTTAGCTTTTGGCGAACAAGTTTGTGATGGGGGTCAACATTAAGGTGGTGTGTGGCAATCTTTGTGTTGATGCCCTCAAGATCTACATGTGACCATGCAAAAACGTCTATGTTGAGCCTCAGAAAGTCTATTAGCTGCTGGCCCAAATCTTCAGAAAAAGAATAGCCAACTTACACTCTTCTATTTGAGTGCTCCTCATCTAAGACCACTAGGATAAGCTCCTCGATCGGTTCTCCTCTTTCTATGGTGGTGTCATCCCTTAGATCGAGGACCTCTACTTGTAGGGCCTCTTGTAGTTTTCTAGTCTTATGGAGGAGATGTAGCATTCTCTTACAGCAACTTGATCTCCTTGGACCTTTCCGACTTCATTCGAGGTTGGAAAACGCGGGATGAGATGGTAGGTGGAGGGCACAACTCTCAAGTTGTTGAGAGCATGTCGCCCTAGGATTATGTTGTAGGCCGAAGGACAGTCTATCACTAGGAAGTTAACTGTGACTGTAGAGCTTCGGGGTGTTACGTCGGTAGTAATTGGTAAGGTGATGGACCCTAAGGGATACACCTTCTTTCCCGAGAACCCAATGAGGGGCGACCTGATAGGCTGCAATCTTTCTTTGCCAAAGTTGAGCTTGTCATAAGTCTCTGGGAACAAGTTATCCACAAAGTTGCCACTGTCCATGAGAACTCTTCGCATCTGAAAGTTGGCGACGGTCATGATGAGCACCAGAGGGTCATCATGGGGATACTGAATTCCTTCTAAGTCATTGTCTGAGAAGGATATGACCTCTCTGTTTTCATGCTTGGGCGTCTTGGATGGGCGCAAATCATCGATGTGCCTCGCTTTTTCGACGTGGGCTTTCATGGCAAAAAGGGATTCTCCTCCTCCTGTAAGCCTTCCAAAGATGGTGTGAATTTTTTCGATGGGCTGTTGGTCTTCCTGATTACAAGGTGGTGGTGGTATCTGTCCCTTACCAGTGACATACTAGCGTAAGTGACCCTACTAGATGAGTTCCTCAATTTATCTTTTGTGGTCATAGTTGTCGTCAGTGTCATTGTCATAGTTGTGATGAAAGCGACAATATTTGTTCGGGTTCTTGTGGTTTAAGGGAGACTTCATTCTCCCTAGCCACTTTATTGCGGGGTCATCCTAAATCTGTAATAGGATGTTCTCGACAGCGACATTAAGGAGAGTGAAGGCTTGTCGATCTCTCTGAGGAGCAGGATCGAGCCGGTCTTTGGCATATACCCTCTCTATCCTACTGCGTTTGTTACTACTCTCCTTCTTGTCATCCCTGTCTCTTTCTTTTCTTTCCTCCCTAGTTTTAGAAGACTCACCTCGTTTGGCCCTTGTTATGTCCTCAGCATTCATGTATTTCTGGACCTTCTCTAGTAGCTCTGGCATGCTCTTCGATGGGCGCTTCATCACTGAGAAGACGAAATTTGATGACCAGAGGCCTCCTAGGAAGGCGGTCATGTTGAACTTATCATTGGGGTCCTCGACTTGAAGGACCTCCTTGTTAAAGCGAGTGAGGTAGCTTCTTAGGCTCTTGTCTCGATCCTGTTTTATACTAAGCAGATGAGTGGCAGGTTTTTGGTGGCGGCATCCTCCAATAAAGTGTTACACGAAGGACCTGCTCAACTCAGCAAATGAGCCAATGGAGGCTGAAAAAAGCTTGGCAAACCATTGTTTAGCGAATCCCTTCAAGGTGGTTGGGAATGCTTTGCACATGATTTCGTCGGGGACGTTGTGCAGCTGCATCAATGTCTTATAAGTTTTGAAGAGGTCTAGTGGATCTTTTGTACCGTCAAAGGTTTTGACGGATGACATCTTGAATTTCTGAGGAAATGGGTAGTTCGCCACGTCAGGTTTGAAAGACGTGTCAGTTCAGCTTACGAGGTAATCCACTGTCTCGGGTTCCTGTGCCTTTATGGCATTGAAGACGTCACCCAGTTGATTTTGTACCTACTTAATTTTTTCATCCCAGTGATTAGAAGGTCCTCTGAAATTATCATGGAAATGACTCTCATGCTCCATGCTTTGGTTTTCACCCTCATCCTATTGGAAATAAGGGTCTCCATCATGGGAGGCAGGAGGTGGAGGTCCCTCATGGTGGGCCCTCTTGTGTGGGGCGCCTAAGGGAACTCCTAAAGGTGGGGGGCCCCTAGATGGGAAGTGCTTAGGTGAGGAGCTCCTTGATGACAAGGGTGTGGAGCTCCTCTGACTTGAGGTCCAGATTACCCTCCTCCTTGTTGTCCGAGCATCAGTTGTAGAATCTGCTGGTTCTGGGCTATAAGCTGCTACATTGTGTCCAGCATCTGGTGTGCATTTGGGATGGGATTAGCAGGTGGAGGAGCAACCTCCTTCTCTCGTGCTGGATTGTTTTCAGGCTTATTCATGGATCTGGTGGTGATCACCATTGATTCAGCAAAGAAAGTATTTAGGTGAGAATTTTGTCATTTCCCGCAGACGGCGCCAAACTGATGATGCACAAATTGGGTTTGTATACCACCTGCTAATTGAACAGTAAAAAATGCAACAATTGATAAGTGATAGAAAAGATAAGGTTTATAGTGGTTCGGTCAATGTGACCTACGTCTACTCTTGAATGACTAGGATCATCGGGTATTTTATTAACTCAAGGGTGTAGAGAGAGTAGAGAGTTACATGCTTAGAGAGGGAGAGGAATGTTGTGCTAAAATGAGTGTGATGTCCCCCAAGTGTTAGCGGGGCTTACCATTTATAGTCGTCTCATAACGGATTGTGATAACTTAATATTAATTAAATAGCTAATCTGGCGGTCATAACGGATTGGGGCTAGTAATTAAATAGTTGATCCGATGGAGGGGCGACCTCTTCTCAACGGGCAAGGCGGTTATGGTGCTCTCCATGAGATTCGGTCAAAGATGAGCTGTGGGTTGACTATTTTCAAGGCGGCGAGGATAAGGCCTTGGATGACCTTGCATACTCCCTCTAATGTAGTAGCTTGTTGAGCCTGATAAGTTTGACCAGGTTGACCACATTGGGCTGGATTTGCTGGACCTCTGGGAGTTGGGCTATAAACTCGGACCGGGCTTATAAACAAGTAAACTTCAAATAGATATATTTTTTCAAAAATTTTCAAATTTTTTACTATTTTCAAATTTTTCACTATGTACAACTGACTGTTACAAACTAAAATAAATAGGAGCAACACAATGGTGTAACCTCACCCCCAACTTAAAATTTGCATTGCCTCAATGCAACAAAGAGAATGCAATGAAAAATAAAAAGATAGGGAAAAAGAACACCTAAGCACAGCTCCCAAAAAAATTAACTGCAAAATAACAAAAGAGCAAATTAGCATAAAAAATAACAAAGACTAATTAAACCAAAAATAAGAAGTTAACTAAAAAATCTAATATACAAAAAGAAACAATTTATTCAACGAGTTCAACCAGGCTCCAATTGCCTAATACTCGACTTATCTCGAGATTTGTTTTCACCAAAGAACAGTTTTTGTTGGAGGTTCCCCTCCACACCTTGTAACTCCTACTAGTTGTTTAACAAGATAGTATAAAAAAACCTCGAAGTTGTTTTCACTATATTTAGAATTAATCAAGTATAAATGAAGAGGATAAAAATACATAGAAGTCTCAAACTTCTCCTCCACACATTCATCTATCAAGTCTGTCTCACAAAACTCTCATTCACCACCCGGTTGCTTCACTAAATGAAAAATATTATATTTAGTAGTCATATTCCCCAAAGAGCATTTCATCACACCATTCCTGCAATTTATTAATGTATTGGATGTTGCAAGGAATGGACATCCTAAAATAATAGGAATTTGTACAGTTAGGTTAGCAACCGATGCAGCGTCCAATACTATAAAATCGACAGGGAAGTAAAACCTATCTACCTGAACCAACACATCCTCCATTACCCTCCCTTGGTACTTTTACACTCCAGTCTGCCAATTGAAGGGTAATTAAAGTAGGCTTCAATTCTCTCAATCCTAATTGCTTGTAGACCGAAAAAGGTAGGAGATTCACTGTGAAGACCCTGCCCCATTACCGGGACCCTGTCTTCCAAGGGTTAACCTCCCATTACCGGGATATCACCACCCTCCACCAAAGGATTTCGGCTAACCTGTGGGTCAAACCCCCACAGTAGCCTTTACCTCTGTCCCACATCGGGGAAAGAGTCGTCTCCCCACCCCCATATAAGCCGAAGCACCATATGAGAGCAGTACCCAAGTACCACAGTGTGCTACTTGGGTACTGCTCTCATATGGTGCTTCGGCTTATATGGGGGTGGGGAGACGACTCTTTCCCCGATGTGGGACAGAGGTAAAGGCTACTGTGGGGGTTTGACCCACAGGTTAGCCGAAATCCTTTGGTGGAGGGTGGTGATATCCCGGTAATGGGAGGTTAACCCTTGGAAGACAGGGTCCCGGTAATGGGGCAGGGTCTTCACATTCACACTCACACCCAAGTCCAAAAGTGCTGGTTCAACTCAAAAATTCCCAATGGTAATTGCAATGGTGGGATATTCCAAATCATTATACTTGGATGGAGTGTTGGTTTGGAGAATACTACTTACCTGCTCCATCAGGAATGCCTTTTTCTAAACATTCAATTTCCTCTTGAGAGTGCATAAATCTTTTAAAAACTTGGCATATGAAGACACTCGTCAGATTGCATCAAGGAGAGGAATATTGATTTTTCCCTACTTAAATAAATCAAGAATTTCATCTTGATTTACTTGCTTTGCAGGCATTTTTAACCGGTGAGGATAGGAAGCAGGAAATGAACAATTAACTTCATCAGACCCAACAACCTTGGGCATCTCAAGTGACTCACTATCCTTGGGAGTACCCTGAATCTCTTTTTATATAAGCTTAGAAACTTGGGTATTTATAGAAGATTCTATGCTAAAATTTCTCTATTTTATCCACCAATCATAACCCTTGAAATCTTCATAAGATTGCCTTCCTTAGGAGTTTTAATGATCGAATTTTTAGGAACCTACTGGTAGGAAGCAGAAAACGACCTACCGGTAGGACTGTTCACTTTTTTCATTCACTGTTGTTCTGCTCTTCTACTGGTAGAACACCCCTCTATCTGTAGGACAATACTCACCTACCAGTAAGACAGCTCTTTAGATTGCACCTACTAGTAGAAGTGATAACCTACTAGTAGAACCTTTTTCTGGCTTTAGTTATATTGGTACAAGATCTATCGATAGAAATGGTCTTTTTCCTAAATTTTGATTGCAATGGCCTTGGTTGTATTGCTAGACCTCTTAGCTCATGTCTCAAGTCTTCAATGGCATTGACACACGTGCTAATCCTTGTTTTCACACCAATTCAACTACAAACATACAAAATCACTATAAAAAATGAAACTCAACTAAAATAAGGAATTAAGCGGCAAACATAACTAAGATGAACATTTATGAGGCTTATAATATGCAATATTATGCTCTCATCAGTTGGCTTCAAGATGTGATGGATAATTAGAAGATACGATTATTATTGGCCAAGTATTCTGAAGGATTGCACTAAATACGCAAGAGACTGCTAGGCATGCTAACACCACGGGCCTATCTAGAGGGCGCCAACAATACATTTGCATCCTATAATAAGTCGTGACCGTTTAGAGCCTGGGCCATGGACTTGATAGGAAACATCTTTCTCCCTTCCATAACGCAACACTCTTTCATCATTTTGGCCACCAACCATAACACAAAGTGGGTAGAGGCCATTCCAAAGAGGAAGGTAAATTAGGACGACATCATACAAATGATAAAGGAGAATATTGTGCATCGATTTAGGCTTTCCCAACACGTAGTGGCCAATCAAGAATCAATCTTTACAGGTAGCAAAGTTAAGGGATTTGCAAAGAAGTATGGTTTTAGCGTAATCCACTTAACCCTATAATACGCGAAAGGAAATGACCAAGCAGATTCTACCAATAAGGTGATGAATGTGATTATTGCAAAGATGGTAGAAGACAACCCAAATGGATGGTATGACAAATTATTGAAAGCGATATGGGCATACAGGACGTTCAATAGGTATAGCACCAAAATCACACCATTTAAACTTACATTTGAGCACGACACAGTTTTACCCATGGAAATTACTATGAAGTCGTTGGGAGTAGATTTTTAGAATGCTAAGTCCAGTTGAATACAATGAGGCCATGATGATTGAGCTTGAGGATTTGGACGAGTGCAATGGGTGCTCTAGATTGCATTAAGGTGCAAAAGCTCAGGCCGCTAGGGCATACAACAAGAGTTTCAGAAATAGGACCTTGGAATAGATGACTTAGTTTAGAAAGTAAAGTTTCCTTTAGGACTAAATGACCCAGGGACGGACAAGTGTTTGGGAAGGACCATTTGATGTCCTCGAAGTCAGAAAAAGGTGGCATTTACTACTTAGGAGATTTGGATGGAGAGAGTTATCTTCGATCCATTAACGAACAATTCTTGAAGGCTTATAGACCAACGATCTGGCAAAACGTGGATAAAACCTTTTGAATAATAGATCATGGCCAGTAGCCCAGGGTAGACCAATCGCCAACAAAGAAATTATTCTACCATTTGATAGTTGTATAAATTCAACAAGGAAAATGGAAAAGAACAGTAATGTAAATTTTATTCATAGATTTTAGTGAATACAATTTGCATAATACACAAAGAAACAAAGTACTGCATAAGAGTTGAATCAGATTAATTTGCTTCTGAAGGCTTGTCATCTTGAGTTTTAAGATGACAACTAGCAGTTATGGAGACAAAAAAATAAGCAAAAGAAAGTTGAGTTTCTGGAGGTAAAGTATAGACCTCTAACATAAACATCTCCTGGTTGGAATCACCTTGAACATGTTAGTTGTTCCTAGCCACCACTTCCTTTTTCTAGAGGTGATGCCGAGGAAACTCATCCTAAGGCAAATATGAAGATCAAAGGAATAAAATAGAATGTGGCCACCAGATGCATCGGAAGCCATGTGGTATCTTTGTCCAACTTCAACAAGTGTATGCTGTCAATCTATGTTGCCTTCCCCCAAGACAAGGATCTACAAAAATGACCCAATAATGGATGTGAAACGAAGTGTCCATCCGGAGGAAGAACATGAAGTAGGTTGGTAAAACCAACTATGGATGAGAATGGGAAAGTTCATAGAAAAAACCATGGCTAAGATTGAAAGATGATTTTGGAGGCTAATGAAGTTATCATCAAACTTCCTCTCTTTTGGGTCATAAGATTCAAAAAGAACAGCAGTCATATTGCAGAAGGCATTTGTTAGTCTATTATACTCTAGAAAAAAACCTAAGTCCTTCAGTATTTATAGGCCACAGAAGAGTTGTAACAACCCAAAATCCACCCTTTAAGGCATTACTATCCACAAACCATTCAATCATGAGAGCAACTAACAATAACTATTAAATAATAAATCATTCATCCATCTGATAAGGAATAAATATTAAAGTCAATAAAACATTGTAACTTATTCAACTTACAATTCAAAGCCAAATAGTTTCTAGCAGCGGAATAATTAAAACTAGCTAAAATATTGTTTCAGAGAAATTTCTCAAACTCTAAACCAAAAATAAAACAACTCTATTCCTCTTAGACGGGGTCCATATCTTGATTTTCCAACATCTCGTAGTCAACCTGCTCATCCACATTGACATCCTCTTCTATACCAAAATATGTAAGTGTGTGGTTGTAGGGGGTGAGCAAAAGCTCGTAGGAAATCTCTTTCAAATCCAAACAAGGTTTTAAAACAACAAAAAGAAGGCAAGTCTCTTTTGGAAAATAACATATATAAATTTTAAAGAGTAAAACCATGACAGTTGTAATGATCTCAAGTTTACAGAATACATTAAATCAATGATAGGAATAAACTTGCATCAAATTAAATCTATGAATAAATAACTCAGTAGCATCATCTCATATTCTCATGTATGTTGATTGCTTCTTAGGAATCTACACAACAATTCTACCTCGTTTACTAACCACAAACACATAACCTCAATTATTCCCCACATGGCACATTACAAACCACGTAGGTAAGGTCGCATGTGTTTGGATTTTAAGTCCACCTAAACTTTGACATACCCGTAATTCGAAAATACGCCAAACATAGACTTAATAAGGGAACCAACTTCCATTTTTTCCTTTTTTTAACTGACTCCTCATCAAGTTTGTTTAACTAACTCCTCCTCAAGTTGATCAGGGATAGAAATTGTTGCAATCTTTTTATTAGCCATCTCCAATGGAAAATCAAACTCTTTTCCAAATTTGAGTAAAAAAAGGGTGAAAGCTTGATTTGGTATACATCTCTCCAATTGAAAAACCCAAATTAAAAGGAAGAGAAACTCAAATTTAAATGAGGATAAACTTAAATTTAAAAGAGGGTAAAATATGATCATTGAATATTTAAAGGAGAGTGTAATTTCACTATAAAGATTTGAGTATGAATTTGAATCTTCATTCATTCGAGTAAAAAAATGATTCTCTCTTTATTTGATATGTGTATGAATTTAACATTGGAGAATGTTTATAGGAGTTTTTTACCCAAATTTAAATTTAGATTTACAAAAGGGCAAGGATTGGAGACGTGCTTAGATCATCTCCGGTCATTACCCAAACCCTTACTCAAATTTGAGTAAAAAAAAGGGTAAAAAGTTTGGTTTGATATAGACTTCTCCAATGGACAAACTATTTTTTAAAGGAAGAGAAACCCAAATTTAATTGAAGACAAACATAAATTTAAAAGACGGTAAAATATGATTATTGGATTTTTTAAAGGAATGAGAAATCTCATCATTAAATATTTGAGTATGGATTTAAGGGAGACTCATTTTTTTACTCAAATCTTTAATGGTAAGATTTCATTCAATTTTAAAGATCCAATGGTCATCTTTATTTTCTTTTAAATTTGAGTTTGCCCTCATTAAATTTGAATTTCTCCTTCTTTAATTTTGAGTTTGTCTGTTGAGTGTTTTATATCAAATTAAGTTTTTCACTTAAATGTTAATTTAAATTTGAGTAAAAATTTGAATCATGATTGGAGATGTTAGAGCATCTCTGGTTCTTCCCCTTTTTTAGACCTTAAGTTAAACTTGAGTAAAAATAGACCAAAAATCAAACGGTAGAAAGTATGCTCTCTCTCTCTCTCTCTCTCCTTTCTAGTCGACGCTCTCTTTTTCCTTTCAAGCTAAAGCGCCATCTCTTCTTTAGAGCCCACTATTTTCTCTGGTAGACCTCTTTAGGTAATCTCTCTCTCTACGATCTTTGTATATGTTTATATATGGATAATTGCTTTTGAGGTATCTGTTGATTTATTTAATGCTACTGTTTTTGCAATTCATGGATTCATGCCTCTCTCTTTACTAGCCACCGCGTTTCTTTCTCCTTTGTTTCACACACTCACTCCCAAATCAGTCACCACTCATTGCCAAATCAGTCTAATATGTTTTTTTTTTTTCAATCTGAGTGTCTGATATATAAAAGCATTGGCTGTATGTGAATTGTGCACTAGTGAGTTTAAAGTGAATTGCAAAGTAGTGAGTTTGAAGTGATTTGTACATACTTTAACACTGATAATTTACTCAATGATAATGCTATACCACATATGCTTATGTTGGCTGCTTGAAATTAAGACTGAAGTTCATAAATAGGAATCTGTTAAGACCTTAATTTCTTGTTCATACTTAGTAATTTGACATGGATTATGGATGGGGTTTGTATCATGTTATTCAATGACTAATGCTTCCAAATTTTTTTGGTTTATGGGTTTTATTTTACTTTTTTTTTTGCCAAGCGTGGAGCTTTTTGTTTTGGCCTTGTTAACTTCTAACTGTTGTTAAAGTACTAAACAAAAAAAAAATGTTGTTAAAGTATTGGTATTAAATTGACTACTATTTTTGTTTGTCTTGTTTATCGGTTTTATTTTATTTTTCAAAGTTTGGACACTGGATGGTCATGAAATATTTGAGAATTCCCCAAGCTTAGAGGAATGTCATGGAGTAGAAATTGTTTCTCAAAGTTCTCTTGTTCATGGCAAAGCTTTTAGTATATTGGAAGATGAATCACTTTGTAAAGCTTGGTTGACCATCTCCCAAGATCCAATTTCATTTAACACCCAAAGTAAGGCGATGTTTTGCAATTGTGTTCTTGGGTTTTTCTCTTCCTAATCAAATGTTCTACCACATTGAACTATCGTTTCTTTATCTCATTGTTGGTCACTGATTCAAAAGGTGGTGAACAAGCTTTTTGGTTTTTTAGAGCAAGCACAAATGAGACAACAAAGTGGAATTGGGGAAGCTGACAAGATAATTACTTCAAACAACAAATAATAATAAGTTGTATATAATTGTAGTTTTAAATATTTTTTTTTTTTATATTTCAGATTGTCCAGGCTATATGCCCTTATTATGTTATTCAAAAAAATACTTCACATTTGATACATGTTGGAAAATATTGCACCACAATTGTAAGTGAGATGAACTTAGAACACATTTGAAGAGTCCTGCAGTCCAAACTTCATCGCATTTGACTCCTTCGACTCTAGTGTCCTTCGACTATGATACATACAAACAACATTCAAAAGAGAACTCAAAAAGACCAAATGGTAACAACGTTGAGAAAGAATCAAAAAGGAAGAAAATAATTCATGATGCTAGGTTTGATGATATTACATACAATCAAACTAAAATTATTGAATTTTTGGCGGGTATGTCCACTTGAGCTATTGAACGTGATCAACAAAAAGTAGCAAATCATGGGAGGAAGGCTAAGAATAAGGTAGCCCAACTTTAAATGTTAACAATGATGAATGAAAAAGAACACAAAAAGAAGACCATAAAATTATGTCAATGGATATAACCAATTTTAACTTCTATGCAGAGCTCATACTAATAGGATCTTCAACGACAAATAATTGTTCGACAAAGTGCGTATAGGTTTTAAATTCACTGCATCAATTTAGTATTTGTTTTGACCAATGGATGTTTGCTACTGTTCCACATTTTCATTTTAGTGTTTGTAAGCTAAATGAATAAATGGCGTAAAAGTGCCACAACTCTTGCAACTCCCAGATTATTATAATTGTTACTATACTGATGTTTATGTTTGTTTTTGTTTGAGTCTACTTTTTGGAATGGATCTGCAAGGTAAACAAGTAGGTTGGAAGATACATTGTAAAGTAAACAAGTAACTTCATCTCTCCATGGCGTTGCCACAAATTCTCAATTAGGTCATTGCGAAGGGCATGATAAGCATCCTTGTGTCTAATTCTTACATGACAAGCCATGAATGCTTCATAGTCATTATTACATTCTTGTGAAACTGTTACTGATGGGCTATGTTCTGATGGTTCGAAGTCAAAATTGTTATAGCCATCTCATTCATCTTCGACAATCATATTTAGGGGTGTCAAACGTGTCGGGTTAAACCGTTACGTGTCACGTTAAACGGGTGACGGGTGAAAAATATGTAAACCCGTACACGATATGTTTAATAAACGAGTGAAAAATCTCAACACGAACATGATTCGTTTAATAAACGGGTAACACGACACGACTCGTTTATCCCATATAATTTTAAATTAATTATATCAACAAATTTTAATACTCCAATTTTTTTTTACTTCTAATTGTACTTACCTCAAAAAAGAAGAATTTTTAGCCAAATCTCATAAAAAATCAAACTTGAATGCTTAAAAAAAAAGACAAGAGGTCATTGCTTTTTTATAAGTAACTCAACCCTCCCCCCTCCTCTCATTTTTCAATGTGGGACAAAAATAAAAGACATTGGTTTGCCTTTGTCTTTGAAGTGCTCTCAATCTCTCCTTCTTTGTCTTTGAACTACTACTTTTTTTTTTTTGGTATTGATTTTTTTACTTCTTTTTTCTTGCTAATTTTTTCAAAATAATTATTAATTAATTATTATATTAATTTTATTTAAACGTGTAATAAATGATTTGACAGGTCTCATCCTAACATGACTCGTTTGTTAAATGTGTTTGGTGTGTTAACCCGTTTATCATCCAAACCCATTAAGATCTCACCCAAACACGTTAAATTCTTGTCGATTCGTGTCAGTTAATCATGTCGTGTCGAATTTTGACAATCCTAATCATATTGTGCAAAATAATGCATGTTTTCATGATATCCCCAAGTGTTGTAGGATCCCAAAAACATGCAAGTACANAATCATATTGTGCAAAATAATGCATGTTTTCATGATATCCCCAAGTGTTGTAGGATCCCAAAAACATGCAAGTACATGTATAATTGCAAACCTAGCTTGAAGAATTCCAAATGCTCGCTCCACATCCTTTCTTGTTGACTTTTGCATTATAGTAAAATGTTGTCTCATTGCTCCTTTTGGAGAAGAAATAGTTCAAACTAGTGTTGCCCATGTAGGATATATATCATTAGCAAGATAATAGTCCATGTTGTAGGTGTTTTCATTAATAAAGTAACTAGTAGGAGGGGCTCGCCCTTGGACAAGCTCATAAAAAAGAGAAGAACGATCCAAAACATTGAGATCATTGTGAGATCCCGAAATTCCAAAGAAGACATAACAGATCCACAAGTCATAAGAAGCTACAACTTCAAAAATTATAATAGGTTTTTTATATGATAGCAATATTAACCTTGTCATGCAGTTGGACAATTTTTTCATTCCTACTGCATGCAATCCAAGCTTTCCAACATCCCAGGAAACCCACGAGCCTCTCCAATGGCAAGTAATCTAACGATATCATCTTCCCTTGGAGATTTGAGATACTCTTCATCAAAATTTCAATAGCCGGTTGACAAAAAAATTTAAAACTTAAAATTGTTGTGCTTTCCCTAATGCGCAAATAATCATCCATGACATTTGCAGCCATTCCATATGTGAGTATTCTAATTGAGGATGCCATTTTTTGAAGAGATGACAATCCAATGACATGACATGCATCCTTTTTTTGAACAAAATAAGAGTTGTGTGCTTTAATACCATTGAGAGTGCCCTTAAATAGATCACATGATATTCGAAAGCGCCTTCGAAATGTTGAATGTGGATAAGTTGGATTTTCAGCAAAATAGTCAGTGAACAATCGATCATGACCCTTTTGTCTTTCACAATAAATATGTTTTCGCCCAAGAACGGAACCACCATGTTGGTTTGGTTGTTCTACCTCTTCTCTTAAGATTTTTAATATTGTGACATTATTTGTTTTGTCTAGAGCCACAACTAAGATGATTTCTTCGTCATCCGATAAAGAAGAAGAGGAAGAGGAAGATGAAAAAAAAGTGAGCAAAGAATATTTGAAAGGATTCATTGTTATTGAGAATATTGAAAATTTATGTCAATGATACAAGTTGTTTATAGAAAATATTGGCAAAAAATGGAGGGAAGAGTTAAAATGGTAGGAAAAAAATAAGGAAGGAATAAAAATTGAGGGGGAATGAGGTTTTGGAGGGTAAAGAAGTAAAAAAGGTTTTGGAGGGAAATATGAAAAAAAAAAAGAGCAATTGGGATAACATGAGAATTTTTTGAAAAGATTTTAGTAAAAAAAATAATTTATCCGTTGGAGAGGTCTAGCTTTTTTTCCATTTTTGACTCAAATTTAAATAAAGGTTTGTATAAGAGCTAGAAATGGTCTTAATACGTGTAGAATAAATACCTTTTCGACTTACCTAAAAAAAATTATTTTCGCTCACTAAAACAAAAATGAAGAATTATACTTGAACTCTTTGATGTTTATCACTTAATCATTCAGACTCTTTAGCATTTGAAATATTACACATAAACTCTCTAAGGTTTGAACGTGCGTAACACTTAGATTCCTGCCGTTTACTATATCTGTTAGTAAATTACATCTAAACCTCCTAAAGTTTTAGACGTGTATTATTTATATCCCTTAAGTTTAAAGTATTATATTTAAACTAAAAATTAATCAAACAAAGATAGAATATTAAATATTTTAAATTTTACAATCAATATTTATGTTATATTATGACATTTATTGAAATAAAATTAAAATTAAAATTAAAAATCTAATTTTTCTTAANATAGAATATTAAATATTTTAAATTTTACAATCAATATTTATGTTATGTTATGACATTTATTGAAATAAAATTAAAATTAAAATTAAAAATCTAATTTTTCTTAAAAAATCATAATTAGTATACAATTATACTATATATTGAAATTTATGTTGGTTGTTTAAAAGATCAAATTACCCCAATTAAAGCTAGCATATATTGTGTAAATTACAGTTTGACATTTTATTCAATTTTTTAGTTTTATTGCAATAAATAGTATAATTGTATACTAATTATGATATTTTAAAAAAAAAATTAGAATTTTATTTTTGATTTTATTTTAATAAATGACATAATAAAACATGAATTTTGGTTGTAAAATTCATGTTCTAGTATGAATATGAATGACTTATACTTATTGTTTGATTTTTTAGTTGTATTCACATAGATAATATAATTGTATACTAATTATGATTTTTTAAGAAAAAATTGGCTTTTTATTTTTTATTTTATTTTAATAAATGATACAATAGAATATGAATTTTTGGATATAAAACATAAAATAATTGATATTTTATCTTTAATTGAAGTATTTTTATTTAAGTATAATATTTTAATTTTGAGGAGTTTAAGTATTATACATTTACAAATTTTAGAAGGTCTATATATAATTTATTAATGGATATATTAATGGATATTTGACGACAGAAATTTAAGTGTTACACGAGTACAAATTTTATAAAGTATGTATATAATATTTTAAATATCAAGAGANGTTTACAAATTTCAGAAGGTCTATGTATAATTTATTAATGGATATATTAATGGATATTTGACGACAGAAATTTAAGTGTTACGCGAGTACAAATTTTATAAAGTATGTATATAATATTTTAAATATCAAGAGATTTAAGTNATTTACAAATTTTAGAAGGTCTATATATAATTTATTAATGGATATATTAATGGATATTTGACGACAGAAATTTAAGTGTTACACGAGTACAAATTTTATAAAGTATGTATATAATATTTTAAATATCAAGAGATTTAAGTGATTAAGCGAATCTTGAGAGTCTGAGTTTAATTCTGTCAAATGAAAAGGAAAAATGTGGCCTTTGTAATTTTTCCGTGTCATGGGCAATATGGTCCTTTCAAATGTTTCCAGCGCCATCCATCTGAGACTCCATTATTGCCGTATGGCGTGAATAAAACTTACAGATCTTCCGGATCGCAAGCCCTCAATTAAACAATTCAACGAAGTAGTCCTAACCTCCCTCTCTTCCCCCAAACAACACGCTTCCCCCCTCCGTGGGNGGTGAATAAAACTTACAGATCTTCCGGATCGCAAGCCCTCAATTAAACAATTCAATGAAGTAGTCCTAACCTCCCTCTCTTCCCCCAAACAACACGCTTCCCCCCTCCGTGGGCAAAACATTTTATACAAAACCTCATTTTTCTTAGAATTCCTGAAAACCCTAACGTTTCCTTCAACGGCTAACATTCCTCAATCTTAACCGCTGTACATATATATACACAAGAACACATTAACCTTCATACAGATTTGGATTCAGTAAAGTAGAAGAAAAATGGGAGTTCCGGCGTTTTACAGGTGGCTGGCGGATCGGTATCCTCAGTCGATTGTGGACGTGAAGGAGGATTTGCCGAAGGAGGATCGAAATGGGGTGCTCTTACCCGTCGATATATCGAGACCAAACCCTAACGGCATGGAGTTTGATAATTTGTACTTAGACATGAATGGTATTATTCACCCATGTTTTCACCCTGAAGGAAAGGTACTGTTTAAATAATTTCCTTCTATGCTCTTCAAATTTCAGTGTTTGTTTCTTTTTTTTTTTTGAAATTTTTTTTATGACAAATGCATTGTTACATATGTTGTATTTAGTTCGGTCATATTGTAGTTTGGTTCCTGTTAATTGAGGCTTCGAGGGTATTTTGAGGTGGGAAGCTTTTGGGTGCAGGCTTGACTTTTGATATTATTTGAACAAAGTGACTACTTCTCGATATGAAATCACAAACTCATTGTTGCTAGCCCCTTTTGTTAGCCTTATGGACACCGGAAGCTTCAGCCTCCTTTCCTTCGGCTTCGGTCTTTGTATTCTCTCTTTCAATTTTCACCCGAACTCTTGCATAATCAGGCCTGGACCGAACACCTTAAAGGTGTTGAAGGCATGTTTTGTATGGACAAAGTCAGGCATGCATAATTGAAGGGATAGGAAGTCGAATTCTCATCTTATATAAGTACAAAAAGGGTTAAGATTGATCTAATTTTGATTATTTTGATCTAATGGTACAAAATTTATCTTAATTTTTTTTTTGCTCAAAAACATTATCTGTCATCCACACCCCCAATGATAATTCTACTAACACCCCCCCAATGCCTGTTAACCCCACTAATCCACACCTATTTCTTTCTTGTCTGTCCCCTAACGCTCTCTTATTTTTTCTCTGTTCTCTTTAATTTTAAATTACATAATTAAAGAAAATAAATTACTATTTAAAATATAAATGTTACACGATTGATGCTTGATTTTTGGTATTGAAGAATGGCTTCCAACATGTGGTTATAGCTAGTTAGTGATAATGTAATTGTTAAAGTATGCAAGGGCAACAAAACTATTATAGAGTGATATTAAAACTTGCGGTGCTTGCTCTAGTTCCCTAGTATCTTCTCATCAAAAGTTTTATGTTCATACAAATAACTTGGTTAAATCTAAATCTTTTATTGGATCTTTGAGAAGCTGTTTCTTTTTCTTAATAAGTAGTTGAAAAAGTATATTCAGATCAATGGTCCTTTTGAAAACCACTGTATTAGTCCTCTTCGAATATCTCTTAAACAATGGGTTTCCAATGGACTTAAGCAGGGATTTCCTAGGCATTTACTTTAGCAGGGATTTACTGTTTTGTGTCGGTTAGGATTAACTGGGTATTTTGATGTTCCTTCGAATGTTTATTCAATATAGGCTGCGTGGATTGGTTAAAAAATTCACTAGGAAGTGTTGTGAGATGGAAAAAGAGCGATGTTTTCTTCAAAAAGTATAGGGGAGATGGATTTTGTGTGAGTTGAAAAAGAGATACATTTGGAGAGTTCATTAGAATCACGAAATTTATGAATAATGGAAGGATGGGACTAATCATTCCTAAAGGTGATGAAGGAAGTGGATGATAAAGCTTTGGTAGGCTATTAGATGAGGCTATTAGTGGCCGAAGTGGCTGAAGGCTTGCTCTGTTGTTGGAGAACAAAAGCAGGGGATGGGTGGAAGTGGTGGGGAGGGTTGAAAATATAGATAATGGATTTATATTGAAAAAGGTTGCCGTTAAGGAGGATGAGATGATACTAAAAGAAGAGAAATGGAAGTGTGCAGTGGTATGTATTAGGGAGAACTTGTATCGTTCCTGGAGTACCATTAAAGAAGCCTTGGTGGGGGGTTTTTTGGGACTGGAGGTTAAATTGCATGCATTCTAGACGGACAAAGCCCCTTTTTTTTTTGCAATGATAGGAGAAAGGCGGAGGAAGATCGCAAGAAAGAATTGGTTCATGTCAATGAGTCTGCTAAGGTAAGGTTATAGATAATGGGTGGAAGTGGTGGGGAGGTTGAAAAGATAGATAATAAATTTATATTGAAAAAAGGTTGCTGTTAAGGAGGATGAAATGATACTAAAAGAAGAATAGAGATGGAAGTGCACAATGGTATGTATAAGGGAGAACTTGTACTGTTCTTGGAGTACCATTACAGAAGCCTTGGTGGGGGGGTTTTTTGGAATTGGAGGTTAAATTGCATGCATTCTAGACAGACAAAACCCTTTGTTTTTGCAATGACAGGAGAAAGGCGGAGGAAGTTTGCATGAAAGAATTGGTTCATGTCAATGAATCTGTTAAGGTAAGGTTATAGAGGCGACACTTGATTCAAATTAATTAGAAGCAAAGTTTCTTTCTTGGGGGGATTGCTTGCTATAGAAGGCCGTTTGTTTCACTTGTTGTATCGTGAGGTCTTCAGAAAGATAGGTGATTGTTGTGGTGAGTTTATTGATGTTGATCGGCAAACTGAGAGGCGTGAAAATTTGTATTAGGCCATAGTTCGTGTCCACAAACCATTATCTGGACTCGTTAAGAAACAGTTAGATATTGATTACAATGGGGAAACCTTTACTAGTAAAGTTAGGGTTTTCTCTAATATGGGAACATTCAATCGTGAGAAGCAGAAAGTGTATGGGATAGGTTGTACAGAAAATAGGTACACCGGAAGAATCGAAGATGAAGTTTTTGGAAAATGGGGGACATGTGGAAGAGATAGAAGGGGTGTAGGCATGCTGGGATGTGTTTCTAAGGTCAAAGTAGCATTATTCTTGGGGATGGATTTGTTCCTCTGGTTAATAGTACAATTAATGTTGATAATGGTGCATTGACCCAAAATAATGGGCTATTAAGGGGGGATTTAAATTTTAAAAACATGGCCATTTTGGAAATTGAGAAGTATTGCATTAATTTTTTTTTGGGGGGGGGTTTGGATGAGATTTTAGGCATTAATGCTACAGATTCTTATGAAAGAAAATTTGGGTTAGAATCCTAGCTGTCTTTAGGGCTTTTAAACTAGAAGAAGATGAAAAATCAAAAGGCTTTTTAAGAGATATGGTGGACCAGGCCATGAAAAATAAAGCTGGGCGGTGGGATAGTGTTGGGCTTGTAACTAATGGTCTAGAAACAAAAAATAAGAATGGAAAAGACAATGCCCTTGTAACCCATTCAACCTATGAGTCTAGGGCTATTCTTCAACGGCAAACAGAGGAGGAGGTGAAGGCGGTCGCTGGAATTGATGAAGCCGATACAATTAAAGGACTGGATCCCCTTACTAGGATGATTTCTCTTGGTAAGGATAGCCCGACCAAGGGTTCGGATTTGCAAANCAGGCGGTCGCTGGAATTGATGAAGCCGATACAATTAAAGGACTGGATCCCATTACTAGGATGATTTCTCTTGGTAAGGATAGCCCGACCAAGGGTTCGGATTTGCAAAGAGGAGTTGAAGAAAATGATTATTGTGCGATAGATATCGAAGAGGAAAACATGGTTGGGGATGCAAAAAAACGAATAAGATTGATTTTAGAGGTCAAGTGGCTATGGTGATGCTTCAAATGTGATATTTCAATAAGAGAATATTGAAAATAATGATAGCAGTTCACTCAATTCGTTGCTCCATTGCGATTTAGGAGAAAAAGTTGAGTTACATTCAGGGGAAGCCTGTTGTGCTATGGTAAAGTTGTTTGAAACAGAAAACATGGAAGTTGATGTTTCTGGGAATCCATTGGCTGCAATTCATTAGGAGGTTAGTCAAGCTTATGAGTTGATTGTTCATGCACCTTCTTGTATTAGGAAGGAACCTGGTAAGTCTTCTTTTTCTTCAACTGGGGGTTTCCTTTGGGGAGGGTGAGGTCTCACATATTCTAGGGTTGTCTGGGGCGTAAGGGGGAATTGTGGGTCATGGTCGGGTTCTAGTTGTAGGGGGTTGTATGCTAGTCATCTTGGTTATAAGGGGGGAGAATGGTCGAACCTAAAAGAGGGTGTGGAAGGAGTGGTTGTTTTAAGGGAGATATGTTGTATGGACTTCCCGGTGAAATGGAACAATTTGGGGAGGGTTGGGTTTTTTCTGATCGTGGTGGTTCTAGCGATAGTTTGAAACTAGCAATTTTAGCCTCTTTATGTGTTGAAGCTATGGGATATTGTGATCAAAATTTGAGTACTAATAATAAATGTGCCATTGTGGACCTCCTGGAAATCTGAATGTCTTCACACTAGGGCCATGGTATGTTATGGTGGGGAAGAAAATGGGATGAGTTCGGGCAAAGAGGAGAGTTGTAGTGAACGCAATGAGTGTTTTTTGTCAGATGTAGAGAAGTTGATTGTGTTAAAGAATTTGCTAGAAAAAAGGATTGTCATTAGTTCCTACGAAAAAGAAAGGTAAGAGAAAAAGGAAATGGGAGGGATGGGAGGGAGTTAGAGAGCTTAAGAATCTATAGTCAGGGATTAATTATAAAGAAGGGACTAGTAGAATGATTGGGGAGGGAGCTTTAGTTTGTTTTGTTTCTTATTTTGTTCTTTAAAATTGTTAGGGGTGGATGACTTGTCCATCTTATTTGGTTCTTGTAACACTTTTTTTTATCTATTATTAATACTATTGACGTTTCTTATCGAATTGTTTTTATAAATAACCTGATTACAACTATTATGCTTATTATTTTGGCATGCCTTTCTTCATATTTAGAGGAAATACTTGTTTGAAATTTGCTTCCTATAAAAAAAAAATTACATCATAAAAATATAGATGGACGTTCAAATGTACGTGGTATTCATGTATGGCTTACAATAAGGAAGATGTGGGATGGCGCTTTTATTAATAATCAAAGAAATCATTGCAAGATAGCAAAGAAAGTGCTATGTTCATGTTGCCCTCGTCGAGAAAAACAACTTTAAATCTTAGGGTTCAATGATCTGACAATTGGATCTTGTAAGATGGGAGGAAGAAGAAGAAGAAGTTTGAAGAACTCTTGGCTTCTTTCTCTCTCTCTCTCTCTTTCCAATGAAATTGCAAGGCAAATGGGGGAAAATCTAATTTTTCCCCTTTAAATACTCTTCATGTCCTTGGTTCACAATGCGCCACTTATCAATTTTTTAGATTGTTTATATTATGGGTTCCGTGAATAAAGCTAAGTTGCTGAAATTTAATCGTGCGTCACTTGATCGCAAGTTTTGCCTCGTTTTATGTGAAAAAATCGAATGTCTCATAATTCAATAAAATTTGACCGGCCAACTCGAGTTTGCGTGAGGAATTCAACAGTAAAGTCCATTTTGTCATTTAAGTTACATAATAATTTAGATTTNTGAATGTCTCATAATTCAATAAAATTTGACCGGCCAACTCGAGTTTGCGCGAGGAATTCAACAGTAAAGTCCATTTTGTCATTTAAGTTACATAATAATTTAGATTTTTAACCCACGCTTAAATGACTTAATTGAGATTTTAATTTTCTTGGGTTTTACATTGTTCCCCCTTAAAGGAATTTTGTCCACGAAATTACACGCACATGCAACATATAAAATGAATGCAAATGTAATCATGTTGTATGCCATTAATATTAAATTATACCTTCACCTTGGAACAAAAATGGATAGGTAGGTCATATAGTGTCCTCGCATTCTCATGTAGCTTCTTCAATACCTCGGTGTTGCCACACCACCTTAATCAACCTCACATTCTTGCCACACAACATATGGCCTTGGCTATCCAAAATACGAACTAGTCCCTCCGCGAATGTCCCATTAGCATCAACCACCAATTCACCGCAATCCACCACATTTTTAAGATCTGGAGTGTACATTCAGAGCATAAAAACATGAAACACACTGTGAACACTAGATAGATATGGCGGTAATGGCACTCGATAAACAATTGCCCCAATCCTCTCAAGTACCTTGAAAGGTTCAATATATCACAGCAACAACTTGCCTTTCTTCCTAAACTAGACCATTCCTTTCTTATGCATAACTTTCAAGAAGACATAATCACCCACCTCAAACTCCATAGGTCTCTATCGTTGATTGGCATAGCTCTTATGCTGGCTTTGAGTCGTGAGAAGATGCTTTCGTATAATAACCACCTTCTCATAGGTATCCCAAATCATATCTGAACCCATGGAAGGTTTATCTGCAACCTCTATCCAAAAAATCAGAGAACGATATGGTCTCCCACACAAGGTCTCGTAGGGCACCATCTATATGCTCATCTGATAACTGTTGTTATAAGCAAATTCCACTAGGGGCAACTGATCCTCCCAACTGCCCTTAAAATCAAGGACGCATGTCTAAAGATGTCCTAACTTAGAGCCGTATATGTGTAGCCGACAAAAATAAATTGGCCTTAGCCCCTTTTGTTTTAGGGGCTTTATATAAAAGCCTTTTTAATAAATCTGAGAAAAAGATCAATGTAAATTGTGGGGGTTCTTTCTGGATTTTCTCGTCTTGACTCTATGCTTACTTATCCTAGAATATGGTTTACTGAGTATCACCCTAATCTTTAGTTCAAACCTCTTAATTATGCACAAGTGTTTATGTTATTTGTTCCTTTATCTTTCCATAAGGATATTAGCTCTTATACCCTGGCTTTCTTAGGTCGTGATTCCAATAGAAATCCCCTCTCTTTTCTTGTTATTCTCCCAATACCTTTACTCCTTGTCTCACATCAGACCATTCTTTGGTGACCTTGACATGCTATTTGAGGAGCAAACTTATTTACAGCACCTCTTTTGGGGAAGTGTCACATCATCCAAACAAAATATAGATTCTAGGGTCCTTGGAGCACCCCAAGAAAGTTCCATGAGGTAAAAANGTTCTCCTCCCTCGTAATCTTTGTGGCATCCTGGTCTTCCATTTACTATTTCTCCCAAACCCCACATCATCCAAACAAAATATAGATTCTAGGGTCCTTGGAGCACCCCAAGAAAGTTCCATGAGGTAAAAAATCTTCTTCCACAATTTTAGCGTCAAAGGACATTGCAAAAATAAATGGTCCAAACTATCATTATTATCTCTACACATGACATACCATTGTAGTTGGAGATAATAATTAAGTCTCCTCTTTTGAAGGACCCCATTAGTACTAATCTTAGCATGAGAAATTATCCATGCATAAACTTTCATCTTTAAAGGCATCTTCATTTTTCAAATCTTCAATGGAATTAAAGGATCATTGATTAAAGACTTAAAAAAAGATTTACAAGAAAAATCTCTTATCCACGTAATTTTGAACCAATGTGCCATTATGAAGCAAAGAAAGAAAAATCATCAATGCCGGACATTTCCTATCATTAAGATTTTTATGAAAGCCAAAATCCCAAGAAATCGACACTGTATTTCTGTCTCTCACAATGAACTTGACCGTTTGAGAAAAGTAAGGCAATCCTTGAGAAATGACCTCCAAGGACTCTGAAAAATATCTCTGTCAACCCCATTAACATCCCCCACCTATAAGCCTATAACCCATACTTGCTCCTAATAACTACATGTCACAATGAATCGTGTTCCAAAGGGACCTTTAGAACTATTTTCCAATCAAAGTTACATTTATTTTCATCAAATTTCCAATTGAAAGGCTTTCTCTTTCTTTATATTTTGGTCTAGTGCCCACCTCCCAGTGAATCAAATGGTCCTTCATTCCCTCTCCCCACCTTTTTCCATGAAAAATCCATCATGAAACATTCAATTTTCCACCCATCAAATCTCCTCCCAATAGCAATATCCAAAAAAGTCCTTGACATCGGATTACCAGCCAAGGGGAGTCCTAAGTATTTCAGTGGTCAGAGCCACCCACTGAGCATCCCAATCTAGGAAGCACGGATACTTCCCCCGGGGTGCGGTGGCAGTGTTGAACACATGTCTAACATGGTTAAAAGTATCCTGAAAAGTGAAACCAGTTGGACACGACTAGCATGGGACCAGGACACGACTAGTAACTTATACTATGAAAGTTGATAGATGCAATGATGTTTGGTGAAAATGGTAAAAATTTAATTTGATCTATTTCAATTTTAATAAAAAAATAATATTTGTTAGGTCTTATTATTAATATTGTTATAATATATGCTTTATTTTTAATATATTACAACTCTATTATTATTTAAAAGATATATTATACTATTTTAATAGACGTATTCTGACTGTACCTTGTCCCATATTTTTGAACTTTGTCGTATTTTCGTATTTGTATTGTATCGGATACGATACCAGTGTTAGTATCCGTGCTTCCTAGATCCCAAACCCATAGCCAGATTCATCTTCTCCTCGCTAGAATTAATTTCCACAATAATGCTTTTTCCCATGTTAGCCTTTAAGCTTGGAGAATAGAGATGACACCAAACACAATCAACAATCAAAATTCCTTTATTTTTACTCTTCTTCCAAAAAAAGAATATATTATCAACCGCAAATTGCAAATGAGATACTTTAATTCTTTTCCTCCTTATCCCAAATCCTTCAACCAAATGATATCTCTTTGCCCTTTTCATCATCCTACTCAACCCATCCACACCAATGTAAACAAGAACGGTGCTGGGGATCCCCTTGTTTGGTCCCATGTATGCCTAAATTTGCCCCAAGGTTTCCATTCATAATAATCAAAAAATTTACCAACTCGAAACAGTCCCTAATCCATTTCCTCCATCTCACTTCGAATTCCTTCATTTCCAACACATAATCTAGAAAACTCCAATCTTCATGGACACAAGCTTTCACAAAATCTATTTTCGACAAAAAACCCTCATTTTCTTTAACCCTATACTCCTCAACAACCTCACTAGCTACAAGTGCTACATCCATTATTTGTCTCCCCCTCACAAAGGCCCCTTGACATTTTGAGATTGTGTCACTCAAGCACCTAGAAAGAACTTTTGCACAGAATCAAAGTGAAATGCATGAGTTTTAATAGAATTTATTGCATCCTCTTGACATGTTTGTTTAACTTGGAAATTTTCATAATGTGATGCATAATTATGCAAGCTGGGCTGAGCCCTGGAAATTGGAGGTTAGACCAATTTTTTTGGCCCATGGTGGGGCCTCCGCAAAAATTGGTTTCCTCTGTTCTCGGTTTGGGTCTGGCCTAGAAATTGTTTCCGTAGACTGGTCCGAACCACCAACTTATGCATAAATTTTTTTATCTACTTCATGCACTTATTTTTAATTTGTGACGTGTAAAAACTGCAAATATAGGTATCTAAATTTGAACAACCTGGAAAAAAAAAATAGTGGCCGCCCAGGGGCGGGGTGGGCTTGGGCCAGGGAGTTCCTAGCTCAGCGTAGGGCTGCAATCCCAGCAGTTGGCCCTGCTTGAGCCTGGCCCATAGCCACCCCTAGTTATGTGATTGAGGGGCAGTATAAAGGTTGTGGCACAGCCGCAGTGAGATTGAAATTAAAGAATTGTCTTTGGGGTTCACGAAATGCAATAGCAGGCACTGGGGTTTATTCAAGAATATTATGGTATCTCTCTTTCTCATGCACATGTGCACACCCTTTTGGTTTCCATGTGGAATTAAGAACCTACTGACATTATTATTTTTAAAATGCAGCCTGCCCCTGCTACTTATGACGATGTATTCAAATCCATGTTTGACTACATTGACCATCTCTTCTCGCTGGTTCGCCCAAGAAAGCTCCTTTATATGGCAATTGGTACTGTAGATTCAAATTTATGTATCTTTTTTTCTTCCTCGAAATTGACCAAACTCAACTTAACATTATTTCTACTTTCGTAGATGGGGTGGCTCCAAGAGCTAAAATGAACCAGCAACGAACTCGGCGTTTCAGGGCTGCTAAAGATGCTGCCGAAGCGGTTAGATTCCCTTTATCACTAATATAATGGTCAGGGTTGGGAAACTGATTATACTTATATTTTTATTTTAATTTGTCACATTTAGGAAGCTGAAGAGGAAAGATTGAGGAAAGAGTTTGAGATTGAGCGCAGTAATTTGTTACCCAAAGAAAAACCTGAAACATCTGATTCAAATGTCATTACCCCTGGAACTCCATTTATGGCTGTGCTATCAGTAGCCCTTCAGTATTATATACAGGCTAGGTTGAACCGAAATTCTGGCTGGCAGTTTACAAAGGTTTGTTTGCAATAATCTATAAAAATTCTTGCTTCTCATATAGTCCCATCAGTCAGATGATTCACCTCTTGTGGAGTAATCTTTTTCTGGTTCTTTTTGCTATATATTTCTGGTTTTCAGGATACTTTGTCTCTCTTTATTTATTTATGGGGCTGCATTGGGTGATTATTTGAAGGTTATTCTTTCTGACTCAAATGTTCCTGGTGAGGGGGAGCACAAAATCATGTCCTACATTCGATTGCAACGGAACCTTGCTGGTTTTAATCCAAACACTCGACATTGTCTCTATGGTCTGGTGAGTGGAAAAATAAAATACTAGTTTTTCTCTTGCTGTTTCTTGTTTATATTCATTCTTCTTTTCACATGTCTTGTAAGTTGAATTTGATTTTGGCATGAGAACTGCAATTTCTCGATTTATTAAGTCCTAATGTATCATTTGGTTTATTGCAACTAGGATGCAGATCTTATAATGCTGTCTCTAGCTACACATGAGGTTCACTTTTCAATATTAAGGGAGGTCAGTAACTACGTTATCCAAATACTATTCATTTACAACTCATTTCTGGTTTATGATTGACTTCTTGAACCTTTTTGCTGACTGTGCAGGTGATCACACTCCCTGGGCAACAGGAAAAATGTTTTCTCTGTGGTCAAGTTGGTCATCTGGCAGCTGAGTGTCGTGGTGGCGTTCATGCAGGAAATGCAAATTCAAAAGTGGTGGATGACATCCCGATTCATAAGAAGAAATATCAGGTTGGATTACTGTCAACTTACTTTATTCTTCCCATATTTTTGACCCCTTAATTTTCTGAAACTTATTATTTTCATGCAGTTTCTCAACATCTGGGTGTTGCGAGAATATTTGCAATATGAACTGGAGATTCCCAACCCTCCCTTTAAGATTAACTTTGAAAGGGTGGTGGATGACTTTGTGTTTCTATGTTTCTTTGTTGGCAATGACTTTCTTCCACATATGCCTATGCTAGAAATTCGGGAGGTTTGTGGTTCTACATAGCCTCCTTCCATTGTTCATAATCAACAGAGATTTCTGACAGTTTTACATATTTTCTTTGGATACCGAGTCAGTAGAAATTGTTCATCTTTTTATTAGGACAATGAAGTCAGGTTCATAAAATATTTTGTTTTTTGTACTTTGATATAGGTAGTGTTTATGGTAAACTAGTAGTTGGGTAGTTTTCATTCTGTTCAACTGAAATATCCCTTCTTTTCATTCTACGGAATTATTATTGATACATCATATTTTCTATTACCTAGGGTGCTTTAAATCTGCTGATGAGTATTTATAGAAGGGAGTTTGCTGCATTGGGTGGTTATCTTACGGATGCGGGTGAGGTAATCTTCATTTATTTCCGTATAATACTGAACTTTGTGCTCCTTCAAGTATGCTATAAGTGACATGATATAACTTACAAGTGTGCTTTCATGATATTGAAGGGATTATCTGTTTTGTATTTAGCTGTTGTAATTTGTTTGTATATTTGTTAAAGCTGACAGAGGCAATATGTAGTTGAAGCATGGCCTTTTCATTGCCAAGGCACGAATTTCATAATGCTGACTTTTCTTGCGTGTCAAGTATATATAGCAGAAATGAATGCAGGAATTGGACATTAGGGGGTCTCAGTGACATACATCCTTTAATCCATAGGACATTGTTCCAGTATTGGTCACTCATTTGTTAGATTGGAAGTTACGGCAATATCTCTACAATAAACTGAGCTATGCTGCCATATCATATGTCAAAGTGGATTGCAAAAACCGGACACCTCCTTTGGCGAACACTCGATTCTTTTGGAGGGGCAAAAGAAATTCAGATCCAATTATTTTCCCATGTTGAAGTGGAAAGAAAAAGAATAGAAACCCAAATACTCTTTTTTTGTCAGTTACTGGGGAAGGTGTAAGCTGAAGATGGAGATGGTGAAGAGCTGCTATGGAGAATTATAGATTGTGAAAATCTTGTACCTCCTTCTAGGTTCTTGTGGGCATGCTCACACACACACCCAAGGGGAGAATTTCAACAATGTGATAATTGAAACATCTCCTTAGAAAGTCTCATAATAGGTGAAGCTGTCATTGGCAAGTATGATTGATGTAGGATGGAAAGTAGAAGAAATTGGGAAATAGAAAGAGGAGAAAAAATAAAAGGGGTGAAAGGATTTACCACATCCTCGCAAAGAATCGGACAAGAAATACACAAATTCTCCTTAGAGAAACACTTCTATTAATATCACTATCTCCAATGAAATATTAGAGATTACATCCATACTTATAGGTTAAGTCTCCTACTAAAACAAAAATTACTCTTCTATTAAAATTCTAAAAAAGTTTTATAATAAAACTCTTAAATTACTCTCCTGTTAAAACTCTTAAATTACTCTCCTGTTAAAATTCTATAGTAATTCTCTAATCGAACTCTAACAAGTACTCCTAATCAAACAAATATTCCTAAAGAAAAGGAATAAAATTAAATAAATGATCTCTTAAATTTAAGCTTATCTAATTCCTTTTCGGTCTCCATTAATTCTTCCTAGCTTAAGAAAACTTTTTTCCAAAGAGTTGTGAAGGTAGAATGACATTTGAAGAAGCTTGCATTCCAAGAAAATACTATTGTAGATCCCCAGAATGGAAAATAATCACTTGATGCATTGCTTCATTCACATCCTTATCCATATACACTTAATTTAGGTGAAGGAAGTATATAAACCAATAGATACAAGTTATCAACTCCATCTGTAGAGACAGCCTTCGAAGCTTGATTATCAATAACGATCAATATAGGATGACGTAGAATTTTTAGGCTCATCAACGCTAACCAACTTCGGTTTGTCATCATTCAATCGAATTGAGGCTTCTGGTGGTGGAGTTTATTCAATCACTTGTTGACGATTGATGGGTGCAGTAGGTGAATCAAAATCTACCTAGTTCAAATAATTCTCGATTGGGAGCATAACTCCGAAAAAGGTAGTCAAGGCATCCATAGTTGCTTTTAGCACGGGCAGGTTTTTTATAGGTTGGATAAGACTTTGGTTTGGGCAAAGGTTAATGATTATGGTTATTGGGTTATGGCAACTTATGGGTGACTTTGGGCTTGGACTAATTCTGGTCTGAACAGATCTGTTGTTTTTTTGTTTTTTCTGGTTGGTTTAGGGTTTAGGATACAGGCTGGACAAGCTTTCTTTTTCAGGATGTGGGTCGGGGCTGGTTCAAACCTGGGTCAGGGTCTGTATTTGGATATGGATCAGTTCAAGGCTCAAGTAAAAAATCAGGGTCTGGTCAATCCAACTCTTTAAACCTAGCAAGCCTGCTTCTTCCTTGAAGTATATGGGTGCCTCCTGGTTCAAACACAAGCGATACTCAGCAGCGCAAGTGCTGACGGACAGCAGTAGGGGCTTGAAATTGAAAGGAAGAAATTTGGATTTGTGATTTGGCTCCAATACCAAATTAATGTAGGATGTGAAGAAGAAGAAATCAAAAAATAGAGCCCCTCATAGAAATACAAAAATGTATCACCCACTTCCTACAATCCGGCCTTAACCTTTGGGTAGAGTTTGCACGATAAACAATAATAGCTGTACCGAGTATGGTAGAATTCCTCGGTATGGTCATTCGGGAAGTCCCTCCGAGGATGACTCACATACAATTCTTGTGGGAGCTAGGGAAGCATAAATGGGTAAAGTATCGTATCCATATAACTACTCGCCACCTATAGAAAGAGGAGAAGAAAAAAGGCATGAAAGGAGTTACCTCATCCTTGCAAGGAATTGGTCAAAAAGCACATAAATTCTCTGTAGAGAAACACTTTAAATAATATCACTATCTCCAATGAAATAGTAGGGTTTACATCCATATTTATAAGATAAGTGTTTGATAACCCAAATCAACACTTAAAATTGAAGACATTCAATGCTTTCAATAAAGCGTGTTTGAATATCAAAACTTACACTACTTAAAATTTTTAGCACCTCTGAAAAATTGACTAAAATTTTAAGTATAAGTCACCTATTTATCACTTAATGTTGAAAACGTTAGTCAATAAGGATTTATAAACTTCTCATATTGAACAAGTTCACCCTCAAATAATTAGATCTCAATTTATTTTCCACACTCCCTTTTCAACAACCACCATTCCTACACCGCCAGCATTAGCGCCGTCGCCGCCACCACCATCACCAATACTAATGCCATCATCACCACGACCATTGCAATCCTACCATCACCACCCCTCCATCGCTGTCAACACACACTACCATCATCACTACTACTGCCAACCTGTTATTGTAACCCACCTTTGACCCCACAACCATCACGACCACCAGTCCACCATATCCCCTACCACTACTGCCACCCTACTACCACCACCACTACCATTATTTTTGCCACCACCACCCTAATTGCCCTAAACATACATTTTGCCACCACTGCCATTGTTATTCTGTTTCCACCTCCTACCTTCGCCCCAACCACAACAACAACTATTAGTCCACCATACCTGCTACAACCCCAATGCAGTCACCACTACCAGCACCACGATTACTGCCACCACAACCACCATCCCCTACCTCCATCACCCATTGCTAGTACTGTCACCAACATTATTGTTCTGCCACTAACTTTCAGCATTGCCCCCATAATCAAATATCACCATTCCACCATAATCCCCTCCATGAGATGGTAAAAGAGAATAAGTTAGTTGCGGCGAGATGGTAAAAGAGAAGGGTAAAATTACAATAATAATAATAATAATTTTCAGGCTTTAGCCTTTTATATTTCTCAAACAGTTTGATTTAATTCAATACTTGAATTTTAATGAATACCAAATAATTTTGGGATTAAAAAATTCAGCGTTCAGTTTTCGGTACTTAATTTTCAGTTTTATCAAACACCTCTTAAGTCTCCTACTAAAACAAAAACTACTGTCTTATTGAAATTTTAAAAAAGTTTCATAATCATACTCTTAAATTACTCTCCAATTCAAACTCTATAATAATTTCATAATCAAACTCTAACTAATATTCCTAGTCGAACAAACAAATAATCTCTTCAATTTAAGCTTATACAGTTCCTTTTCTGTCTCCATCAATGATAGAGTAGGGAATGACTTTTTGGTTGTGGCTTAGCACTTAGGTTGCCTTACACACACTAAGGGGAGCAAGGGGAGAATTTCAATATTGTGGTAATTGAAACAGCTCCTTAGAAAGTCTCATAATAGTGAGGCTGTCATTGGCAAGTATGAATGGCCATTTCATTGTAGGTCCTCCCTGGGGGCCACATCCTGGGGGTTTGTATTCTTTTCTTTTTTTTTTCAAATTAGGCGAGGAGAGAGGAGGCTGCAGAAAACCTTGTAGGGCTTTATGACTAATACTGTCTTTATAATATGTATCCTACGGTTAAACACAAATAAAAGTCCATATTGTATTTTTCTTTTTGATTTGGGGAGGTGGGAAGGAATTTATTAGGGTTGCATACCTATTGAGTTCGTAAGTAGCGTGTTGGTATTTGTAGTTTTTAAACTGAACTGCGTGAAGTTTTTCAAAACGGAACTTCATCATAGGTTGTGAAACTGAATTGTAAACTCTCAGCTATGCTTTTTTTTTTTCCTGATTTTAACACTAGCTTTTATGATGGTTGAGCTCATGAGTTTTTGGCCATAGAAACAAGATGGGTGTGGGCATGATGCCTTGGGCTGTGGTTGGTCCAAGATTTTCAAATATCCAACCTTAAAAATATAGCAATATATTGTTAATGAAGTACACGCGTATTAGGCTTTTTTGTAAAGCCTTTATTGGCCTTAGATACTTTAGTTAAATCCTAGCCACTCCCCTTTTCCCAACCTTAATCTCATGACTTTAAGACTAGTTGTTCCACATTACTTAGAAACTCCTAAACACTTGGCTGTTAGTTCTTGGGATTTCTCTGGGACACCAAAGATTTTTGTAGGGAAACATAAAGATCAGTGTTGTGCTGTTTGTATGTAAAGTTTGATGATATTCAAACCCAAGGAAGATACATGTTCTTAGTATACATGGAGGGCCATATTTATACAAATTCTTTTGATAGGTAGAGTCATCACAATACATTGAAATATCAGAGTTTGACATTATGTAGATGCATACTTTCATATGCCATGTCTTTGCCTTGTCAATTTTCATGTCAACACTGCTTAGGTTTATGGTTGCTTTCTTTTCTATGACTAAATTGCACATTCATAGATCCAAATCAAATGCAATAGTTTTTGTACCCTCACCTTATCCTGACTCTTGAGGCCATTCCTCTTTATGGTCTCCATAAATTGAGGGATGATGGGAGACTGGATTGGGTATGTAGATAACGCTAACCCTATAATCATGTGCACAAAGTGGCTGTCCATAGATTGAATATCAATTCTTTTGTGGTTGCAGGTTTCACTAGATAGAGTAGAACAGTTTATTCAGGCAGTTGCCGTTTATGAAGACCAAATATTTCAAAAGCGCGCCCGTGTACAACAGGTATTCTTTGCCTACTCTCTCTCTCTCTCTCTCTCTCTCTCTCTCTTCTGATAAGAATGCTTTTGTTGTTTCTGTGACCACAGATACGTGGGAAGGAAAGAGACTTCTTTTTTTTGATGTATTTCAACCTCTAGATGTGCCATATTTTATTTTTGCTATAGTTGTTGTTTGCTGTCACTTCCTGTACTACTAATATTATTGCTATTGGCATTAGTGGTAGCTGGATTGCAGATGGTGCAGCATAAGGCCACATATAGTAGTGCTTCTGTTATTGGAGATTGTGTGAGAGAATACATTTGTTTGTATGAAACTTATTTTCTGCTGCTTTTTTTTGGAGCTTCTTATATTCAAGTAAATTTCTTCTAGCACATACAGTTAGAAATCAAGATATCAAGCAGTACTCCTAACTACTACTCTTCGCTCTTTTTGATGAATTTGATATTTGGCCGTAGTTGTTAAATTGGGATTCATATCGAAAAATGAAATACGAGATATCTCTCTGAGAGAGAAATGTGGGTTTCCTGAACTGAGAATCGAATTGAATTGGTAATTGTTTTTCTGAATTGAATTGGTTATGGTAAGAATCATCAAATTCACAAATTGACATTCTTTTTCAAATTTTGAAAAAGAAAGTTATGCCTGCGAACATAGTGTTGCAAAAGTACAGCAGGTAGAAGATTTTACACCACAGATTAAATATTTCATTTCCACTTCTTTGTAAACTGTGTTGTAAGGCATTTTATATTTCCCAAGTTTGGTTTTTGGTTTGAAATATAAGCATCTATAATCAAGATTTTAGCGAAAACTTTGTACATTCTATAACCTGATAAAAGAGTCCGAATAACTCAAAATTTAGATTTGCATCCTAGTTCTCCCTCTTGTGGACGCATAGAATGATCAAATTTGAGCAATTGTAAAATCGATAATGTTTGAGCAATTGTGAAATCAACAATGTCTTATAATTTTTGGACATGCAGGATGAAATAGCAGGCCCAAGATTTTGAGGTTT
>CAUOFW020001436.1:873332-905566 GCA_963454935.2 Ilex paraguariensis
CTCTCTCTCTCTCTCTCTCTCTCTCTCTCTCTTCTGATAAGAATGCTTTTGTTGTTTCTGTGACCACAGATACGTGGGAAGGAAAGAGACTTCTTTTTTTTGATGTATTTCAACCTCTAGATGTGCCATATTTTATTTTTGCTATAGTTGTTGTTTGCTGTCACTTCCTGTACTACTAATATTATTGCTATTGGCATTAGTGGTAGCTGGATTGCAGATGGTGCAGCATAAGGCCACATATAGTAGTGCTTCTGTTATTGGAGATTGTGTGAGAGAATACATTTGTTTGTATGAAACTTATTTTCTGCTGCTTTTTTTTGGAGCTTCTTATATTCAAGTAAATTTCTTCTAGCACATACAGTTAGAAATCAAGATATCAAGCAGTACTCCTAACTACTACTCTTCGCTCTTTTTGATGAATTTGATATTTGGCCGTAGTTGTTAAATTGGGATTCATATCGAAAAATGAAATACGAGATATCTCTCTGAGAGAGAAATGTGGGTTTCCTGAACTGAGAATCGAATTGAATTGGTAATTGTTTTTCTGAATTGAATTGGTTATGGTAAGAATCATCAAATTCACAAATTGACATTCTTTTTCAAATTTTGAAAAAGAAAGTTATGCCTGCGAACATAGTGTTGCAAAAGTACAGCAGGTAGAAGATTTTACACCACAGATTAAATATTTCTTTTCCACTTCTTTGTAAACTGTGTTGTAAGGCATTTTATATTTCCCAAGTTTGGTTTTTGGTTTGAAATATAAGCATCTATAATCAAGATTTTAGCGAAAACTTTGTACATTCTATAACCTGATAAAAGAGTCCGAATAACTCAAAATTTAGATTTGCATCCTAGTTCTCCCTCTTGTGGACGCATAGAATGATCAAATTTGAGCAATTGTAAAATCGATAATGTTTGAGCAATTGTGAAATCAACAATGTCTTATAATTTTTGGACATGCAGGATGAAATAGCAGGCCCAAGATTTTGAGGTTTGAGGTTTTTCCATGCTCTAGTGTGCAATGTAAATTCACAAACGGCTCTGTATAAACTGTATTAATAGATCATTTTACTTTTATATGCAGGGATTCCATTGCTTATGCATGTTTGTTCATTTTCAAATCCACTGAAAGTCAGTAAACTGAGTTTTAAAATTTCTTGTTTGTATTTTTGGTGCTATATGTGTATATTCTATTGGTTTTTTTAAAACTGGTTGCGAGATGGTGAGTGATACTTCGCTTTACTGTGTTCCTATAAAGAATTTGAAAGGTTTCATTTTGGAAATAAGTTAGTTTTACATATGGGAAATTGTCTCAACTTCTTGTTTAATTGGCTTTGCATAAAAAAAAATAATTTATGCTTCAATTATTCCAAGCCGACTGAATTCATTATGCTGAATTTAAAGAATTGAGGATATTCCAAGGAGTAGTTATAATAGGGACAGCCAGTTGTCATGTCTTGAATGGCTGTTTGCTGATTTTTAATGTGTTACCTGATAAGAATTGTCAAATTTTGCTGTTCCTAAGCAGCAGCCTCTATTCAAACACCATGCAAAGCTGTATCATTTACCGTGTCTGTGATACTTAGGTTCATCTTGTTAGTGTAAACTTAGGTCAAATTAAAAAGAAGAAAGAGGAAAAGAATTCTATTGTTGCCCACCCATAATACAATCATGATAAATAGGGGCAAGAGACAATATAAGCAAACCCTACAAGAAGAAAAAAGTCTAGACTACCCCTAATCACAAATACATATAAATATAATCTTAAAACCTCCATGAAACTCATGATGTTACGCAGGTAAGGAAATGGTCGTAACCTGAAAAAGATGGTGTTGTACGAAATGACAGTCAAGCTTGGTGGCTTTGTATGCTTATGAAAAATATAATTGTGTGCAATTTGAATAACATTTGTTGTCACAACATAGGAGTAGGAGTAGAAAATGAAATTCCTAGGTCGACAAGCAATCCTCTCAACCAACATATCTCTAACATAGTGGATCTATGATCTATTGTATTACCTAATGAGAAAAAAATAAATGTCCAAGGAAAGAGTGGAAGAAAACAACATATTATAATTTTCTGATTGCGGCTTATGTAGTGGTCGGCCTTCCTGCAAGAATGCCTCCTTGGTCGAAGAAGCCCCAAAACTAGTAAGGGCGCAGGAAGTCAAAAAAATTTGTGCGAAGGACGTTTTCTTCTCTATCCTCTCCTCATCAAAGGCCAAGGGAGAGGCGTCATCCCTTTCCTTCGATAGCTCTTTTGCTTTTCCAAGGATATCGGTAGCTAGGGCAAAGCTTGCTTTGGCGACCTAGAATCTTTAGTAGGGGCCTTTAGTTTGTTGATTAGAGTAGGAGTCGCAAGAGAGCAAAGCGTACTGCCCTGCCATAGTCGCGAGTCTGTTTATAGTCGCGACTGTTGTCATAGTCAACAAGGTTCAAATTGCAAGAAAAAATTTTGAATTGGGAGGACTATCATCCTGGTGAATTGACCGTACCCCAAACCTACACCGGTGAACAAGTAGAGAATACTAGGGTGCTTGAGCGTTGTCTGAGAGCTGGAATGAAATACGAGGCGAGCGCGAGTTACTCCTCTTGGTCAAAGTTCATAGGACTCGCCTTGGAATTCAAAAGAGAGTTTGTTCTCGCCAACCCACGAACATGGGAGTCTCTTTTTTCCCTCCTTCAAAGAAAACAGTAGTACAACCCTCGATGAAATCAGTATTTTTACAAAGGTTGCATGCAATGGCTAGGAGAGCTATTGGGGGCTTCTTCCTATATGAAGACATAAGCTTTTATGCAGTTCATAACAATCTATACTACTACCAGCCCATGTTTATGCTGTAGCATTTTGTGGTGTGGGCTTCAAAGGCCCTTCATAGTTTGAGATGTGCACTATCACTAGAGTAGAGGAAAAGGATTAGAGTGCAGGCTATGGATGAATACTATTTCGTTATTGTAGCATATGTAAAGAAAGGTTGATTTTTCTTAATGAAAATGGTTACACTAAATTTTATTGGGCATGGTAAACTTTAGATGATTGTAATATACTATATGAAATTATAAATGTTTGGCGGCAATAATCTTATCTGATGTTTTGATTTTAGTATAATTAAAACTTACTGTGAAGTTAGGAGTCATAGTGTAATTGATGTTTCAAGGAGAAAGTACAAAGTGGAATAAATTTCTTTATTACAATATAATCAAGTAAGAAACATAAAAAATCATCCTGGTGCACAGCAAAAGCTATAAATTACATCAATAATACTAAAAGAAAGTTATTTTCTGTTTCAGGCGCAGGAGAACAATGAAGATATTAAGCTTAAATCAAGAAGAGAGGGATGTGAAGAGCCACTGGCTCCAATTGTGGACAAGGTTTGTTGACTTCTGCCAAAAAATAATCTGCGGTAGTTTGTCAATTTAAGATGGTAAATTCAGATCTTGGAAACTGCAATAGTACAATTGCATAGGTTGTATCTAAACCATAAATGAAATGTTAGTTGCTTTTTTGTCAGCTTTTTTTAGGCAATCATTGATTTGGTGAACCTTTTTCAGCCATCACATTTCTATTATAAGAATTGAATTTATGATTCATGAAGCTTTCTAGCCTTAAGGAGCCATCTTTCTTGAAGGTTCTGAATATAGAATATGCTAGGATGTAACCGTTTCTTGGGATAATGGTTGGGACGCTGATGTGCCTAGGGGGAGACTATTGAAGGCCATTGGAATACTACCCTAGTTTACCTGTCCTCCTTTTGGTTATTCTGTGGGTCCAACTCTTCATGATATGGGGGGCTGGTGATTGATTTAGGATCTCTTTTGGTAAGATTTGTGGTGGGAGATCGCCCTTTTAAAGATGTTGTCTTGCTTGATTTCACTTTGAAGACTTAATGGTTACATTTCCTTCTCTGCTGCTGTTTTAATTGTTTCCACTTCTTGGAACCTTAAACTGACTCAGGAATCTTGATGTTGCCCATTTTTTACTCGGGAGCTGTTTATTGTTTGGTAAGAGACAATAATTTTCGTTAAAGATAGGAAGAAGTGCAAGGAAGGTGGACAGGAATCCATCCAAAGCACAAATAAAAAAATAAGAGCTAAGATTACAATAGAGAACCATCCCCTTTAACTAATGCTTCTCAGACCGAAACGGAAAGAAAAAATATATACTACACTCCATTTTTGATATATAATATTGAAGCCAGCACATATAAAAACGCCAAGAACTTTACTCTTTCCCAAAGAATCTCCTCATACTCCATTTTTTTGTCAGTTTTTACTATTTCTTTCCATCCAAACTGCCTAAAGAATCAGCATAATAATACAATTAATTGAAGTCTACTTATCCTTCCTAAAACCTCTATAATTTCCCTACAACAAGGAAACACAATATCATGGGACTACCCAATCCACCATTGCCTCCGTGAAAACCTTGTACCAAAAATTTAACAAAATGGAGCAATGAAACAAATTTGAAATTTGCACTGCAACTCATAAAGAGGCGAGCATTTGGCTTTCTGCTTGGATCAAATCAGAGGCATTTACAATATTCCATGCAAAAACGAGTACCTTTACAGACACTTAAGCCTTCCAAATTATCAAAGAGGACACAAAAATGGAGGATAGTGGATCATCGATTAATGAAGGGAAGAATGGTTTGTGAGAAAATATACCTGAAGAATCAAGAATCCAGAACCTTTTATCAGAATTTGGTGACTACAAAGCTACCTATTCGATGGAAAACAACAATGATGAAGTTCCCCGATTTTCATATCATTCAAATTTCTTTAAAAATAAAAATTCCACCCAACCTGCATATGCAATGAGGAAGGCAGACTAGCAACAAAAATATTATGAGACTTGGACAATCTGAAGAGCCTTAGAAAAACAAATTAAAAGAAGATTCTCCTTGCGATAAGTGTCCCCAAAAATTAATTTTCCCCCAATGTGACTTGTAGTGAAACAGCTTAAACATTGGGAAATAAATTTCCAAGCAGTTTGAAAAGGGCCCCTAAGCACCACGTTTGAGTCCCAATCCATTGGACTTAAGTTCTTATTTCCTTTTCAGAATTGAAGGCTACAATGGATTATATTCCAATTGAAACTTCCTCAACCACTATCCCGGCGAAGCGATATTTCTCCAAACCAAATTCCCCATTGCTAATCCCACTCTCATTTTTGGTTTAGGCTAACATTCCAACTGATTATATGAGCCATTGAAGACTAGTTTGGTCCAGGAGACTACCCTTACTACGTTAAACTCGCGGTTTACTTCACTCTTCTCAAAATGGTCTTTCCAATTAACTTGTGTTTTAGTTCCAAAAAAAAAAAAATTGCTTTTCTTTTACTGATTGGACACCATTTAACCCCTATTAATCTCCGCTTTTAAAAGTTGTGTCAAATAAGACTTTAAAAAAAAACTAATTATTTCTTTGTCACATGCCCTTTGTCCTCATAACAGAACCCTTTCCTTGTCCTATTATGTTTTGTCGTTCCTCTTTGATCTTAGGTAAGTGATGGTGGTTTCTTGAAGCAGGATGCTCCACTACATGTTGGATACGGATACAAATACAAATAAGGGCATGGGCAGATATGTCTTGGATATTTTAAAAGTATTTTCAATTTTGGATATGGTTTGAAAACACCAAGGAGATATGATGGATACAGGGGGTATGTGTGTGTGTTTTGGGGCCATCTTATTTTTTTTGAAACTAAAAAGGGTCATTGAGGTAAATAAAATAGGTACTTATTTGAAGTAAAAATTTGGGAATTCTTGTTCAAGCCTCTTTTATAGCTTTACAATTGAATTTCAAAATTGGACACATCTAGGAAGTGAAAGCATGTGACCAAGTTTATTATCTTTGATGGATTGTTATTTATTTGGCGTTTGAGATGAGTTGCCAATTGAACTGCCTGGGTAATGAAGTATATACAATTTATGCTCAATTAGGATTTGTGGATTTGTTTAATGTATCCTGTTTTTGAACAGGAACAAAGTAAATATTTAGTTGATCTTTTTTCGTGTGTTCATATTTTTTTTTTCTCATCACCATATTTGTATCGTTTCATATTTATATCTCGCATTAGTACTTCTTAGATTTGCATTCTTTGTCCCCTCTCGCTCCTATCTCTTCTTGAAGGAGACTTGAATAAACTTTAATTGCTATTGTATTAGGTATCCTTGCCACTTTAGTGTTGTGGTCATTTTGGCTAGCACAATAGAGATTCTTTCTATCTCTCTAGGTTGTGGGGTAGTAGCTATGTCATGGACGGAGAAATTCTGACCTAAATGAAGTATTTTTTCAATTTTTCTGTTTTGCACTAGAAGCTGTTAGTTGGTTTCTATCGGGTGACATTAGTTAGTATTTTTCTTGTATGGTTGGATGAAAGTTGAACTGTGAGCACCAGTTGATGAGGCATGTGGTTCATCTATTAGGAGTCTCGGCAACAAATTAAATGTCTTTCATACCCTCCATGAGTGTCTGTTTTAGCATAGTGGAATTCATTATAATGTTTTGTCAGTGATGTTTTTTCTTGGCCTTTTTGGAAGCATAACTTGCACTTCTTTGTTAACGTCCTTGCACTCTACAATTAATATTTGTTTTTCTAATATAAATTATGATAATAATATTGGTATATCCTTCAAACTGATTTGATCGTTTTAGCTTATGCCTTTCCCTTCGAGTTTAAGAAATTTATATCATTATCTCTTCAATGATAAGATTGATATTCTCATCAATCTGTTGTCTAAAAGCATCAAATTTTGTTCTTCCATTAGCTAATTTTTGTGGGAACTTTCGTGTGTTTTTTGTTTAATGACTTGTATTCAGGGTCAACTTTTTCCTTCCTAGCTTTTTCGGGAAAGTTCTTTTTGGCTCCTAACTGGTTATAATTGTGGGTACATGGTGTTGCGGAGCCCTTTTTTGCCGCTTTTCTAATCACTTCTACTCAAAAATTGTGAGCAACGTTTCTGGTTCTGTTACCTGCATGTCTCTTAATTTCTTTTAGGAGCACTGTTACCTTTGGAAAATAATTCATCTCTAAAAAATCTAGATTAACTGTTGATTCTCTGAAGTTTCTCACATTAAGTGATCGCGTGGTTGTCATTGAATGAACTAGTAATGATTGCAGCCTAAGTAAGATTGCCTACGTATTGGTATCTGTGAGGATTGACTTTTTTCTTTTAGTTGTGTGTAGTCTATCCTAAGGTCAATATCTTTTTGATTGAGGTTCATTGATCGTCATGGTGTCAAAGCATGAAAGAATCGTGTTTCATACTTTTCATACTTTCTATCTTGCACTCTTCTTTTGAATCTTCCTTTTTCCTTTTCTGAATAGAATTATATTGTGAACAATTTTGTCCCAGTATATGCAGAATTTCATTTTTTGGGGAGATGGCATGAGCCTCACAGGTTAAGGATGTGGAGAGGTCTATGTTGGCTAATCTCTTTTCCATCCTCTGATCTATTGTTTTGTCATGATAGATTGGTACAAAATCCTTTTATAAATGATTCAGTTTTCTTCAATTATTTGAAAATTCTTCTTCCTCCGTGCCTCTCTTCAGGATTAAAGGTTTTGAGACTGTTAGTATTTCAAAAACATTATTTCTAGGACACACATGCCATATGCTTAACATTATGAAAGATGTTAATAATGGAACAAGTATTCCTTACGTATTTCTTGTAATTTTTAATCTAGTTTGTGAACAATGGGAGTTCATTTGTGCTAGGATAGTGGAACCTTGGTTCATCTGCATATCTGCGTACATTTGAAATATACTTGAATGAGAGTGTCACAATTCTATCATGAATTTACCATTCTTTTTTTCCTCTCAGGTGAAATTAGGAGAGCCTGGATACAAAGAAAGGTATTATTCTGAGAAATTTGGTTTATCAAACCCGAAGGATATTGATAGAGTGAGGAAAGATACAGTAAGTTTCTTAATATTTTGCCCTAATATACATAGAAATGAGTTTAGTAATTGATTTAGTTTTTTAGTTTATATTAAAATTTCCCATGTATAATTTTGTTTTGTCCGTGTCTTGATCTTATCATGTTTGAACTAAAAGTGTATGCTAATTTTCAAGCCAAAAAATCACATGATAAATGGGCTACAGTTTGTTGATGATGTCTATCTCCCACCCCACCCTTCTGCTCTCTAGATTGGCTTCTTTAGTGTGCTGAGAATATCGGTGTTATTGATACTACAAGTCTCCAAATCTTGATGATGTGTCATACTTTATCAGATATCATACAAGGATTCCTCTTTTTAAGGTCATGGCTATATCGTATAGTAGTTGTAGGAGTTTTGCAAAGATCATTTCCCAGTTTGGTCTTCATTAATTAAGGGTGCTTGGAGGATGGACGGAGTGCAAAACTAACATTCGGCATAATTCACGCCAAATGGTTGGTCTGAGCTGTTACCTTTGTGTTAAGGAATGGGATACATTTTGAATTTTACATTATACGGGTTAGTTGAGGCATTGGAAAAACTTAAGCATCCTGTTGAAAAGTAGTTGATGAATATGAAATTATATTGAAGTAGGATATCATATGAGTCTCTTCGTATGTTATTTTTCGAAAGATGTTCCCAGGCACCCATTGCTATTTCCCCCTCTGAGATTTTGTTTTATGAAACTCCTTTTGGGTATATGTTTTAATTGTTTTGTTGTAATATTTATATAACTGATTATCCATTCTTAGGGAAAATTTGACATATGTATCCTTCTTCCTTTTCTCTTATTTATTTATTCATTTGGGCTGCGGATTGAGACAATGATTTTTACTCCCTGACGTTCCAGGTGTTTTACATGATTGTTGCCATCATCTTTATCTTGGAAGAGTGTGCATCAAAAAGACATATATGGCATATTGACAAATATATATAACAAATTTTTGTAAATGTTGTTAAATTGTTAATGCTGCACATTGTTGTTATACATAGTTTTTTTACTATTTTGGTCAGTCAATACCATCGAACTCCATAGTATGTGGAATGTTATTGTTAAAGTGGAAGTATGTGTTGCTGCGAGTTGTGGATGCACTAGATGATACATGTTGTCTTTGCAGGTGTTGAAGTATGTAGAAGGATTATGTTGGGTTTGCTGGTATTACTACCAAGGTGTATGCTCTTGGCTATGGTCAGTGCTATTCCTTTTAGACCGTAAAAACCTAACTAATACTTCCTTGTGCTTTGCTATTCCCCATGTTATCATTGATGTGTCTGAAGGGGCGCCTGGGACATTTTGTGGCCTAAAAATGGAAACAATAAATGAGGCTTTTTTTTTTTAATATTAATAATAAATTTATTTATTATTTGTTAAAATGAAAATATTAATTAATTTTTTATATTCAAGCTTTTGTTATCATAATTGAACTTGATGGTGAGAGGGAGGGAGAGAGGGAGAGAGAGAGAGAGAGAGAGAGAGATTATGATGGTAAGTTTGAACTTGACAATTAGTAGTTTTACTGTTAGCTGTTTTTTCTTTTTCAAAAAATTGAATTTTAGGGCCTTTTAATTTCATGGGCTGAATTAATAGGCCCAATTCACTCAAGTTGAAATATTTTGTTTGAGCTTAAATCTAAGCTTTTTGGGGGGCTTATTTCTTGTGGATTTAGATTTTTTATTTGGGCTATTACTAGACATCTAAAAATTATGGGGCCTTCCTTAAAGTGGGGCCAAAAGTCCAGACATTATTGGCCTAGTGATTGAGCAGCCCTGTGTGTTTGTGTATGGATTATGAATTTGAATGGAAGTGGGTATTAGCAAATACATACAGAAATTGGAGGAGCCTGCCGACCATGTGTTATTGTATTGTGGATTGGATGGGCACAATAGAAAATGTAGGAGCTTATGGGTAGAGGAAGAAGGAAAATGTTTCTTTGTTTCCTCAAAACTATGGGGAAACGTCTAAGAAATATGCAAGATCTGATCTTACTTCTATGATAGTTATGGCACCTAGGTTATTGGGATCACAAACAATTTCAGGATATGGGCTATGTAAAATAGATAAGGAGTTTGAGGTTTTATCATGAAGTTACATGGTATGTGGTTAGCTTCGTTTATTTTCAAAAAACTTCCATCTGTCTGATCATTGATGTTTGTTTCAGGTATTACCCATATCATTATGCTCCATTTGCTTCTGATTTCATAGATTTAGTGGATTTGGAAATAACTTTTTTCCCTGGAGAGCCATTTAAACCATTTGATCAGCTCATGGGAACCCTGCCTGCTGCAAGGTCCAGTGCTTTTATTTTATTTCCTCACAATTGGAAGTTATGCGAAATGATAATTAGTTAACCTCTTTGTTACTTAAATTTTTCTTTGGTTGATTCGTGGTGACATAAATTTATCCCTTCTTTGCTGCAGTGCAAGTGCTCTGCCTGAAAAATACAGAAGTTTAATGACTGATCCCTTGTCACCTATTTCTGAATTCTATCCTTCTGGTAATATCTATTGATTGTTGACGTTTCATTTCTCTCTCTCTCTTTCTCTCTCTCCAAAAATAATGGTCTTTTATATGGATAGATTTTGAAATTGACATGAACGGGAAGCGTTTTGCATGGCAGGTAGTCCATCTATAATTTCAGAGCATTTTTTTATTATTGCAGGTAGATTGGATTAGTGGTTTATTTTCTGAACTTTTGGTAATGACATTGGTTTTCTTCTGTAAAACCCCAGGGTGTTGCAAAATTGCCATTCATTGATGAGAAGAAATTGCTTGCTGAAACAAGGAAGCTTGAAGACACTTTAACGGTTCGAATATTTACCCTTTTTCTTTTCTGCCCATGTAATCAAAACTGTATATGCATAAGAAGAGAGCTATTAGACTGGTCAGAAAAAATGAAGTGAGCCATTAGCAATATAGAATCAAAGCAGTAGAAGCCAGCGCAATTGTAGGTAGGAGAGCCTTTTAACAAAGAAGATATTTAGACCACCAAGAAAGCCAAACAATACATGAGTTAGAGAGCTAAGAGGTCACTGTCTGCAGTAAAGCTGTTTGTGCTTTTTGCTTGAACATTGCAACTGATGGTGATGATATGAGGGGTTTTACCATGCAAGGGTTCAATTTTTGCGTTTGTATCTTGAGTCTCTTTGTTGGCATAAATAAGGCTTCGTGGCCCATGGGTCCATATTGTGATAAACATTCAGTTTGTGTTTTTAATGATACAGTTACCAAATTCTATCATATATGAAGATCTTTCGTTTTTGTCTTGGCAAAATTTCGTTATTTGGCTAACTATATAGTTTCTATTGTTGACCTTCGAGGCAAAAGGCCAAATTGATTCTCAGTTTTCTTCATTTCAAGGTTCTGTCTCTCACAAATTTCCACTGTATGTCTTAAAAATTTTAATACATTGATAATTTGTACAGATATGAATATCTCCCTTTATATATTTTCTAGAATACACTTCCTTAAATCATTCATTTTCATAGTTATAATATTATTAAATAATTTAGTTAGCTAACATATTGCGGCATCTTATAAATGTTTCCATGCCTCAATGGGAGTAAATTAGATTGTGAATGTCTAGGGTGTTTGGAATATAACAAAACCAATTTCCCCAAACCATCTACAAAACCCGCTCTAAATCCCAAATCCCATTACCCAAATTCAAAACCCAAAAGCAAAATTTCAAAATATATCTAGTTTTAGAAGTGACCATCATCATATATAATCCACGGCTGTTGCAGTTGATTTTGGTCTATTTTCTTTGGATCCCCAGTTATTTTGGTTCCTGATGAAGGATCTAATCTTGTTCTTGAGGTAGACAAGCCTGTGGGCAGAGTGGTTGGTTTGGATATTCAGTTTGGTTTTGGATACTGCAAATTGACAGCCATTGTTGATCACAGAGGAAGAGCCTAAATAAGGGTAAAAGAATGACCCAACTTTCACCTTTTCCTCCCACTCTGCACCCCCTCCTCTGTGGTGGCTATAAAAATTGGCAGTGTAAAATTATGGTGGGCGCCAGTGGAGCCGTTACCCTCCAATTTTCCTGTCCATCCTAATTTCTATCTGAACTAAACAACTGAAATCTTTCTTTCCACTCTATTTTCCTCAATGCCAAACAGAGGCTTAGGTTGTACATTCCCTTCTTCCACATTGTCTTCTTATTTTCTGCTGCTTTCTCTTTTGATATAATCTTGGTTACTGTTTAGTCTCTGTATTATATGGGTACCGTTGTCTATCTTAAAAGCTAGTTTTTTTAAAAGAAATTTTATTGTTTTCTGCATACATTCATGAGCTGTTGAGGAATGTGTTTTTTTTTCCCTCAACAGACTTCTTGGATTAAAAAAAAATGCTATTTCCTAAATTTTTTTAAAAAATAGCTGTTGAGAGAATCAATTTTTTTTTGAAAGTTTACGACTTTTTCCTTTCAGGAAGCACAATGATCAAATCAGGTTGCCATTCCTCTAATTATCAAATAAAATGCTATTTTGGATTTTGTTATCCTCCTCTTTATTTGGAATTTTAGTTTGTTGGCTAATGATTCCCGGAAAAGTCAAATACTTAAGGCATTAACTGGTGCAAGATCTTAGAAAAGCATACCACAACACAGAACATCTGTAATGCACTATGTTCATCTATGATTTCGGGTTTGCAGGTGGAAGAGCAAGTACGGAACAGTGAGATGGGCAATTTGCTCTATGTCCATTCTCTTCATCCATTGGCTGCACAAATTTCCTTCTGCTACCATCATTATGATCGAATGCCCCCCAACCAAAATCTTTTATGGCCAATTAAACCAAGTGCTAGGTTGGTTTTGTGGCGAAATTTATTCTACTAGTTCTCATTTGTGATCTTTATCATAGACTGATCTTACAACCTTAATCTGTCACCGATGTTTGCCAGTGGTGGAATGAATGGATTCCTTTGGTTATGTGGGAGGAATGGGCAGAGAATGGTAATTCCTTCCCCAATCAGTGGATTGCAAGACATTAGGGCTAACCGAATTTTGTAAGTTCCATCTTCCTTAGTTGTTTTAACGTGCTTAGTTATCCTTCAATTCCTCAAGACGGTGTATTTTTGTTGTGTAGAAATGTTACCTTTGTGAATCCTCCACTTCATAATCACATTCCACAGCCTCCTGATGGAGTAGTTATGCCTAAAAAGGTATGTGACATGGGGCTCCTTGTACTCTAACAATTGTTCTTTAATAATTATTCTTGTGTGAGAAGTAAGGTGAGGAGATTCATTGATTTTTCTGTCAAGCTTTCATGTGTTCAATGAATGATGGATAGTGGGACTTAATGTTGATGGGGTCCCCTTCTGTGACTGTTATCCAGGTCTCATCGTGGCTGTTTGACCATTTTATAATCATATCTTAGTCCGCCAATCATTCCTTACTGTTCCTTAAGAACACACTGCCACTGACATTAGCTGCTTTCTGGCCGATAGATTTTTTTCATGGTTTATTAGATTAGAAGCACCAGCTGGGGGCACAAAAGGGAAAATAAAATGTTTGGACAAGTAATTGGACCTCCTTTCCTTAGCCAAACAATTTTTGATATATTTGGGAAGATACTTATTCAAATTCTGCGATTCTCAATTCACATCTTACGGTTGTATTCATTTCAATTCGACACCTTTTTGATACATATTGGTAAGTTGAGTCTCATTTGTAATGAATCTTTAAGAATCTATGTGATGCATGAGGGAATCACTTGGTAACCAATGAGTTAACAATTAAAAATTCCCCGATATAAAATTCCACCATGGGAAATTAACAAAATTCATTGTTGTGTAATGCTATAGTATTTCCTTTATTTTGAACACAGTTCTGCTTTTATTTTTTATCTTTGTTTTTGTTTACATCTGTAGCATATATGTGATATATTGGCAACCTCTGAATTTGGTACTTTTGATTCTCGTTCTGAAAACAAAGATTTTGTTTTGCGATATGATCCTTGATTTGATTACCATGCTTGGGAGTCATTGATCCAAGATTCATTTAAGATTACATTCATACATGTACGCTTATCCTCCCGTGGATATCATCCAGGATCCACCATGGGATGGAAGGCTCGTTTTGTCCTGCATTTGTGCATTGAGCATGGGTGCAGGTAATGCCAAAGTATTATATTTGAAGTTACATACTTCAGGATCTGGGTTGATGTGATGTACATTGTCTATGCATATGGTACGCAATGCTTCCGAATGGAGATCAACAATAGTTCTCCTTTGACATTTCCTGTGCAGGTTTTAAGGCCGTCTGACATAAAACCCTTCCCCCTGTTGTGGCATGAAGACAATGGTGGTCGGCGCCATCAAGGCAGAGATAGGTAAAAAAATGCCAGTTCACAGTGGTGTCCTCTCTCTCTCTCTCTCTCTCTCTCTCTGTGGGTCCTAAAAAGTGAACTTGTTCTTACAATGCTCCTTCAAGAGTGAATGCCAAAATGTCAAATCTGATTGTATGCAAATGCTTTTGTTAAGTTCGGATAAGCAGTTGGGAGTGGCTATTTTTGCTGCCAAACATGCTTATGTTCTCATGATAATCTTTGGCACGGGGAAGCATAATTCATGATCTCCTCTTCTACACTCATGAACTGAACTGAAGTCCTTTAGCCCGACTGATCCCAAGCACTGAACCACCAAACTCATTCACAACCATCACTAAAGAACTACTATGATGCCTTGAAAGGTGGCTTGTGGTTTTATCTGATCTGTGAATATAGCCACTATAAATGCCAGAGAAAACCATTAACCCCAGCCACCTTCAAACTCATTGTTCTGGATGAAACTATCGTTAAAACAACTCAACATGGTGATAAAAGCTTTGTCAGGCTCATAATGAGGGAGATCGATGTGAGGAATTGGGTGGTAGGTAGAATGAATTTGGTGATTTTAAGATTTTTGTGATAAAAATGTCACGAACTTGGATTTTGTGGGGGTGTAACAGCGTTAAGGATGTTACCTAATTGGGTTATGGTTTGACTCGGAAGGTAGCATTGTTTATGTAAAGTAGGTAGTCCACACCCCCCCCCCCCCCCCCTTTTTTTTTCTCCCTCCTGCATTCCATGATTACTTCTGTACGTTTTCCTATGGTTATCATCTGCTGTGGAATATCCATGCAGACAAGGCTTTGGTGACCTGACCAGGTAACTTGACCAATGGGTATCTCTTTGAAGCAAGCAATTGACCATGAAGGTTATTTCCGCAAGAAAGATCCAATCTTTTTTTTTTTGTAGTACCAGTAAAGGCAAATCAGCTTTCATATTTAATGTGGACCATTGTCTCATTTAAGTGACAATTGGAAATAATAAACTCATTAAATCTATGTCTACTTCTCAGTTCTATGTTTCTGCATTTTATATGCACTGGATTTGAAGGATCTTATGGTCTGGTTTGTGACCTTAAGAAACTTAAATGGAGGTAAAATATAATGGGATGCCCGTAACCAGAGATTTTGAAGGTTGTATTTTTATTTTTTTTTTACTTTTTTGACAACAAAGAAAGAGGAAGATTATGATGAGGAAACCTTCACAAAAAAAATAATATAAAAAATGGAGACCAGAGAAAGCAAACTGGAAACTGAATGAACTAGAAGGATGGGCTTGAAGTGTTTATGGAGTACAGAAATCTGGTTGTAAAAAACTTGGCGGTAAATATGGGGAATGAATAAGCATATTAGGCAGCATAAGTTACATTGTGACCCACCTCCCGCCTCTAAACCTTGTTTTGTATATTCTTGCCTTGGTGAAAAAAGGGGAGCCGAAACTGCTTGTTTTCAATAGTTTTGACTACAATGTTGGAAGGTATCACTTCCACCTCCACTACCACTACTACTATTGGTACTCTTTCATCACATTCATACAGTTATCTGTTATGTTGCTTCTGGTTTTCAGGCGACAAGTACCTGGTGCAATATCTGGGCCCATGTTGGGAGAAGCAGCGCATCGTCTGCTCAAGAACACACTGAATATCAAAACCAGTCAGACATCTTACAGATTGGTGGAGCAAACATCTCGAAATGCACAAGGCAACCATGTAATAAATAGGACAAGGCCAGCTGGATCATCTGGTTACGAAAAGAGCTTTTGTGAGGATCAAAGTTACTTATGTGGATATGACAACCCTCGAGGCATAATGCGTAGCCCTAGATTTGCCATCTCCCCATATGAGTTACAAAGCAACAGGCAGAATTTCAAGGCACAAGATAGATATCTACATCAAGAACAACATCACAAGTTAAGGAATGGAATGTCTGCTTTGACACTAGAATCTGGTGTTAGAACCCGGCCACATGCAGCATTGTCTCCAAGGATGCCAAACTCAGGACCATTACCGAACATGAATCACCAGTTTGATCAGAACATTCGTACCCCTCCACCCCCGCCTTCTGAGTGGATCAATAAGCCTGCAGCTGCATATAATGGGATATATTTTAGACAAGTAGAAACTTCATCAGCTGTAGGGAATGAGAAGCAAGTAAAGATGGTTTATCAGGTTAAGAGTCGATCACCCAACTTATCTCACCCTGAACCTCAGGGTTGATGTGGTCGAAGTTGACTTGGATTTGTTTTCACTTTGGGGTTGCCTAATATTACCTGTACAATTGGAGCTAGGTTCACCCAAGTGTTAGGGACCAATACACAGCTGCATCTGTCAATTTGGCACTGACAAGAAGCTCCTGATAACATCTAATGGTTGCTGTTGGAACAACTTCTAATTGTTACAGCAGTTGAGCGACTACCTTAATTGGAGATCAGCATTTTTATGGTGCCGGCTTCACATAGGGTCCACTTGTATGTTGTATCAGTAGGGCACATGTATGCTATATGTCAGGGCATTCTTTCTCTTTTCATTTTATTTTGGGTTCAGGGAAATAGGTTGTACTGATTGGATGGAGAAAAGGTGGAGACTCTCATTCCAGCGTTCCTCTTCTACTTCATTATTTGTTTTGTCGTGGAAGGGGACTGTAGAGTAAACATGTTCGAGCAGGCTTAGGGGAAGGTGTAGCATTGCCCTTTTTTCTTCCTTTTTTTTTTTTTTTCCTCGTATACTTTATAATTTTATGTGGACCCAAATTAAGCAGTACAACAGATACATGTTCTGTCCATGGGAGATGAAATCAGTGCACAATTTACTCATGTTGTGTCTGAATGATTACTTATGTTGAACTGCTCCATAACTCAGGTGAGTTCTGCCGATTAGTACTTTGTTAGTCATCTTATTTGGTTCATAGGGTTTGGCTAGACTATTGTTTCCCCAGAGATTTTCGGTTTGTAATATAGGCTAGGTAAGGTATATGCTGTTTTGTTGTTAGTGTTGCAATTTCAGTGATAATGATGCTTTGCATTCATGGTGATTAAGAAGGCTGTAATTAAAGCGACGTGACGCACCATACCTAGCGGAAATAAACCTGCTGTCTCTGAGTGTTAAAAAGGGCTTATTGTCTGTGATTGTGCCGTGATTTAATGATGTGGTTATACTTTTATGTTTACCCAGTATGGAAGAAAGTAATCCTATGATGTGAGCCGAGTAAATAGAAATGAAAAAACCATGTTAACCACCCAAAGCTATGATGTGTGTCTAAGTCAACATAATCATTACCAAATCATGTCTACACCATTGTGGTTTGGTTGGATTGCGCTTAATCTCTTTGAATTTAAGAAATATACACAGCCTCTTAGATTAATAACACGAGAGGTGACGATGCACGTCGAAGGAGAAAATGTCTTTCATTTTCTTTTACTCTTTTAGCTGGTTTAATTTCCTAAACAAAATAATGAAAAAAATAAAGGTTAAACTTCAATCCATAGCTCTAAACAGATTGCAGTTCCACCAGAACTCCAATGCTCGTTCCACCTCTTAAAAAATTAGCAATTAAGTGGTCTACCATCTTCTTATGTGCCATAAATTGACCCTATCTTGGAAGGAAATGGCATAGCTCAGAGGTGATGCTGCTTTTGATGGTTTAAAAACGAATAGGATAAACCTTGGCATGCATTACCTTTCCAAGTATAAATTGTTACAAAGGGGTGTGAAAATGGCAGAGATTTGATAAGATAGTTGTGGGAACGAAGGTAGACATATATATCAACCAACATGAAATCTTGACAAGAGCACCTAAAATGAACACTGAGTAGTTGGAAACTCATGAAGGGATGGCTCTGAAAATTTTGAAATCAGAAGGTTCACATCCTTGGGGGCTCCTGTTTTTTGCCTTTTTCTGTGTTTATTTGAAAAATAAGGAACAAGGAACTAATTGAAAAATATGGCTGAGGACAAAATCATAAACATAGGACTCTACTGGTGATTGATTGATTGATTCGTACACGTCTCAATTTGGGGAATTAGATCTCCTCCATTATCTCTTCCCTTCAATTTCTCTCAATACAGTATTAGATGAGTGACACATACACGATTTTGAATTTCAATGGATAAGATGTTTCCTCATTCATTTTTGTTGTTAGTGGAGTGTTGACCATTATTAAGGAATTTTCTCTTAAGGAAAAAATTTTATCCATTGAAATTCAAAATCTTACACGTGTCACTTATCTAACACTGTATTGAGGAGAATTGAAGAGAATGAGTAATAGAGGGGATCTAAATCCTCAATTTGGATGACATGTCATCACAATTAGCACCAATTCTGAACTCTGTTTGTGTCATGTATTGCTTCTCGCAGTAGTATTAACTAACACTAATAACCCAACTGCAACCCCACCGGGAAGAATTAAAAAAACAGAGAGAAAAGATGAAGAAACAAATCAAGTTGCCAAAAATGAACAATCAAACTCAGTACTAGGGAGTTATGAATACTGATAACCAGTAATAGATTGATGAAGCTGTTTCCATATATCACTCCGTGATGAATGAGGGCAAAGATGTTCATGTGGAGTGCGATGTATGACCCCTTAAGATTAAGGGAGAATTTGATGGGACACTGACATACTCTAGCATGCTTCAGGTTACAACTTGACCAGTTAAAGTATTAGCTGCTCAAATAAATGAAGATAGGAAATATTATCATGTCAATTGTCAAGGCCGATAAGTTGTAAGACAAGAAAACAGAATAAGATGTGGTTGCCTACACGCATAAATGGGAAGGTGGGTTTAGTTTGGGAGTTCTATAGACTTTGATACAAGACATGTATTTGGCACTATCACCACACTGGATACTACGCTTATGTAACCTTTTTACTATTGTAGGGCTGGCTACCACCTTAAGCACATCTGATGGATAATCGTATTTTGCCCTTCATGTAGCCTTTGCTGCATATTCGCCTTCGAGGTTTTCAAGTTATTCAAGAGAGTAAATCATCGTCTCATTTTGCTATCCTCAAGGATTTTCGTCTTTGATATCAATCTGATGTAACCTGGCTCTTGACAATTTGTTTGAGGCAGCCAAATAAAACGCTGAAATACCTAAATAAACAAATACTCCTGCTGCTACTTGCATCCATAAATTTATGTATTTTCTATTTACACATTAAAAGAAAACATGATACTGGATATTCTACACAAAACTTCATCAGACACCTGTTGGAAAGCCTTGTTTCAATTGATTTGTGGCACACAAAATGACTCCTGCCTCAGGGATTTCATCACACATAATGAGAAAAAAAACTTTAGCTGATTGTATGGCTGTTCTCTTTTCTTTTTGATAGAATGACGTGAGAAAGATGAGAGAGCGAAGACAGCTAGTTGCAAAAACTCTTGAAAGAATGAAGAAATGGCGGGAAAACCTAAAATCCACTACGGACCTCGTATCTACAAGGAGAAGAAATTAGAGAAACAAGGGGAAGAATAATGACAAAAAGGTGCTAGAATAAATAATACACCTAGGAGAGAACAAATCATCGTGGTAAGAAGAATTAGAGCAAGATGAAGAATAAGGATGAAGGGAAGTATGGGAAAGAAAAGAGGAAGAAGAAAAGAGAAAGACAGAAAGAGGCCAAGCTCTGTCCAAAAACCCAGAAATTCACATCTTGGAGCCTGTTCTTTGCAGCATCTCCAAAACCATACTCTTTAGTAACATGTGAGGCTTTTACCCAAAAAAAAAAAAACATGTGCAGCTTTCAAACTCAAAATTGAAAATTCTAACTTAATGAAACTACTCAAACTCTAATAACTAACATTTGGTGTCATTATTGTTTTTGTTTATGAAAAAACATCATATTGGAAAAGAAAAGAAGAGATGTTTAAGAAGAGAAAAGAAACGAAGAAACAAAGGAGGAAAATGACAACCCCTTGTCCGGAAGTTCTTGGAGAGAAAAGAAAGATAAAAATGTCATAGTCGTTCTTCTTATTTTTGGAAACAAAGGATGTGTCCATCCTCTCTCTCTAAATCTTTTCTTTTCTCTCCACTTCCCTCCATCCAAACATAGCATTAGAACTCTCTAAAATGTATTCTTGTCTAGTGCACTTGTAAAGAGAAAAACAAATAGAGTTTTTGTGGGATGTGTTCTAAAATTTTTAATTATAGGCCTACGTAAGATGACCAAATTTGAAAAAAAATAATGTTAATATTAGGCAATTTTATAACACTCAATGCGAAAATTGGACTAACTTTGCAATGTTAAATTCCTAAATAACATCGATAAAATTCATTCCTCCTCAAAGTATCAAAAACACTACAATTTACCAGCACATAAATGATATGTGAAAAAGCATGCTCTACCAATCCATTCAATAGCATAAATTCTCATCTATCTCATATTATCATTACATTTATAATAAACAAAAACAAATGTCACAACACAAAATTTACAAAGAGCATAAGTATACCTTAACTTCATCAAGTCCATCATTATTGGAGAAAGTAGCCAGATAAAAACAAGACAAAGGCTAAGAGCAAACTACCATATATGAGCACTGCCTTTNTATTTACAAAGAGCATAAGTATACCTTAACTTCATCAAGTCCATCATTATTGGAGAAAGTACCCAGATAAAAACAAGACAAAGGCTAAGAGCAAACTACCATATATGAGCACTGCCTTTTGCCCAGATGTAAGTGAATTACCACCTAACCCAAACTGCTGATTCTCAGCAAACCCAGCAATCTCCACACTCTTGCTCTCAAAGAAACTCTTGGCAGCCCCGCNTTTGCCCAGATGTAAGTGAATTACCACCTAACCCAAACTGCTGATTCTCAGCAAACCCAGCAATCTCCACACTCTTGCTCTCAAAGAAACTCTTGGCAGCCCCGCAAGTCGGACACAGCCAATCTTCCGGCATCCTATCAAATGGAAATCCGGGTGGAATAGGATAAGAAGGGTCGCCAATGGCCTCATCATACTTGTACCCACAAGACCTGCACTCATAAATTCCGGTATTCAACACCGCAAATTTCTCTTCAAGCCTTCGTTTATCGACCTCTTTGGATTCTTCGAGTGGAGATTCAGAGGTGGTCGGTGTTAAATTCGGCTGTTCTGAAATGGGTGTCTCTGTAATGGGTTGTTCTGAGATAGGTATGTCTTCTTTGGAGACATCAATGGACTTTAATGTGAATTGGAGTTTTGGGTGTTTGCGAAGGGCTGAAATTGGGAAGGGTCTGGGGAGGAGAGATAAGAATGTGAGGCGAGGTTTTCGAGGGCATGGTTGGGTAAGAGAGGTTGAGAGGTTGAATGTAAACGTGGGTCTTCTTATTGCTGAAGCCATCAATTCGGTTTTCTCTTGTGTTTGTGCAGAGTCTGTCTTTCCGAAGTTTGTAATTGGTACCAGAAAAGGTTTTGGTGCTGTGGCTCTGGTTCTGGCTTTGGCTCTGAGTGGAGGAGAAATCACAACGGATCCATGAAAGAGCATATGCTCTTGTGACGTTGGATAAGGTGGAGAATGTTTGAACATTGAAATAATTTTATCCAAATTTCGATTTTGGGTTAAATTGTAAGGCTAATTGCAAAAATCACCCATTCACTTAGATGTAATTGCAAATAACCTCTCTTAACTTTAAGCTTTTGTTCTTAACTACCAAATACTTCAAAACAAATTGCAAATATTATCCATCACACATCCTGCAGAAATACCAATATACCCATAGTACTTCATTTAATATTCATTGTACTAGGGTAAAACTTCATCGTAGTGATCTATATATTCAATAACACGCCCTATTTCTTTTAAACTTTTATTGTACCCCCTTCTAGTATTGTTGAATCACTTACACCCCTCCCGTTAACGGCCGTGTCTGACAATCTGAAAATCATGACTTAATATTCTAGCGAAAATCATGACTTAATATTCTAACAGTATGCCGAATATACCATTTACTTTACAAGGCTTATACCTATACCACCCACCACTCGGAGTCACAATTCTATGAATCTTTGTGGAAGAAACAATAAAGGTCTCACAGCTCGAAGATGTACCAAAGACGAAGGTCTCTGCTAGGTATAATCTCTGCCTTATTAGTGTATGATTTTGTGGAGTTTTTCCTATTTTTTTTTCTTTGGCTTAATCCACTGAGGAATTTTAGGATGATTTTTTTTTTTTGTTTATAATATATACAGATTTATGACATTGTTAAAGTTAGGGCTCTATATCTTCTTCATCTAGCTTTGTTGGAGGCAGAGAGGTAGGAGAGGAAACTGTCAATATAAGGTTTGCTTATGACTAATGTTATTGTGGTAAAAAAACTGTGATTAAGATCGTTGAATCGGAAAACCCCACCAAAGGAAGATTGTATTTTAACTGTGAGAAGGGATCATGTAGGTATTTTACATGGTGTAATCCCATATCTGTTGTACCAATGTTCTCTCAAGACGAGGGGCATGGAATGAGGCAAGTCAGAAATGAGCCTAATGTGGTATTAATTGCGATCAAAGACTGAAGATGCTAGAGATAGTTGTAGTTCGTGTATTGGTATTACAAATTTTGGTTGTAATGATTCTCGTGATGAAGATGTAATAGACTAGCTAAATTGATGTTGTTATCTTATATATGTACCAGTGAAATTGGTACTCTATCAATTTGCACTCTGTTGTAATAGCTTTATTATTTTACATATGCACCAGTTAGTAATGTTTGCACCTGCTAAGGTTACCCATTCGCCATTACATGTATACTTGGACATAGCATCAATGTGCTATTACAACCTAGTCTGCAACAAGTTCAAAAAAAAAATATTTAGCTTAGGCCGCACAAAATATACAATTTTGTGGTCAAGCAACACCACCAAAAACTATTCCTATGTTGAATACCACCAACTATCCAAATATTAACACCAGGAACAAAAAATCACAAAAACATTCACAGTGCTTATCAGCATATGAAATTAAGTCAGAGTCTTAGTTCTCTCCCTTCCCCTACGTTGTCTTCCTTTTCCTATGCTCATTGGCCTTGCAGTGTTTAGTTTTCTGGGAAGTTTGCAGAATGTCCTCTTCTCCCCTTGCCAATACCTCTGCATGCACCATCGCTTCCAGTACCCACGCTTGCACCACCACTGCCAGCACCCATGCTTGCACCACCAGCAACTGCCTATACAATTTAACACGTGTTCAACACATTTAAAAATCAAATATGTAAGATATAGCTGAAAATAGTTGACACATACCTGTGATAAATTACCAGCGGAAGTCACATTGCTTGTTTGAGAGTTTAGATTGATTTCACCTTCATCCTATCTAGTTCTTTCACCACTAGATCCCCGGACAAGAGCCCTTTGACATGATCTTTTAATAATCCCACATTCTTTGCATATTTTACACCTAATAGTTAGACATCTTCTAGCCACACTAGTTCCTGTTGTAGGTTCATTAGCCTCTCTCCTCCTATTTTTTCTTGGAATGCTTGGGAGTCTCCTGAGAGGGGGAAAGCCTAGAGGATCCCCAATGGTTGTTGACCATTTCCTCTTATCCTGAATGGGGTGTATCATCAGCTTTTAAAAAAATCTCTTTTTTGAAGAATTCATGATAGCATTCTTCAATGTTCAGCCTCTTATGTGCAATTGATGTATGCCTACAAGGTAGCCATGATATTTCCCAAGCCTTGCAATCACATTTCCTTTGTTCTAGTATCACTATGTATTTGATCCCATTATCCATTATCTCATAATTCATCCCACCTTCATGCACCACAGAACAAGTCCTGACTAATAAATGACTTTGTTAAGTTTTTTCCTTACATTTTCAGTCACTAACCCCTGTCAGGTGATGGCCCTCTCATTTCTCTATTGAATCCAATTCATTAATTTTGTTCTTATACCATCCAACAATGTGATAAAGGATTTTAGTCTCAATGATCCAACCCAACTGTTAAAAGATTCTGTCAAGTTACCAGTAGCATGGTCACTTTTAATTTTACAGTCAAAGGCTTGCCTAGCCCAGGAACTTCCTGGTAATCTACTCAACCACGGGAATGCTTCTAGAGACTTGGACTTTAACTCCAACATAGCCTCATTGAAGTCCTTTTCATTTTAGGCTCTAGTATCCTTCCAAAGCAATCTTCTAAGCAGAACCCCAGGGAACTTTGCCTTAAAATTGGCAAATAAATGACAAGCACATGTACGATGACTAGCTTGTGGGAATAAGTTCCTTATGACATTATTCAGTCCATGATGTATAATTAAGCAAAAGTTAAGTAGCAGAAATGGGGAATATAAAACAGTTAAGAATGACAGTTCATAGTAAGCAACAAAAATGGGGAATATACCTTCTGCTGGTCAGACATAAAACATAGCGGATTTGTGTCATGCCCAATGAGTTCTGCTAGCTGGGTAAGGAAGAATGTCCAGCTGTCTGTCCTCTCACTCTCCACCACACAAAAAGCAATGGGAAATAGGCCATTATGAGCATCCAGTGCAATAGTAGATAGAAGAACACCACCATATGACCCTTTCAAGTGACACCCATCTAGTCTTATGAATAGTCTACAATCAGCCATAACCCCTGTTGTAAGAGCATGAAAAGCAATGAAAATCCTCTTGAAAGGTCTTTTTCCCATCCCCATCAGGTTCATCAGTCTCTATAACAACAATACTTTCAGTATTACTCCTCATGATTTCATTCCCACACATTCTGATAATATGCCTTTAAATTGCTTCCCTTGATGTCTTATAAAGCTTTCCTTTTAGTTCTGTAACACTTTTGTATATTAGCCTCTATGTACAACTTAATGTTGATTGTTTCTTGTATTGAATCCAGTTTCATTTCTAGATTACTTCTTATTTTAGTGGCTAATTTCTTCGCAAGTCATGTGGATGTTGCCTCTCATTTTTGTCTCTAACTATTAGAAATCTCTCCTTGACTACATAGTCTTTTTGAATTTTTTGGGAGTGATGGATATTCAAAAATAGCTGAACAACCTACAACTTAACCGTCCCATCAGGTTGCCTTTAAAACTTCCTCCCATCTCTATTCCTGTCAAATTCCCTAGCATTAGCCCTCAGTCTTGGACTTTCTACATTATCATCCGACTCTGAGCTAGATTGGTTAAGATCATCATCACTCGATTCATAATCCGATAAACCATCATCATGGCATACTTCTGCCCCTATTGCACAGCCATAAGTTGTGTTCTGATTTTCTTCTCCATAGTCTTCATTCTTTGACCTTAATCCATAAACATCATCACTTTCATAGTCACCATCATCACTATTTCCAGCTTCTTCATTTACCTAATTCCCGTTGCCCTGATCTCCATTTCCTTGATTCTCATTAACATAACCTTGATTCTCATTGACCTAATTTTCATTTACTTGACTCTAATGGATACCATTCAATTCAAATGTTAAGTCTCTCACAATAGTTTCAGTTCCTTCTGCAACAACAAGTACATGTATCTGTCCTCTATTTCTATACATATCAAACATCTCTATTAAATCATTGTCATCATCCACCAACCTTCTGTTAATAGAACCAGACACATCAGAGTAAACTTTGAAAGCTAAACATATAGAATCAGAACATGAAGAAATTAACGGTACTTCTTTATCCTTTCAGTCATTATAATATATGATCAAGTCAAGGAGATTCACATCCATGTTTGTCCATTAACAATCAATCAGCTAACAATAAATTTGTATTTTTTTTTACATTTCTTTATCTGAAAAAACTAATTTGGAAAAAACCCTAATCCTTAAAAAAAAAAAATCCTAATTCGAATAAATCCTAACGTTTCATAATCTGGAAAAAACCCTAATCCTTAAAAAAAAGCCCTAATTGGATGCAGAATATAATACCCAGTAACAACAATAAATTTTCATTTTCAATCATATCATAATCTAGATAAAACCCTAATCCTTAAAAAAACCCATATTCAAATCAAAAACCAATGCCCAATAACAACAAAAAATCAATTAAAAAATGGGCATCTAACAACCAATGAACATAAAAGCAGTACATACCTAATCGCTCTTCGATTCACAGAGCTTCTTCAGTCTCTTCGATTCATGGAGGTTCTTCAACGTCTTCACTTCACGAACCTTCTTTACTTCTTCAAAACCTTCTTACCCATATTAGGGAGGGGTTTGAAGGGCAGTGATTATGCTTACCTGACAAACACTTTTGGTGCTGCGTACAACCACGAGCCTCGGCCTGAATAAGAAAAAAAATTAAGTAGAGTCTAAAATCAGTAAGTTCTTAGCTTGAATTGATCAAGAATTTCACTTGCTGAATAACATATTTATAACAGTACATAACCTCTAGCTAGCAAATCAAATTTTTTGGCCTTTTGTGATAGCCCAAATAATGATTTTTTCTTTGTAATTATTTGTATTGTGGACCAAAAACATGCATTTAGTAAATTAATTTTATGTTCATGCATTTGAACCTCCAGTCCACAGCTTCAAACTCTACACTTTGTTATTCAACTTAACTAGTCTTACAAGTTTCCCTAAAGCTATGCCTATAATCTAGGTGTAAAGTTAAGTTTATGGCTTGCAAATGTGTCCCCAAAAACACTACAAATGAATTAGAACAACTTACAATGAAATTTTGGCCTGAGGATATAAGCTCCCAATGAACGCAGAAGTCTTTATGGTAGAGGGGCATTTTTGTAATTTTAATCTTTCTATCTCTTCAATATCTAAGGTAGTATTTGAGAGGATAGACCCCACAATTCATCAATCTTCACCTAATGAAGGTGAAGGGTTTATAGAGGGGTGGTTCTAATGGCTAGCTACATCGACTAACTTTCAAACCAAACCAGACCTGGTCTTTCAACTTTGGGGCTAGTCAACCAGCCTTGTTCTAGAAACCAACAACCTATTCCAACTTCAAGAACAAGCCAACCCGGTCATAGGGACATGTTCATCTCCTACATATGTGATCTCCTAGACGTAGACACGACTCTTTATGAGCTTAAAATCTTTTAAATATGGCATAGTCCGCCAAGTGTACTTTCTTCGTTGTTGTCACCTGGGAAGCTTCAAGTCCAAGGCTTGTATCCATAACTCTTCCAAGTAATGTCTTCATCATAGTACAACCTAGAGCTATAGTACAAGTCATGAAATTTCAATATGGTCCTAAACCTACCAGGTCACAGAGAACTTCAACCAAATTTTTTTGGAAACATGCAAATGTGATCCCATAGAACTTTGACAAAAAAATGTACGTGGAATCACACAAATGCTACCAAAAATTGCAATCGTTTTAACATTTGTGGAAGTAGTTGTTTGCTATAAATAATCAATTTTTATAGCAACCTAGGTTAAATGATACAAATACCTGTACAAACTTGATCTTAGATCCTTTTGTTTTTAGATCTTCCTGTCTTGTGTCACGAATGTTGAAGGTTAACATAGATCTCAGTTTAGTGGTAAGAGATTCGGTAGGTTTTCAAAGACTGGGAAAGAAAGAAAAGAAGAGTCAGATGAGAATGTAATTGTCGTTCCAATGGTGGTAGGTGTCTTATTTATTACAAGGGTATAAGTGCATTTTTGTATTTTCTATTAATGTTGTTTGTAGTTGTACTTTGATTACAACTCTGAGGAGTACAATAGTCAAAACTATGAAGATGTGTTTGAAATAAACCTCAAGTATAGGGTTTTTTGCATTTAACCCTTAAACAAAAATAAGACAATAAAATGAATGATGTGGACAAATTTACTAGAATATTGGTTAAAATTTAATTTGGGGGAAGGATTTACATGTAATGGAAATAGAAAGCGAAAGATATTTGATAATGAAGGATAGTTAAAATGGAAAGTAGTTTTGGAGGGAAAGAATAGAAAACAAAATGGAAAATTTTGGAGGAAAAAAATGAGCTAGTATTAGAATATGAGAATTTGTTGAAAAATGTGACTGGAAATTAGAGTTTGTTAATCGAAATGTTTGGAATCAAATCAAGCTTTTACTCAAATTTCAGTAAAAGTTTGAGTCAATGTTGGAGATGACTTTATAATGCTGCAACATTGTGTTGTTTTGGGAGAGGGAACCCAATGTTGATCTTCTATTAAAATTATACACGTGGAGTTATATTTACCTAGTAGGGGGGCTGAATAGGTTTTTCAACTTTAACTCAATTGCTTACTAATAGAAACCTAAACGAACACAATTATTTCTTCCCATAAAACTATAACAATTAATGTGAGAACCTCTTTAGTCACCACAACCCATTTCACACATGATGATTGATTTTAATTAATCTTCAATTAATTCGCTTACAATCAAAATCACGTCAATCCTAAATACCAAACCCAAATTGCACAACTATGTATGGATAAATAGTCAAACAATTATTCCAACAAACACATGGTGTGTGTGAATGTACTAACAATCACAAATGTATACAATAAACAAAAAATAACACAAATGATTTATTGATGCAGAAACCCATCATCGAAAAAAACTGCGGGGAACCACTCGGTGTTTACCAAAACCTAATCCATTAATCACTAAGTAAACATACAATTACTCAAATCTTATACCTCAACCATACCATGGCTAGATGCTCATTTCTTTGGTGTGTCTTCGCCAAAAGCCCTATTTCAACGTCTAGCATAGCTTCACTTGAACCTCCCTGCCGTACGATTTGTCTAAGTCTCGAGCAATCACTGGCACACTAACGATTATCGATTATTGGTATGCACATACAATTTGGTTTGGTTCTAAAACATTAATATCTTCAGCACTAAGTTGTGAGGTTAGATAGAATCTCTAGTGATAGGTTTTAGGTTTAGGGATCTAGTTTAGTGATGGAAGCTCCCAAGGTAGAAAATGCGTTTTTTCTCTTAAAAATCTCATAAGAGATTTAACCCTAGCTGTGAGAAAGGCTCTCTTTATTTATAAGTCTGGAATAAGGGCAGCCTTAGTAAATAAAAAAATTTATATTTGCGAATGACTGCTCGGTCAGTGGGAAAGGATAGTGCCGTTGGCACTAGAATAAAAATCACATTTCAAACCTGTCTAGGAGCAACATTGCTTGAGTGATCATGAGCACCTCTTGAGCGATCTTGAAGGACCGGTAGATCGAGCTCATTGAGAGAGCTTTGTGCACTCCTCCTTGGCTTTTTCCCTTCTAATTCCCTACGTCCTAAAGAGACTGCTCTAACCAAGGCTAGTGAGCATAGATCAACCCTACCGATTTTTAAAACATAAAACCAAGCAAAAACTTGTCTTCTTGAGCACTAAAGAGTGTTGCTTAAGTGGGGTCCAATAATTGCTCAATCTATGTTTTCAAAACACAAAAATGGTTTTTAGAAAAACTTTTCTTTTCAAAACACCTAGGAGTCATATTATCTAGGTCATTATATTTGTCCTAAGTATGAAGGTGCATACGAAGGTTGAATGATGTTGCTTTAACACTTGATCTCCTTCCTGTAATGACGCTTTTAGATTTTCAACTTGATATCATCATGAAAATATAAAAGGTTGATATTTTCAATAGATTCTATGAAATTAGCCAATTACAAAATATGATCAAACACATTGAATTGTGTGCCATTTTTAAACAACTTTCAAATGAATCATACCAATTTATGCAACATATATTTCACTTTATCAAAAAATCCAATTTTTGCTCCAAGAAAATATAATTGAATATCAAAGAAACTAGAAAATTGTATAACTTTGGGTGCATAATGAAGGATAACCTACTATGAAGGGCAAGAGGATGTGACAATTTCAAATCCTACTTGGAAATGCATAGTTCCTTAATCATTCAAACAAACCAGTTTAGCTCCACCATACACACATTTATAGACCAATATGAATTGAAACCATCCATACAAAAGTACATAACTAGTTGATTAATTATTATTGCGTGAAACAAACTATCAACACTACTTTGCAGATGTACAAAAAAACAAATCTTCATACCCTAATATCATAATCTATCTTAATACCACACAATAAATCCAGCCAACCATTATTACAATGGCAAAACTTGGGACAAAAAAAATCACATCAAAACAATTACCCTATAAGTTTTGACCACTCGATCTTCTTTTGATCACATCGAAACAAATCTTCCTGAACTTTCATAACTGCAACACAACATTAGTAGATAATTATAAACCCCCACCCTTTTAATCAGTTCCCCCAATTTAAAATTCATCTTCAATTAATGAGTAAGAGAAAAATCAAACTTAAAGGAATTTCTCCATTAGTTTTGAACTTTCCAAAGGGCCAATATATATTAGAGTAATTCAATTGAGATCAATTGGGGGACTTAATGGATTGCTATCAATGGAATAGTAGTGGATCTCAATATTAAATACGATCTACTACCAATTCAATGGAAGTAGGACATTAGATCTCTTAATTAAATACAAGTGGTACTATTGTAAATATTATCCTTCTCCAACTGAAGCATCTATATTACATGTGCATTATAAACACTTCAATAAATGTCCCTTTTCACCTATCTCTTGTGTTCAACAATATAGTGTCCCTTTGTCAAAATTATATTGATCATTTGACATTAATTCTCTCTCTGTAAATATGTTATATTCCTATAAAATATTTAGGTTTGTTAGATATGTGTTCAGTCTTACGTTAGACTCGTAAACGTCTAACTACAATTCTATGATTCCTATAGTTAATTATTTTTTTATAAAAGATATATACTCCCTTTCCATCATTTTTTTTTAACAAAAATAGGGGTTTGACCATTTATGAGTAAATTAAGAAACTAAGGACTAAAATTTCCTAACTAAGAAAATAGACCAAAATAATACTAAACAGATATTTGAAGGATCATAAGGTTGGGGTGCCACCATCTAAAAAAATGGTTTGTAAGTTGGACATCAAGCTAGGCTTCAAAACTTGGCCCAGTCCTATGACTTTGACCAAAATTTTTAAATTTTAATACCCATTTGTATTCTTTTTAGGTCAAATTACTAAAAAATTTAACATTAATATATTAGCACAAAATATTTTGTTAGATATACATTTGTAATTGGTTAATTTCATGGAATATATTATAAATCTCAACGTATTCTATGATCATGATGCTATTAAGATTAAAGATCCAAAAGCATCATTGAAGGAAGAAGATCAAACGTCAAAACTACATCATTCACATTCTGATTGTACCTTCAAGCTTAGGACAAAGATAATGACCTAGATATTTAAGATAATCTCTTGGTTTATATAACTTAAGAGGATTAGAGTTAAAATCGAATTAGGGATTAACTCTTATATGACTCCTAAGTGATTTTAAAAGAAAAGTTTTTCTAAACCGTTTGGTATTTTAAAAATATAAATTGAGCCATTAGCGGACCACTCTTGAGCACTACCCTTAGTGCTCAAGAGAACAAGTTTTTTGCTTGATTTTAAGCTTAAAAAACCAGTAGGGACCGTCTTTTGCTCTCTAACCTTTGCTAGAGCGGTCTTTTTATGACTTAGGAGAAAAAAAGGCAAAAGGCTATGGATGCAGAACATGACTTGCTCTATGAGCTCGCTCAGGCAGTTTCATAGTCGCTCGAGCGATCTTTCAATTAGAATTGAAATCTTATTTTCATTTCAGTGACAACCGCCCTATGACCCTCCTCCCACCAATTAAATAGTTGTTCACGAATCTGAGTTTCCTTGTTAACCAATGTTATCCTCATTCCGGACTTATAATTAGGGAGAGTCTTGTCTTCAACTAAGATAAACCTTTAAAACTTACCTTCAACCTATAGAGCTTCCACAACCTTAGATCCTTAAAATCTAAGGCTACCACTAGAGATTCTATCAAACCTCACAAATCAGAGTTGAAAATCTTGATGGTTTGACAAACTTATTTGTGTGTGCATACTAGAAATTATTGGCATGCCCATTATTGCTTGAGGCCTAAATGAATTGTGCAACGGGGGTGTTCAAGTGAGGCTACACAAAATGTCAAAGATGGTCTTTCGACGGAGTGACCCA
>CAUOFW020001436.1:906303-954479 GCA_963454935.2 Ilex paraguariensis
GAGGATGATCTTCGGTTTAGGCATAAGCAATCAGAGCTAGAATGGTTAATATTAGGATTACATAGGATGATCTTCGGTTTAATGACTTTCCTCATCAAGGGAAGTCGTGCTCTCTCTACTTGGCTTTGTGTCAAGAAGAATGTTATTGGGAATTAGAAAATTATTATAATTTTCAGCCTAACGATGTTTCAAGTTATAGAATCTTCTTGAAAAAATTTAACTATTAGAGCTATAATCTGGGCCGGTCCAAGAGATATCCAGGCCCTAGGCAAAAATTTCTATGATTTTTTTATAGAGAGGGAGACGAGATGACAGTTATACCTTTCTATGATTTTTTTACTTGTGTAAACTATGGTATGATTTTCGTTTTGAGAGAGAGTTGTCAAGAGACTCTTTAATTAAGATGGGAAAATTGTGGATAGGTATATACTATTTATTTGCAGGAAAGTACCATACGAATTCTCTTTTGTGTATAATTCTTTTTTTTTTTTAGGATTGGATTGTGAGTAGATACATAATTGCCCTTTTTAATTAATCATATGTTCCTCTCGAAATGCGAGCTTTCCCCCTAATTTAAGGTTTTTATGAGATTTAATTCTCATTTGTCTTTTCCTATGTCCATCCCTAAACCCTTGCGAATCCCAAAACCGTGAGAACCATCGCGATTCCGAGGAAGATCGCTTCGTCTCCTACCCAACATTTATTTCTCTCCTACTGTACACACTACCTACCCACCATTTACTTCTCTTCGTTTGTCTTATATTCTACTAGTGGATTCCACCCCCTTTTCCATGCGTAGTTTAGTTTCTCAAAGTAGTGGTATTCATCGGAAAGATCTAGAGAGAGCAAACATCTTGACGATTGCCCACATCCCTATCCCTTCCCCCCTGTCTCACTCCCCCACCCCACTCTCATCGTCACCTTCTCTTACGATTTCGCTGTCTTCTACGATATTCCACCTTCTTTGATCTTCCTTCTAGGCGAACACTCAAACCATTTTCCCCATCTTTTCTTTTAGTCTAGTTTTCTGATTTAGGCTACGCCCGGTGGTTATGTCACATTTACCAACTACCTATATACCTACACTCAATATACTACTGAGTTGTCTGTTATAAGCCAAAACCCCCAAAACCCTTCACCCTGCTATTTTTCCATAGCCATTTGTCCTGTTTTCCCTGTCCTATTACCCTTCCCAAAAAGTCACTATCATCTACATTTTCCCTATGGATAAGGACTCAGAAGCTGAATCTCACTCCACCCATCACCCACGCATTTCCCTCTACAAAAATCCCTCGACCTCAAAGACGATTGTGAAGTTCTGTCTGGTGGGTCGCTTCTTCACAGAGACAACCCTTAATAAATAGGGGGTATGCAACGTGTTGCAGAGCTCTTGGAAGACCTCTAAAGGGTTTTATATTACTTATTGAGAGAGAAACATTTATATGTTTATGTTCAAAGAAGAGGAGGATAGAGATAAGATTTTAAATGAAGGTCCATGGTCTGTTTCTGGGGCTCTACTGGTATTGAAGATGTATCAACCACAGTGCATTATAGGAGATTTCGATTTCCAGCTAGCTAAGTTCTGGGTGCAAATCTGGGGGTGACCCCTGGACATGATGACCAAAAATAACTCATGGAGAATAGGTATGACAATAAGCGGGCCAACCCAACTGGAGGAGTTTGATGGGGAGGTCCAAATCCAACGAAAATTTTTGAGGGTGAAATGCAGGATCAATCTGAATGAACCCTTGAAAAAGGGCTTCTTCTTGACTCGGGATAACCAAGACGACATATGGATTAAATTGAAATATGAGAGACTGTCTGATTTCTGCTACCAGTGCGGTCAGATTGGCCACTCACAAAGCCAATGCAAGGATAGACGGGCATCTGGATCCAATGACCAGTATGGACCGCAGCTACGAGCGCAAGACAACCAACTTGGGGGCTTCTTCAGGGAAACTTGGTCTCTAAAAACACGAGAGGAGTTGGAAAAAAATGAAAAACTCAAAGGAAAGGCACAAGCGACCGGAGAGGATGTAAAGCCAACGAAATGCAGGGGACAAGGAGGAAGTAGGAAAGCAGACGAAGAATTATCTAACATCCCTATCGATCAGTGGGGAGACGTGTCGAAGCCCCAAGCCAGGAACGAGGCACGTACCATGTTGGAACAAAAAGGTGGATCCCAGGGCCATGCACCTTCACTTTCAGTGGTACCTTATTCCGGCGGGTACCAGGAATGGGACTAGTCCCTCTCTTTATCCCTGTCTGATTCCCAAGAAGACCCAAACACAATAGTTGCAGTCAAAAAAGGTTTCTATTATGTTTGTGAGTCCATAGACAGTATGGAAGCCCAGAAGACTAACGAAAGGAAAATCTATATAATATCAGATAGTGAATATGAGGAGAGGGGTGATGATATGGAGACCCACATTCAGAATATGTCGCTTAAAAGGAAAGTCCAATTGGAAGATGCTAATATGGAATCCCACTCACTGCCATGGAAAAGATTCAAAGCATTTTCGGATAGAGGCCCAAGTATTTCTCACCTTTCCCTCCCTTACTCTGGCCCTTCTCTGGCTCTTGATTTGTCCCTTGTTTTGCTTCTTCATTTAATTTGTTGCTATTACGTAAACTTGGAGATCTGTTGAACTGTCACTGTTTTATTGCAAAAGTTATATATGATATTTTGTAAAATGAGACCAACCTATATTATATGTTTTCAAAACCTTGTTCGAGTTTGAGAGGATTTTCCTACAGAGTTTAGTGCTCATACCCTACAAATAACATCTTTTTCAGATTACGGTCTAGAGGAAGTATTTAGATTGATTGAATAAGTAAATTAGGAAGGTCAGATTGACAGGGACGTGGATCTTGATATGGACGTTTAGAGCTACTTTCTTTATATTGTAGATTGCGAGATTAATTATGAGACAATGTTAAAGATAATGTTTTATTATTTTTGCTGCAAGATAATATTTGATTTTTAGATGTAATTGTCATAGTTTGACATATTTGTTTTGAATGATACTTTAGTTATTATGGATGATGAATGAAATTTCTGTTATTTATGGATTTTATTAGTTGTTCTCATGATGTGAATGATTAGAGATAATAATGTCTTCCAGGATGAATTTTAGGGCGTTACATATATATTATATTATAAATATAGCAACTAGAAAATAATCCAAACTTTTAAAAAAGAGAGAAAAATTTAAAAATTAATTGAATTTCCAAAAATCTCTAAATTATGTTATTCCTAGCAACCAACAAAATGTCACAAAAGCTTTAAGTGAATATTTCACAAATGTACGATTAATGAATCTCAAAGAATTAGAAGACGATGAAATAATACAAAAATATATAAAATTGAAAATATTCACAATGAGAGCTAAACATGCAATACAATAATTATTGATGAAGAACGTACAAAAAATATTAATGCCGCAAAATTTGCAATTGATAAAGTCCTAATAAGATCGATTATGCCACATTAAAGAATAGAGGAACTAGTAATAGAGTCAATTAAAAAATATATATTAGAAAACTATAATACAAAAAAATTATAGTAATTTTGCATCTAAAAAGTAAGAAAAATAAATTTTAATTAAAAAGGTAATAAATGAAAATGCATCATTTGAAGAAGTCGACTTAGGCCTCATTTGAAGATGTGGCTTTATTGACCCACTCCTGTCTTATAAATATGGTTGAGCTATTCTTGATGGTCCAAAGCCATATGAATGTGGAGAATGCCCGTAGCCCAAGAAAAGTGTTAAGAGAAGATGGTTTAAAAAAGATCTTACAGACGCACAAGTTCATATAGGAGGTTGCTCAATTGGATGAGTAAGTGGTAGAGAAAGATTGGGACCCAAGTTCTAAACTAAAAGATTCTGAAGGTACAGTCCTTGGAATAATAGCATGGAACAAATCCTTTATCAATTTCAAGATGATCACATATGTTCCCATAATTACAGATACTCGTACTATTAGAATAATTCCAATCACCAACCAAAAATCTATTTATTCCCACGCTATTAAATTTTATTTCATATCACAATCTCAACACTAAGGATTAATATAATAATCTTGATTCTCTATAATTTCCTTCACACATGATATATAGCATTATACAGTCAAACCATAACATAACCCTCCATAATTAGGTTTAGTTTAGTTTAGTTATATCACCATCACTTTTATTCCTATTTCTTCACCCAAGCTGAAGAATTTACTTTATCACACATGCAGACTACCCCACATAGAAACAACTTTGTAATCAAAATAATCATATGTTCATTTTTAACAAACATACCAATCATTTGGTAACCACCATTACACCATACCATAGTTCATCCATAGCACCACAGAACTATGGCTTGCAACATATGCTATATATATACATACCATTTAAAATAATATAGATACACATCCACCATTATTGTATCACAAATCGCCACTAAGGTGATATATCCTATCACCAACACTACATAACAATTATCATGGCTATTTTGCCACAAAAATTACTCAATAAAAATCATTAAGACTACAATTTGTACCACACAGGCTACCAAAATTCACCACATAAGCAATATCCACCACTAAGGCCACATCCACATCAATCAGTTAGATTATTTGCCACACAAGGCTATAGTTATGCCATTTAGACAATCCGCCATAAAGGTTACCTACTTACCATTTAAACAATATTTTCCAACAAGGTCATACATTTGTCTTTAAGGCTATATTTGCCTATAAGAGAAATCAATAAACTCACATTATCCATCACAAGCCAATAACCCACACAACCATACATTAGTAATGTATAAGCATACTCTAGTCATTACCAGATAACTCACCACTTCAACCCTCTAATTGTTGTTTGCCATTTAATTAACCATATTAAGAGCATATAAACCCTTCATCTTCGCCCAAATATTAATCATTTGGAAGATCCATAATTCATTATGCTATAAAACTGCAAATTAACATAGATAAACATACATTTACACCACATTACACAATATGCTCAAACAATCCTATCCAACTTCATAGGCATTCCTCTTATGGTCCACTGCATTAGATAAACTTGACAAGTCTACAGAACCTATCAAACTCTAGCTTTGATACTAAAAATTGTCACACCTCTTCCTGGAAAAAGAGTTAGGGTGTGGTTAATCCTTAAATCATTATTTAAACCACATAAAATAACATGTGCTTCATTATTCAAACTCATCTACTCAATAAACAAATACCCTGTAAATATTTAACTCAACGTAGTGTTACAACATCTAGGACACCATACCATTAAGTGTCTTTACATGTATACAAACAATAACTAACATAGTGTACAAACTGATATCAAGTCCTCCAAGTTAAACTAGACTATTCAGTGGACCACCTCCTCTATTTCAAGAACCTAAAAACAAACAACTGCTAAGAGATGAGCAAACTACACGCTCAGTGAGAATATTTCAGACATATTAAAAGGAAACACATAAACACCAAACAATTATACTCATATATCACATACACACTTAAAATGGAATTCACACTAAATATCCATCATCCAACATACAATACCCAACACCCAATACCCAACAATAAAAATCTACTATCCAATATCTGATATCACATAACAATTAACGCTACTCGTTTTCGTCTAGGAGTCTCGGCTATTATATCACTATTATTTTCGCCCAACAGTCCCATCATTATCGTTTACACCCAACAATCTCTGCTAGTATATCTCTAACGTTTATGCTAGACAGTCTCTGCTATTATATCTCTAATGTTTACGCCTAGTAGTCTTAGTAACCTCATATTGGTAAGCATCCACAATCAATTGAAGTACTTGAAACCACACCCAACACTAATCACCATCTAGCCATTACAAATAAGCATAGCTAGTAACAAACACTCACCATTCCACAATTCACAACCTACCAAATTACCTTTCAACTATTTCACATAAGTATAGCNTCATTATCGTTTACACCCAACAATCTCTGCTAGTATATCTCTAACGTTTATGCTAGACAGTCTCTACTATTATATCTCTAATGTTTACGCCTAGTAGTCTTAGTAACCTCATATTGGTAAGCATCCACAATCAATTGAAGTACTTGAAACCACACCCAACACTAATCACCATCTAGCCATTACAAATAAGCATAGCTAGTAACAAACACTCACCATTCCACAATTCACAACCTACCAAATTACCTTTCAACTATTTCACATAAGTATAGCCAATAAATATGTAATCACATTTTCAATCAATATGAATCAATACACTCACCCTGGTTAAATCCAAACTTGGATTCTATCTCCCTGTGCAATTTTAGGTGTATCTGACACTAACGTCGTCGCCTCAATACCTAACAAACATCGTCAGAAGTCACATAAATATCATTCCCAACACATATTGCTATGATTCATGATTAACTATCAAAATTGTTATTTTATTATATTTAATGATTAATTAATTGTATATTATTTGTAATTAAATGTGTTAAATTTCTTAATTTTTTATTTCGATATTTTTTCTAGTTGTTTGGTTTATTTTGCAGGTAAATTGGTTGATTGAAAGTAATATTGGATAATGCAAGTGAATCAATCATTAGAGGAAGAATCACAATTAATAAGGATTGAAGAGTCAAGATTGAAATAGGAAGACTTGAAGATATGACAGCAATTTAATCCTTATAAGAGTCCAAGTTGGAAGAAAACTCATTTAGAGTTGGATTAGGAAAGTATCCTAGAAGATAAGGATTTAACACATTTTTAGTATTTTCGTTATAACTTTTGACTCTGATATCTGATTTACTTGATATTTGGAGGTCAAAAAGAAGACTTCAAGGGTTACAAAAGTGTATTTCAGAAAATTTGTGTGATTCAACCTCTAAATATGCGAAATCCAAGATCGAAGTTTGGACAAATTTTATACCAGCGCCCCAAAGATTTTATGCACAGAATTTAACCTTACAAGACTTCTTTTTGGAAAAGAATTCATTCCAAACCAACCTTATATCTTCTACCTATACTTAGGATTTATTTTTTAATATAAATAAAGGTTCTCATTTAGAGATTATTATTCTTTTTCCCATCTTTTTATTTTTATTTTAGTTCATCATGTCTGGCTAAAATGCTAAGCTAGGTCTAGGGGAGAACATCTCAATGAAGTACGGTAATGTTATTGATTCAGAGTTTAATTATTTATGATATTTTGTTAATTTAACTTCTGATTTTTTAGCAAAGTTTTTATTCTGTACAAATCTTTGAGTCGTTGTGCCATGTACATCGATTGCTTGAATTTTCCTACGAGTAAATAACTGGTTATTCNTAATTTTAGGTGTATCTGACACTAACGTCGTCGCCTCAATCCCTAACAAACATCGTCAGAAGTCACATAAATATCATTTCCAACACATATTGCTATGATTCATGATTAACCATCAAAATTGTTATTTTATTATATTTAATGATTAATTAATTGTATATTATTTGTAATTAAATGTGTTAAATTTCTTAATTTTTTATTTCGATACTTTTTCTAGTTGTTTGGTTTATTTTGCAGGTAAATTGGTTGATTTAAAGTAATATTGGATAATGCAAGTGAATCAATCATTAGAGGAAGAATCACAATTAATAAGGATTGAAGAGTCAAGATTGAAATAGGAAGACTTGAAGATATGACAGCAATTTAATCCTTATAAGAGTCCAAGTTGGAAGAAAACCCATTTAGAGTTGGATTAGGAAAGTATCCTAGAAGATAAGGATTTAACACATTTTTAGTATTTTCGTTATAACTTTTGACTCTGATATCTGATTTACTTGATATTTGGAGGTCAAAAAGAAGACTTCAAGGGTTACAAAAGTGTATTTCAGAAAATTTGTGTGATTCAACCTCTAAATATGCGAAATCTAAGATCGAAGTTTGGACAAATTTTATACCAGCGTCCCAAAGATTTTATACACAGAATTTAACCTTACAAGACTTCTTTTTGGAAAAGAATTCATTCCAAACCAACCTTATATCTTCTACCTATACTTAGGATTTATTTTTTAATATAAATAAAGGTTCTCATTTAGAGATTATTATTCTTTTTCCCATCTTTTTATTTTTATTTTAGTTCATCATGTCTGGCTAAAATGCTAAGCTAGGTCTAGGGGAGAACATCTCAATGAAGTACGGTAATGTTATTGATTCAGAGTTTAATTATTTATGATATTTTGTTAATTTAACTTCTGATTTTTTAGCAAAGTTTTTATTCTGTACAAATCTTTGAGTCGTTGTGCCATGTACATCGATTGCTTGAATTTTCCTACGAGTAAATAACTGGTTATTCCACGCTTGAGGTAATTATTATTATTTCATAAAATAATATAGTTGGATGATTATTCAGGTTCCTGAATAATCTTTTGATTATAACTTTTAGTTTTCTTACTTGATTTGTTACTCAAATCAACCTACATCTAATTCTTGTCTCAAGTTTTTGAGTATTTAATCATTATTGTATGGAATTGAGAAGGAGTACCTGATGCTCTAGTATTTTTATTACTTTTTAAATTGTTTAAATCAATTTTTTTTCACTTAAAAATTTCCTAAACAAATCATTTATTTTTAAATTTGTTTTAGTATTTGTGTGATTGTTTTCTTGTTATAATTCCTTGAGGTTTTGACCTCGGTCTTCCGAGAATTATATTACTTCGCTCAACCTACGCTTGAGTTTACAATATTAAAGTTGAAGCAAGTTTTTGGCACCGTTGCCGGGTAGTTGAAAGACAAGGAGCCATCACATCTTTTGAGGTTTTCGGTATTTGAGATTCGTCGGAGATCCGGTAACTTCGCTCTAATTTTTATTTATTTTATTCATTTTATTGCAATTTATTTATTTATTTAATTTAATTTATTTATTTAATTTATTTATTTTATTTTATGAGTTCTTGACATCGTGATTTGAGTGGTCGTTTGATAAGAGAAGATTTAGATATTCTGTTTGAAAATTTATTTGATTCATCTGATTCAAATCATACTTCTCATATAATGGCTGCTGATCCTAAGGATAATAGACGAAATAATTTACCTGATTATGAGGAGCACGAGGATAGAGTAAGTAATCATGAAGAGAACGATGTTGATAATTTAAATGCTAATCAGCGTAGGACTTTGCGTGAATATCTACAGCCTGCACGCCACACTGCACTCTCATACATTATCTTTCCATTAAATGCTACAAATTTTGTTTTCAAACCTGGTATGATTACATTACTCCCAAAATTTCTTGGTCTAGATTCAGAAAATCTGTATTTACACATTAGAGAATTTGAGGATGTATGCGCTACGTTCCATGATTAAAATGTCTCAGTGAATACAATCAGATTAAAGTTGTTTTCTTTTTCATTAAAGGAAAAAGCTAAGACTTTGTTATATTCACTTAGATCTAGGACCATAGGTACATGGCCTGAGATGCAAAAACTAATTTCTGAAAAAGTTTTTTCCCACACTTCGCACAAACTCTTTAAAAAGGCAAATAATGAATTTTTCTAAAAAAGAGTTTGAAAATTTCTATCAAAGTTGGGAAAGATTTAAAAACCTTCTTGCATCTTGTCCACATCTCGGTTATGAGAGCTGGCGCGTGATAGGTTTCTTTTATGAGGGTTTGAGCCCACAGTTGTGTCAGTTTATAGAAATAATGTGTAATGGTGATTTCATGAATAAAGAACCTGACGATGCCTTAGATTTTTTAGACCAATTAGCCGAGAATGCACAATCTTGAGATACTACATCTCAAGAACCTACTAAAGGTAAGACTACACAATCATCATCATCTAGTGGGGGTAAACACCAGCTGAGGGAAGAAGATGACCAAGGGGCTAGAATTGCCACCTTAGCTAGGAGGGTAGAAGTCATGGAGTACAAAAGGGTTAAATAAGTAGGCCTAGTGCCTGTTGAGGAGGTGTGTAGTATTTGTGAGATCCCTGAACATCCTATGAAGGAATGTCCAACATTACTTATTTTAAAAGAAGTCTTGCAAGATCAAGCAAATGCTGCAAATACTTTTTCAAAACCTTACAATAATCCTTATTCAAACACATATAACCCGGGGTGGAAGAATCATCCCAATTTTAGTTGGAGGAATGAAAATCATGCATCATAACCACCTCAACAAAATTCCTCCAATGTTGCACCTTATGTTCCACCCCTTAAAAGAAATTTGGAGGAGGCATTGTCACAAATGATGCAAAGTTAGGAAAATTTTATCAATCAAACTACACAGGCCATAAATGATATCAAGAGTATACACAACAAGCAGGAAAGTTTTAATAGACAAACTACTCAGGCTATTGAAGATGTTAGGAGTGCAATCACTGAATTGACTATTGACCCTTGTCATCAGGAAAAAGGTAAGTTCCCAGCACAACCACTACCAAATCCACATGGTCAATTTTTTTGTGAATGAAATTGACACTTCTGATACTGTGGATGAGCAGGTAAAGTCTATCACCACACTCCGTAGCGGGAAAGAAATTGACAAAACTATTCCTTCTAAAATCCAAGAGTCTGAGAAGATTTCAAAGCTTATGGAGAATGGTGATAAACTTAATCACTCTGAAATCAGTAAGCCTGAGAAGTATGCCATACCTGTACCATTCCCACAGAGATTGCTTACTCCTACCAAGCCTTATATGCATAATGATATGTTAGAGATTTTTAAGCAAGTAAAAATCAACATTCCCTTGTTGGATGTCATTAAACAAATACCTTCTTATGCAAAAATTTTGAAAGAATTATTCATTGTTAAAAAGAAATTAAATGTGCAAAAGAAGACATTTTTGACTGAGCAGGTATCTTCCATCATATAACATAGGACTCCACCAAAATATAAAGACCCAGGTTGCCCCATCATTTTTTGTATTATAGGTAACAACAAAATTGAACAGGCTTTATTGGATTTGAGAGCTAGTGTGAACTTGCTCCCTTATTCAGTATATGAACAATTAGGGTTACGGGAGTTAAAGCCCACTTCAGTTACACTTCAGTTGGTTGATCGATCAGTAAAAATATCGAGGGGTATGGTTGAAGATGTCTTAGTACAGGTTGATAAGTTTTACTTCCCTTTAAATTTTATAATTTTGGACACTCAACCTGTATTAAATGCAAATGCTCAAATTCTTGTTATTTTAGGCAGACCATTCCTAGCAACTTCAAATGCTTTAATTAATTGCAGGAATGGTGTGATGAAGTTAACTTTTGGGAATATGACATTAGAACTCAATATTTTTAATGTGTGCAAACAACCAGGAAATGTTGATGAGGATGTACATGAGGTTAATATGATTGAGTCTCTTGTTCCAAGCAGAGTATATGAGTCTTCTTTATTTGATCCACTTGAGGCATGCTTGCTGGAGCAATCTTCTTTGTTAGAGATAGATGCGAATAATTTTGAAATTTTTGTTTTGACTGAGTTGTTGAATTCTTCACAGGTACTTGAAATGAGAGAGTTGAGACAGAAATTTGAGGAGCTTCCACCAAGAACCAATCCACCAATCCCATCTGGTGATAAAGCTCCCAAACTTGATTTGAAGCAATTACCGGTAGAGTTAAAGTATGGATTCTTAGGAGATGATAAAACTTATTCGGTAATAATTTTTTCTCAATTAAATTCAACATAGGAAGGTATGTTACTACAACTCCTTAGAGAGCATAAAAATGCAATTGGGTGGACTTTAGCCGATATAAAAGAAATTAGTCCATTGGTTTGCACTCATAAGATTTACTTGGAGGATAATGCTAAAACATCTAGGGAACTGCAACGAAGACTAAATCCACATATGAAGGAAGTTGTAAGGAATGAGGTGCTGAAACTATTAGATTAGGAATAATTTATCCTATTGCAGATAGCAAGTGGGTGAGCCCTACACAAGTAGTCCCTAAGAAATCTGGGGTAACTGTAGTTGCTAATGAAAATAATGAACTTGTACCAACTAGGACAGTAACTGGTTGGAGAATGTGCCTTGACTACAGAAAGCTAAATTCTGTTACTAGAAAATATCACTTTCCTTTGCCTTTCATGGATCAAATTTTAAAAAGGGTAGCATCGCATCTGTATTATTGTTTTTTAGATGGTTATTCAGGATATAATCAAATTGAAATTACCCTAGAAGACCAAGAAAAGACCACTTTTACCTGTCTATTTGACACTTTTGCTTATCGCAGGATGCCCTTTGGACTTTGCAATGCACCTGTGACCTTTCAAAGGTGTATGCTTAGCATTTTTAGCGATATGGTAGAGCGTTTTCTTGAAGTATTTATGGATGATTTTACTGTTTTTGGTGATTCCTATGATGATTGTTTGTCAAATCTTGAAAAAGTGCTTATACGATGTGAAGAAAAGAACCTTTTGCTTAATTGAGAAAAATGTCACTTCATGGTTAGAAAGGGAATTGTTCTCGGTCACATTGTCTCTTCTGAGGGAATTCAGGTAGATAGAACTAAAATTGAATTAATTGCTAATTTACCTACCCCTAAAACCCTTAAGGATGTTAGATCTTTCTTGGGTCATGCTGGTTTCTATAGGAGATTTATAAAAGATTTTAGTTCTATATCTAGACCACTTTGTAATCTCCTAGGGAAAGACACACCTTTTGAGTGGGATGATTCATGTCAAGAGGCTTTTGAAAAGTTGAAGGGCATGTTCATCACTGCTCCAATTATGCAACCTCCAAATTGGAGTCTTCCTTTTGAAATTATGTGTGATGTCAGTGACTATGCCATAGGGGCGGTTTTAGGGCAAAGGAATGAGAAAAAGCCACATATAATTTACTATGCTAGTAGAACCTTAAACAATGCGCAAATGAATTATTCGACCACAGAAAAGGAATTACTAGCAGTAGTATTTGCACTAGACAAATTTAGGTCATATTTAGTAGGATCTCCGATTGTTGTTTTCACAGACCATGTAGCTCTTAAATATTTACTAACAAAAACAGATGTTAAACCAAGACTGCTTAGGTGGATCCTCCTACTCCAAGAATTCGACATTACAATTAAAGATAAAAAAAGGAGTAGAAAATGTAGTGGCTGACCATTTGTCTAGACTTGTGAGTGACGTTCCCATTGAGATAGTGCCGATCAAGGATACTTTCCCTAATGAGCAGTTGTTGGCAATTTCTTTAGTACCTTGGTTTGCTGATATCCTTAATTTTCTTGTTACAGATAATATGCCACTAGTTTGGACTGCTTTGGATAAGAAAAACTTTTTGGTTGAGGTGAAGAGTTTTTTTTGGGATGACCCATATCTCTTCAAATACTGTTCAGATCAGATTATTCGGAGATGTGTGCCCGATGATGAGGTAAGTAGCATTCTCTCTCTTTGTCATTCGGGAGCATGTGGAGGCCATTTTTCTATAAAAAAGACCGCTGCAAAGGTGTTGTAGTGCGGATTTTATTGGCCAACGATTTTTAAAGATGCTTATAATTTTTGTAAGATTTGCGAGCGTTGTCAAAGATTAGTAGGAGGGTTAACCCGTAGAAATATGATGCCTCTAAATCCAATTTTAATAATATAAATTTTTTACTGTTGGGGCATAGATTTCATGGGACATTTCCCCCCATCTTTTGAATATATGTATATTTTAGTGGGCGTAGATTATGTCTCTAAGTGAGTCAAAGCTATACCATGTCGGACAAATGATCATAAAGTTGTTTTGAAATTTCTAAAAGAGAATATTTTTTCCAGATTTGGTATACCTCGAGCCATTATCAGTGATGGGGGATTGCACTTTTGTAATAAACCTTTTGAAATTTTAATGAAAAAATATAGAGTAACACATAAAGTTGCAACTCCCTATCACTCACAGACAAGTGGTCAAGCAGAGCTAGATAATCGGGAAATTTCTTATATTTTAGAAAAAATGGTTAACCCTTATCATAAAGATTGGTCATTACGACTAATCGATGCATTATGGGCATACCATACTGCTTACAAAACCCCGATTGGCATGTCTCCGTATAGATTGGTGTATGAAAAAGTTTGTCACTTACCTGTGGAATTAGAACATAAGACATATTGGGCCATTAAGATGTTTAATTTAAGTTTTGACAAAGCTGACACCTTACGAAAATTACAGTTAAATGAGCTTGAGGAGATTCAGAATCAAGCTTATGAGAATTCTAGGATTAACAAAGAATAAATGAAGGTGTTCCATGATAAAAATATTTTGCGTAAAACTTTTACACCTTCACAAAAAGTTCTTTTATATAATTCTAGACTACATATATTTAAAGGAAAGCTTCGAACTAGATGGAGTGACCCATATATTGTTAAAGAAGTTTTTCCATATGGAATAGTGGAGATTGAAAATCCCAATAATGGGAACACCTTTAAAGTTAATGGACAACGATTGAAGCCATTTTTGGAGGATAGTATAGTTGAAGTGGAATCCATTGGGTTGGTGGATCTCCACTATGAATGATTCATCTCTAACAATCAACACAATTGTTGTATAACATTTTCTTTTATTTAACATTTTGCTTATTTTTGTTGAGTTTTTTTTTTTTTTGAGGTTTTAGAGTTGTTGCGACACTAGATATTCCTATCCTTGATCTTTATTCATTATTTTTATCGAGCATTAATGTATTTATTTTTACATTGAGGACAATGTTGGATTTAGGTTGGGGGGTATGAGTATGTTTTGTGTTGTGAAAATTTCTACTTTATGTTTTTTTTAGTTTATTTACTTTGGTAAAAAAATTAAAAAAAAAATAAGAATTTTTTTTTTTGGTTTTTAAATATCTAAATAATATTTTTATGCATAATTTGACACCACAATATAGAAATAATTTGCGTAGCTTTAAATTTATAGTTGTTTAAGCATCACATATAACTTTATTCTATATTTTTGTATCTCATATCCTGTTCTTATAAAGACTCACAATTTGTACACTTTAGACTCTATCAAGTTGAAAATTTATTAGGTATTTTACCTTGAGAATTTGAAACATATAGTAGAGATGCATAAAAACCCTGGTGAGTTTTGATCCAACCTTTTTTGGAGGGTTACTTACATTTACTCAATAAAAGAATATTTTTATTCAGTTAATCTCCTTTAATAGTCTCATTATTTTTATTTTGATCAACACCAATATTATGAATGATTGCTTGACTTTAAATTATTTGTATGAGAAGTGTATTATCAAAAACTCTTGAGGTATGATTTTAGGCAATCTTTGTCATTATTCAAGCCTAAGTCTTATTTTTTGAATATTATTATCCCTAAAAGCCGTGATTGAGCCTATGAAGCAAAATTTTATTTCTTATACCCAACATATAATAACCAAGCCAATGAAAAAAAAAATCCTTTATTCTTGGTTATCCCGAGATTGAGCTTTTTTATTATTTATGTAATTAGGGAGATGTTGGTTGGAAAAAGATGTTCAAGGATTGTGAAAAAAAAAAATNTAATATCCTTTATTCTCGGTTATCCCGAGATTGAGCTTTTTTATTATTTATGTAATTAGGGAGATGTTGGTTGGGAAAAGATGTTCAAGGATTGTGAATTTTTTTTTTTTTTTGCATACTTGTGAATACTTGCATTAAATGTTTGGCTAAAAAAAGTATATACATTCAGTTGTCTTGCTAAAAAAAAAGAGAGAAGAAAAGTTCAGGAAAAAAAAAAAAACAATATGTCTAGCTGTGAAAAAGCAAATTAAAAAAAAAGAGAGAAAAAAATAGCAAACATGATTTTGAAAAAGTATGAGTAAGTGTTGTAAATTGTGTTTCTAAAGGGTGAAGAGTGAAAGGTTATGGAAAAAAATTTGGTTGTATAATATATTTGTTCTCTCGGGATAGTCTTTTTGAATTCTTGATTCCTTTGTTTCAAAACCCTAATCCCAAGGTCTCATTACAACCTTAAATAAAGTCCTATCTGATCTCAAGAATGTATTGATGGATGCATGACTCGTCTCAATAAAGAAGAGAATGGTGATTGTTTATATATTGTGTGTTGATTTCCTTTCATGAGACTATGTCAAATCCTTTTCTTTTGGATTATGTTTTTTTTTTTGGAACATGTGAGCATTATTTTGTTTTAATTTAAATATCTTCTTCTCACATGTGATATTTGAAGGAATAGTTACTATAATCTGAGAGAATTTTTTATGAGTGAATTATCTAGTAAGATTTGACATTGAGACGAATAATTGATAGTTGTAGAGGTGATTACCGAACAAATTGTTAACTTGATATATTNGCTCTAGTATTTTTATTACTGTTTTAATTATTTAAATCAATTTTTTTCCACTCAACAATTTCCTAAACAANTTGACATTGAGACGAATAATTGATAGTTGTAGAGGTGATTACCGAACAAATTGTTAACTTGATATATTTAATTCACACTACACACGAATTTATGTGGGAACATGATAAGTGCATACATTTATATAGTGTAGAATTCTATATTTTGCTTTGTATGTGCTTATTATAAAGGCTTGTATCTTAGAATTTTTATATTGTGGTAACAATTTGTATTATAAAATTATTATTCAGATATTTAATCATAGGGTGATGTTTGTGTGTATCATATCTGGAAACCCTCACGAGACTATACTCGTCCACTAAGGGGAATCTAGGGGTTTAAAGGCTTGTTGCATATGCTAAATACAATCGTGAGTCCTACAACAGTAGATTTGTGTTTTATTTTATTAGGATATTTTGTTTTAGTTTTTAGATTTTAGGATCTATGTATTACTAGGGACTAGTAATATTCTGGTTGGGGGGTGTGATTAACCATCAAAATTGCTATTTTATTATATTTAATGATTAGTTGATTGCATATTATTTGTGATTAAATGTGTAAAATTCCTTAATTTTCTATTTTGATACTTTTTCTAGTTGTTTGGTATATTTTGAAGGTAAATTGGTTGATTTAAAGTAATATTGGATAATGCAAGTGAATCAATCACTAGAGGAAGAATCACAATTAATAAGGATTGAAGAGTCAAGATTGAAATAGGAAGATTTGAAGATATGGAAGCAATTTAATCCTTATAAAAGTCCAAGTTGGAAGAAAACTCATTTAGAGTTGGATTAGGAAAGTATCCTAAAAGATAAGGATATGACACGTCTTCAGTATTTTCGTCATAACTTTTGACTCTGATATCTGATTTACTTGATTTTTGGAGGTTAAAAAGAAGACTTCAAGGGTTACAAAAGTGTACTTCACAAAATTTTTATGGTTCAACCTCTAAATATGCGAAATCCAAGATCGCAATCTAGACAGATTTTATACTTGCGTCCCAAAGATTTTATGCATGAAATTTAACCTTACAAGACTTTTTTTTGGAAAAGAATTCCTTCCAAACCAACCTTATATCTTCTACCTATACTTAGGATAAATTTTTTAGTATAAATAAAGGTTCTNCGTCCCAAAGATTTTATGCATGAAATTTAACCTTACAAGACTTTTTTTTGAAAAAGAATTCCTTCCAAACCAACCTTATATCTTCTACCTATACTTAGGATAAATTTTTTAGTATAAATAAAGGTTCTCATTTAGAGATTGTTATTTTTTTTCCCATCTTTTTATTTTTATTTTAGTTCATCATGTTTGGCTAGAAGGCTAAACTAGGGCTAGGGGAGAACCTCTCAATGAAGTACAGTAATGTTATTGATTCTGAGTTTAATTATTTATGATATTTNTCCCATCTTTTTATTTTTATTTTAGTTCATCATGTTTGGCTAGAAGGCTAAGATAAGGCTAGGGGAGAACCTCTCAATGAAGTACAGTAATGTTATTGATTCTGAGTTTAATTATTTATGATATTTTGTTAATTTAACTTCTGAATTTTTAGCAAAATTTTTATTTTGTACAATTCCTTGAGTCGTTGTGTCATGTACATCGATTGCTTGAATTTCCCTGCAAGTAAATAACTGGTTATTCCACGCTTGAGGTAATTATCATTATTTCATAAAATAATATAATTAGATGATTATTCAGGTTCCTGAATAATCTTTTGATTATAACTTTTAGTTTTCTTACTTGATTTGTTACTTGAATCAACCGACATCTGATTCTTGTGTCAAGTTAAGATTTGAGTCTTTAATCATTATTGTATGAAATTGAGAGGGAGTATCTGATGCTCTAGTATTTTTATTACTGTTTTAATTATTTAAATCAATTTTTTTCCACTCAACAATTTCCTAAACAAATCATTTATTTTTAAATTTGTTTTAGTATTTGTGTGATTGTTTTTTTCTTACAATTTCTTGAGGGTTCGACCTCGGTCTTTCGAAAATTATATTACTTCGCTCAACCTGCGCTTGAGTTTACAATATTAAAGTTGAAGCAATTTACAGGCATAAATGATTAATTGGGCTTAATCCAATACCCCCTTTCCTTTACTATAATGTACTCAAACTCGTAGGTTTATCAAGGTATTTGTAGGTAATTAAAATCAACTAAAATTAATTTGAACCCAGTAAAATGTCTTACAAAACCTTGAAGTTGAGTGGTGAATTAGAGAAAATAAAGCAAAATGGTGGAAATTTCATATTCCTATTGGTACCAGTCCTATCAGTAGAACACTTCACAGAATATCGTTCTATCGAGTAGAACATCACTTCCTAATGATAGAACACCTCATAGAATTTTGTTCTACTTGTAGAATACTTCATAGAATGTCATTCTACCAGTAGAACATCACTTTCTATTGGTAGAACTGTGACGTCCCAAAATACGGGTGTTCGTAATTACCCCGTTGATGACCTATCAACCTACGAAATACCTATGGATGCCGTGTAACTCGTTACCACGTAGTTATACCTCATTTACTGGGATTCATAACTTAACAAAATTCGGGCAGAGTCTCCTTTATACGGGGAGTTGTACCCAAAATGCAACATGTACAATCATACAACATAGACTACACTAGTTCCATNCTTACAATTTCTTGAGGGTTCGACCTCGGTCTTTCGAAAATTATATTACTTCGCTCAATCTGCGCTTGGGTTTACAATATTAAAGTTGAAGCAATTTACAGGCATAAATGATTAATTGGGCTTAATCCAATACCCCCTTTCCTTTACTATAATGTACTCAAACTCGTAGGTTTATCAAGGTATTTGNTTTCTTACAATTCCTTGAGGGTTCGACCTCGGTCTTCCGAAAATTATATTACTTCGCTCAACCTGCGCTTGAGTTTACAATATTAAAGTTAAAGCAATTCACAGGCATAAATGATTAATTGGGCTTAATCCAATACCCCCTTTCCTTTACTATAATGTACTCAAACTCGTAGGTTTATCAAGGTATTTGTAGGTAATTAAAATCAACTAAAATTAATTTGAACCCAGTAAAATGTCTTACAAAACCTTGAAGTTGAGTGGTGAATTAGAGAAAATAAAGCAAAATGGTGGAAATTTCATATTCCTATTGGTACCAGTCCTATCAGTAGAACACTTCACAGAATATCGTTCTATCGAGTAGAACATCACTTCCTAATGATAGAACACCTCATAGAATTTTGTTCTACTTGTAGAATACTTCATAGAATGTCATTCTACCAGTAGAACATCACTTTCTATTGGTAGAACTGTGACGTCCCAAAATACGGGTGTTCGTAATTACCCCGTTGATGACCTATCAACCTACGAAATACCTATGGATGCCGTGTAACTCGTTACCACGTAGTTATACCTCATTTACTGGGATTCATAACTTAACAAAATTCGGGCAGAGTCTCCTTTATACGGGGAGTTGTACCCAAAATGCAACATGTACAATCATACAACATAGACTACACTAGTTCCATTTATCCATACTCATATAACAACATACAATTTTACATTAAACATAGTCCATATGAGTTCAATTACAATCCCTTACATACATTTCATGCCCAAAAACTAATTGACATCTTAGCTTTACAAAAACGTAGTTTAAAAGCCACATTTCAAATTTTCTTTATCAATGAGGGCCCGAATGAAAGCCGTCTACCGGCACATGTCCTGCACTTGAAATATTGTCCTCATAAAAGGTAAGTCACGCTCAATAGGGTATCTCCTAAAGAGACTACTCCCCAACTTAGATGCATATGAAATGTTCACATGTAAATCACAANTGTACTCAAACTCGTAGGTTTATCAAGGTATTTGTAGGTAATTAAAATCAACTAAAATTAATTTGAACCCAGTAAAATGTCTTACAAAACCTTGAAGTTGAGTGGTGAATTAGAGAAAATAAAGCAAAATGGTGGAAATTTCATATTCCTATTGGTACCAGTCCTATCAGTAGAACACTTCACAGAATATCGTTCTATCGAGTAGAACATCACTTCCTAATGATAGAACACCTCATAGAATTTTGTTCTACTTGTAGAATACTTCATAGAATGTCATTCTACCAGTAGAACATCACTTTCTATTGGTAGAACTGTGACGTCCCAAAATACGGGTGTTCGTAATTACCCCGTTGATGACCTATCAACCTACGAAATACCTATGGATGCTGTGTAACTCGTTACCACGTCGTTATACCTCATTTACTGGGATCCATAACTTAACAAAATTCGGGCAGAGTCTCCTTTATACGGGAAGTTGTACCCAAAATGCAACATGTACAATCATACAACATAGACTACACTAGTTCCATTTATCCATACTCATATAACAACATACAATTTTACATTAAACATAGTCCATATGAGTTCAATTACAATCCCTTACATACATTTCATGCCCAAAAACTAATTGACATCTTAGCTTTACAAAAACGTAGTTTAAAAGCCACATTTCAAATTTTCTTTATCAATGAGGGCCCGAATGAAAGCCGTCTACCGGCACATGTCCTGCACTTGAAATATTGTCCTCATAAAGGGTAAGACACGCTCAATAGGGTATCTTCTAAAGAGACTACTCCCCAACTTAGATGCATATGAAATGTTCACATGTAAATCACAAGCAACAATCACTCTATTTAAGAATATGCAATTTAACAATGAAATATTTAATGTCATGTCATGATATGAGATAAGACTCACACATACAACTTAACCTGAGGCTTTACTTACTCCCTCAACACATGCAATGTCATGCATATGAATTCGAGAATTTCAAGCCCCCGTCATTGATATTACACATCAAATGACCCTTTTTAAAATAAACCATGTGTCTTTGTTGGGTATTCAGATTTTGAAATCTCACTGCTGGTTCCATTCATCGTTACACTTTTTTGGACTTGCACTATCGGAAGTGTATAAACCAGTAACCGAGTCTTGCACCCGACGGAGTATCTTACCCTTTTTGCTATACCTGACACAAATTTTTTATGCAACCGTGAAACTCAGCCGGACCTAGGTCTAACCTTCCCGAGTCCACGCCTCAACCACCAAGAATGGTGTTTGGTTCAAAAACATGCACAGACACCCATATTCATGTCAAATGCCCACAAATGTGATATTACCTGTGCATATGCAATATAAATGTACAATTGCAATTCTCAACCATGTTTAATATGTCATGAGCATATTATGAACAATTCAATATCCAACAACCTTTTTCATGGTAAATTACATCATAAGCATATAACCACCATAAACAACCTCAATGTCAATATATCATATGCATATAGCAACACCAACTCCCAAGCAAGTTATAACACAATCAATACAAATAACACACTTAATCCACATAAGCATTTCATCAAACACCTTCAAGGCATAAATGTAAACACATAACATGCCCAATCAATACATTTCTTAAAAACTCACAAACAAGTAATTTCTAAGTACCCAATTCATGCTAGAATTGATTTTAACTATTCACAATACCCAAGCATGTTATAACATTTTCAATGAAACCAACATGCTACATCAACGTAGACATTTTATCAAACACCTTCAACATACCAAATCATGTAACCCACAATCATGCCCAATTTATCACATTTTTCATGAATTTACCAAACAAGAAAATTCTACAAACCCAATTCATGCAAGATTGGCTTAACATATTTCTGTACCCATTTCCCATAATCTAGTTACACTAGGAGTACATCAAACAAGAGAATTTATCTCAAGTCATGCTACCCATATCATATGGAACCCTAGGTTGAAAGTAAACCTAATTAGGAAAAGAACACTACTTCTTGAAGCGTAAAACAATAGTAGAAAACTCCCAAGACCCAAAATAAGCTCTAATCCTTACTTTCTCCAAAATTTCGTTTTTTGTTTTTCGTCAAAACTTTCGATTTTTGGTACATAGGCATAGCTCTCGTCCTGTAGATGAACTTTGATTCTTGACTCGAGTTGATTCGACGAACGTAGAGCCGTAGATTGTAGAGAGAAGTTGGAGAATCCTATATTTTCCCTCTCTTCCTCTCTATTTTCAAAAATATGATTTTCTCCCATATTTATACCCCTTAGATGCTTGGCCCTCGTTTCGTCACACGTCCTCCATTCTCGAGTCTAATTTTATCCTGAATACAAGATTCAACCCCTAGGGTTTACCATTCAGAATATTGCCTAACCCTAACACTTTTTATAACTGTAATTTAACTCCCAAATTAGTTATCATAAATTAAACATTAGACCCTAACATTTTAATAAATGTTATGTAACACATGTCTAGGTCTCACATCTTATGTGTACCATTGTGGAGTTTGATGTTACCCTCTCCCTTGATAGTAATTACAAGTCCCCTGTTTGTAAAATTAGACGCAATATCATCCAATAAAATGGCTTTTGGTTTAGCCAATTCTCTAGCATATCATAAACACAACCAACAACTCTTCTTCCTTGGGGACAAGCCTTCTTTCAATTGGTTGTTTCATCTTTGGAACTATCTCCCCTTTTCTTGCTCTACTTTCTCATTCACAATTGAGCTTACAATCTTTTTGGTTCCTTGTGCATGAATAGAAACCACATTAATTCCCACTTCCTTAGGAAAAAAGGATCATTATCTATACCCATTTTATCTTTTTCTTGGGTAGCATATTGAAGCATCCATTTTTTATTAGATCTCGCACACGATTTTTTAAAGTAATCCAAGTAATGCAATTTTTAGTAGTGTGCCTAAATGAATTATGTCATTTACAATACTCTTTCCTTTTCCTATATTTTTTTTTGGGGGAAGATATGTCCATCGAAAAGAGTTATGAATTTTTGGCTAATCATCTCATCATAGAGAGCATCAACCATAGATAGATCAAAGGAACACTATTGATATGTCAATGGTGTATCCTTTTTGAATAGGATGTTTTGATGGCATATTTTTAGGATCTTCTATCATCTTCAAATTATCACATACAATAGGAGATTTTTCTATTATTTGTGCAAAATCAATTTTCTTATCTTCTTCTAAGTCCTGATAGTATGTGTGCCCAGTGCACTATTTTTCCTATTTTGCTCTTTCCTGAGCAACATTTCATATCTAGTGGCTCTAGCTGAGAGTTCAAACAAATATTTGAACTCCATGCCCTCAATTTTTTTTCTTAATTCAAAGTCTAAACCATTCTAGGCTAATTTCACAAGTTCTACTTCAAGCATGTAGACATGACACTAATTTCTTCCCATTTTAAATCTGTCAATGCATTGTTTTGTAGACTCGTTAGGCTTCTGCCTTAATCTAAACAAGTCTGCCATCGAAACTTTTTGTTCACTTTGAAAGAATTGAGCATGGAACTTCTCTTCCATATCTTTCGATGTCTAGATTGACTTGGTTGGCAAATAGATGAACCATGAAAATGCAGTTTTGGTCAAGGACTATGGGAATAATTTCTTTTTCAAATTCCCATTATTTCCAACTTTCCCATTTTGGAAAGTTAACCTACCAATATGCTTTACAATAGACTGATTCTTTTCTATAGAGAACAAGTTAAATTCAGGGATTTTATACCCTCTGGAAAACTCCTCAACATCAATCCATGGGGTATATGGCTTTCTAAAAACTAGTCTCTTTGTAATTCAAAGGCCAGGACCATATAGATCTTGAATCATTTTCATTAGTTGGTTTATATTAATAGCATGTTGTTATGAATTTCTATGTCATCAAATGATTCCAAAGGTTGCCCCAAAATCTAGAGTTCATTTCCTTAATAGAATCCATAGGAGGCATGGAATGGCTCTCATGACCTCTCTTAGGATGATCTTAAGCCATTCTTGGTCCATTTCTACCCTTGGGATTTCTAGGATTATAGAAATTGGAAAATATTTGATAGGTTCCCCTTCAAACATCATATTGAAATGGTTCTAATGTTAAAAACTAGGCCGCATATTGGGTTCCATCATTGGTGGCCCCTGGTTTTCTACTAGAAACACCATTGGGTGGTATTTCTTACCTCTACAATTGGATTTCGAATAAAATTAGGAGACCTTTGATTAATGTGTTATGATATAATTGTCTGGCCACTCATCAATTTATACATGACATTCATTAAATCATGCCTAGTACTTGAATAGGGATCATACAGTACTTGTCTCAAAATTTGCACAATGTCTTGCATTAATATGATCTAATCTGGCCACTAGTTTGGCCATATCCTTGCATTACAACTTTGGTTCGGTTGGAACTTGAACTCTCCTCAACATGGTTGGCATTACTAGGTGTGGCTTCCATGTTTTCGTTGCATTCTGCTTTAATCATCACTTTGTCTTGCTTTGCTGTTAGCACCATTTTTTATCCAAGTTAGTAATGTTGTTCCACCGAGCGTGCCAAAAATTGTTGGTCTACACAAAATATTTTTCTTGTGATTGAAAGACTTAATCCTCTCACAGAGTGATCTCATGCGATTGCTGAATGTTAGTTTCAACTGTCTTATTTTCGAACTTCCTTGGATGATTACAATTAACATATTTAAAGTAAGGAAAATGATATCCAAAAGATTAACAAAAGAAAATACACTTTTATTAATTTGGAAAGGGTTTTTTTGGATTACAACGAACTAAGGAATCAACCTTGAAACTAAATTTATCCTAAACTAGTCTAAAACTACTCCTAAAAATGCCCAAGTTATGGGTATTTGATGGGTTTGATAGTGTCTTCCCTCTACAATTAATGCTTATTTTATAGGCATTTCTTCATCAACAATTACACTAGTTCTTTGAGCAATATCTTCTCTTATTTTAATTGTTGTCTTCTTAGTCTTAGAGACTTGATTGGCTTTGATAGTTGTCCTTTTGAATCCCTGAGTAACAGTTTCATTCCCTCCAACCCAAGGGATGTAATTGTCCTTGAATTTAAAAAAACCAAGTCAATTGGTTTTGCATGTTCTTTTACTGCATAAATGAATGTCACGTGGTGCACCCCCTTTGGCTAATTCATTCCCTAGACAGATGTTATACATTGTTTATTCACTAAAATTGGGGAAAGTGGTTCAAACAATATGTATATGCATTTGAACATATATACACCTACCATATGCATTAGAATTTCGATGTAGAATCCTAATGGCACTAAAAATCAATAGATTGAAACCCGACTATGGTCACCTACAAATACATCCAAGTCATTTAATTTTGAAAAAAATAGTTCTATGTGCTCATCCATTCTTACTAAGCAACCTATATAAAAAAAACAACACTATTTCTTTACACCAAGAAGAAGACCATAAAATAATTTAAATATCATCTTGGAATCGGTCCATCTTCACCTGTTGGTAGAAGGACCTCACTTACCAAAAAAGTCTAGTTATCCTTGGTGCATAGTGAACATAGGACAGATATCGATTTCTTTAAACATTGTTACCACTTGACTGTCTTTTCAAACTTATTTATTAAATCACCGTGATTTTTAAAAACGTATNGGAAATCCAATTTCCTAGAGAAAGTGTAGTAGTCAAGTCAACTCACTCGTCATATGCGTCATTGTCCTATACTCAGCCTCAACACTGGATCTTGCTACCACAGATTGTTTCTTACTTTTCATGAGACAACGTTACCTCCTAAGAAAGTACAATAACCAGTAGTTGATCTCCGATCAGAAGGAGAGACAGCCCAATCAGCACCTGAGAAACCTTCCTCTAAGATGTTCATTAGCTCGATATAACAGTCCAAGTCCAGGAGCTTGTTTAAGATATCGTAAAATACGAGTAACTGCCTCCCAATGTGGTACTCTAGGACACCCCATGAACTGACTTACTATACTGACTGCATAGGAAATATCTGGTCTAGTAATAGTGAGATAATTAAACTTTCTAACCAATCTGTGATACCGACCCGAATTCTCAAACAGTGCACCATTATCCATCAATAGTTTCTGATTCAGATCCATAGAAACATCAATCGGTCTGCCACCCCACAAACTTGCTTCCTCTAGCATGTCAAGTACATATTTCCTCTATGATAAACAAATACCCTGTTTAGATCGAGTCACTTCAATTCCCAAGAAATATCTGAGTTTTTCTAAATTGTTAGTATGAAATCAATCTTGTAAGAAGATTTTTAACTTAGCAATCCCCTCATAATTATTTTCAGTAATCACAATGTCATCTACATAGACCACCAATATAACATATCCAGCATCCATTTGTCTATGTAACACAGAATGGTTTGTCTGACATCGAAGAAGACTAAACTCTAAAACTGCATCTAAAAACTTACCAAATCATGCCCTCGGTGACTGCTTCAAACCATACAAAGATTTCTTGAACCGACATACACTCTTACCATACTCTCCCTGAGAAGTAAACTCAGGTGGCTGCTCCATGTATACCTCTTCAATCAAGTCACTATGTAGGAAGACATTCTTGACGTCTAACTGAAACAAGGGCCAATCAAGATTAGCAGCCGAAGAAATTAAGATACAAACATAGGAAATTTTGGCAACAGGAGAGAAAGTATCCTCATAATCAACACCATAGGTCTGAGTAAAGTCCTTTGCAACAAGCCAAGCTTTGAGACACTCCATAGAACCATCCGGATGAAATTTAATAGTATACACTCAACGACAACCAACAGTTCGTTTACCAAGTGGTAAAGGAACAAGATCCCAAGTTCCATTATGATGTAAGGCATCCATCTCATCCTCCATAGCTTTTCTCCAACCCGAATCAGATAATGTATCCTGTAAATGCTTAGGGATAGATATAGTAGATAATTGAGATGTAAAACAAGAGAAAACAAGGGATAAGGCATCATATGAAACAAAATGAGCAATGAGATGATTAGTAACACATAAACGAGTACCTTTTCNACACTCTCCAACTCAATCACAGCCCCATCAAAGTTGATTTTTAGAACACCCATAGGGGGAGCAGTCCATTTTCTACGAACTGATGCCAACTGTTATGATTGGTGTGCACTAATAGCCCCAATTTTACCAAGCCAAAATTGGGAGAGGAATTCTTGAGCATAATCAGAGATTTGATCAGGGGGTGTCGGCTCTTCTCCGTGTCGAACTCTATTGCAGTTCAACTATAATGACCACAGCAAAACCATACCCAAATATTGTTGATCAGCGCTCAGCTGGCTGAGAAAATCCAACAGCCATTCATTCAAGGCACCCTCTTGATTCAAATTAAGAATGAACCCCGAACTATTCTGTCAAGTGTAGAAGATTAACACAATATTAGAGAGAAACAGAGATAGGTCAAAACTTAACCTAACCCTCATACATCACTTGTATTTATAGGTAACTCATAACAAGAATTACACATACATACCTTCTTGTATTTACACATAATACCCTAACACTATTAACAAATTATATATACTACCCTAATACTCTTAACACTCCCCCTCAAACTTGACTATATATATCATATAATCCAAGTTTGGAACAAATCTCTGTAAGACGTGTACGACTCAATGCTTTGGTAAACATATCTGTAAGCCGATCTTCAGATTCCACAAATGAAGTCGTAATCTCCCCAGCTACTATCTTGTCTCGAATAAAGTGACAATCAACTTCAATATGTTTGGTTCTCTCGTGAAACACTGGATTGACAGCGATATGGATAGTTGTCTGGTTGTCACAGAACAACTTTAAAGGAGGTTGAACTAGAAATCCAATTTCCTGGAGAAAGTGTAGTAGTCAAGTCAACTCACTCGTCATATGCGTCATTGTCCTATACTTAGCCTCAACACTGGATCTTGCTACCACAGATTGTTTCTTACTTTTTCATGAGACAACGTTACCTCCTAAGAAAGTACAATAACCAGTAGTTGATCTCCGATCAAAAGGAGAGACAGCCCAATCAGCACCTGAGAAACCTTCCTCTAAGATGTTCATTAGCTCGATATAACAGTCCAAGTCCAGGAGCTCGTTTAAGATATCATAAAATACGAGTAACTGCCTCCCAATGTGGTACTCTAGGACACCCCATAAACTGACTTACTATACTGACTACATAGAAAATATCTAGTCGAGTAATAGTGAGATAATTGNACTGCATAGGAAATATCTGGTCTAGTAATAGTGAGATAATTAAGCTTTCTAACCAATCTGTGATACCGACCCGAATTCTCAAACAGTACACCATCATCCATCAATAGTTTCTGATTCAGATCCATAGAAACATCAATCGGTCTGCCACCCCACAAACTTGCTTCCTCTAGCATGTCAAGTACATATTTCCTCTATGATAAACAAATACCCTGTTTAGATCGAGTCACTTCAATTCCCAAGAAATATCTGAGTTTTTCTAAATCCTTAGTATGAAATCAATCTTGTAAGAAGATTTTTAACTTAGCAATCCCCTCAGAATTATTTTNAAACTATTCTGTCAAGTGTACAAGATTAACACAATATTAGAGAGAAACAGAGATAGGTCAAAACTTAACCTAACTCTCATACATCACTTGTATTTATAGGTAACTCANCCTTAGTATGAAATCAATCTTGTAAGAAGATTTTTAACTTAGCAATCCCCTCAGAATTATTTTCAGTAATCACAATGTCATCTACATAGACCACCAATATAACATATCCAGCATTCGTTTGTCTATATAACACAGAATGGTTTGTCTGACATCGAAGAAGACTAAACTCTAAAACTGCATCTAAAAACTTACCAAACCATGCCCTCGGTGACTGCTTCAANTTCTTGTATTTATACATAATACCCTAACACTATTAACAAATTATATATACTACCCTAATACTCTTAACACTCCCCCTCAAACTGGACTATATATATCATATAATCCAAGTTTGGAACAAATTNAACTTACCAAACCATGCCCTCGGTGACTGCTTCAAACCATACAAAAATTTCTTGAACCGACATACACTTTTACCATACTCTCCCTGAGAAGTAAACTCAGGTGGCTGCTCCATGTATACCTCTTCAATCAAGTCACTATGTAGGAAGACATTCTTGACGTCTAACTGAAACAAGGGCCAATCAAGATTAGCAGCCAAACAAATTAAGATACAAACATAGGAAATTTTGGCAACAGGAGAGAAAGTATCCTCATAATCAACACCATAGGTCTGAGTAAAGTCCTTTGCAACAAGCCAAGCTTTGAGACACTCCATAGAACCATCCGAATGAAATTTAATAGTATACACTCAACGACAACCAACAGTTCGTTTACTAGGTGGTAAAGGAACAAGATCCCAAGTTCCATTATGATGTAAAGCATCCATCTCATCCTCCATAGCTTTTCTCCAACCCGAATCAGATAATGTATCCTGTAAATGCTTAGGGATAGATATAGTAGATAATTGAGATGTAAAACAAGAGAAAACAAGGGATAAGGCATCATATGAAACAAAATGAGCAATGAGATGATTAGTAACACATAAACGAGTACCTTTTCGAAGATCAATAGGTAAAGAGTCTAAATTACCGGATGGATCAGGATCAAAAGGCGGCAAGGAAGACGGTACAGACACCTTAGTCGATGGTCGAGGATAATGAGAGTATACACGAAGAGGTAAAGTAGACGGTAACACAGTAGGCAGTGGAATGTCTGAAGAGGAGGGAAGGGATGGTGGTACAAGAGGTGACCCAAAGTCCAGATCCAAAGGCTGAGAATGTGCTAAAAAATATGGAACAGATTCCCCAAATGTGACATCGACACTAGTAAAGTATCGTCGTAGAGAAGGGCTGCAACAATGATATCCCTTGTGTGCGGGAATAACCAAGAAATACACATTTGACAGCTCGAGGATCAAGTTTATCAAACTCAGGACCCAAATTATGAACATAACAAACACATCCAAAAACCTTAGGAGTTAGGAAAAATAAGGGCTTACCAGGAAAAAGGACAGAATATGAACTTTGCCTATTTAACACAGAGGATGACATACGATTAATAAGGTGACAAGTAGTGAGAACAACATCACTCTAAAAATATCGAGGAATATTCATCTGGAATAACAGGGCACGGGTGACTTCCAACAAATGACGATTCTTGCGTTTAGCAACACCGTTCTGTGAAGATGTGTAAGCAAGTCTGATGAATAATGTCAGTTCTACTAAGATAAGCTGAAAAAGGATCAAATTCATATTCCTAAGCATTATCAGAACGTAAAATACGTATACGACAACCATACTGAGTTTTTATTTCCTTACGAAAGATCTCAAATATAGAGAATAATTCAGACCGAACTTTCATAAAAAACAACCAAGTCACACGAGAATAGTCATTCACAAAAAACACAAAATAAGGATATTTATTAGATGAAATATTCTTTATTGGACCCCATACATCGGAATGTACCAACTCAAATGGACTAGACACACGATTATTGACTCTGGACTGAAATGACACACGGTGACACTTACTAAGTTGACAATCTTCACAAGACAAAGACGACACACAACTAAGACTGGGAACTTGGCGCTTCAGATTCTAGAGAGAGGGATGGCCAAGGCGATAATGCCATTGAAAAGGAGACAACGGGGTCTATAGAGCCCGAGTAGGTGAATCAAAATCAAAGTAATATAGGCCACCGACTTCATTCCCCGTACCAATCTTCCTCTTCGTCTTGAGATCCTGAAAGACACAATAAGAGGGATAAAAGGTTACAGAACAATTAAGAGAATGAGTAATCTTACTAATGGAAAGTAAACTTAAAAGAAATTGAGGAACAAATAACACAAATGATAGGGACACATCAGGACTCAAGTGAGTAGTCCCCAAACCTGAAACTTTAGAACAGGTACCATTAGCAAGAGTAACACTACATGTGGAAGTAGCAGACTGATAAGTAGAAAAGATATCAGACACACCAGTTATGTGGTCAGGAGCGCCAGAGGCTATGATCCATGGAATGCGAGTGGAGGACAATAAACAAGTAAAAGAAGTACCTAACTGGGCAAAAGTAACAGTAGAGGGAGACAGAATAACCTGTTACTGGGACAAGAACTCAACATACTCCTCTCCACCTAGTGTAATAGTAACTGACCCAGTGTTTGGTGGAGCTGACTAAGGTATGGAAGCAGCAATTAAGGTATCATCCTGATAAGAAGCCTGATTAGCAGCACTAGAAGATTTTCCATGTAAATTCCAACAGAAGTCAACAGTGTGTCCTCCACGACCACAGTGAGTACAGGAACAGGATCCACTACAGCCCCCACGACCACCCGTACAACCTCCTGTACGACCTCCTTGACCACCACGTCCACCTCGATGACCATCACTACGGCTACTAGGAACCACAAGAGCTGAGCAATCAATGGAGACGCCATGATCAATGCCTGAAGGAGAAGACAATGTAGCACGCTGTAAACGAGAGAAAACCTTAAGCAATGATGGAAGACTAGAACCACCCAAAATCTGAGAACGAATAGCCTCATATTCAGGTTTCAATCCTACCAAAAACCTAACAATATTTAGGTTCTCATGTTGCTTCTGCCAAACTGCTGCATCAGTAGTAAACAGATGATAGGTCTTCATCTCCTCATAGACTCCCTGAACATAAGAGTAATAATCTGCAAGACTCAAAGTACCTTGCTCCAACCGGAAGTACTCATTGCACACCTCATACGCATGGGTAAAATTACCTATACCATAATACATAGTGGTCAAATGATCCCATATCTCTTTGGTAGTATCAAGATAGAGCAAAGAAGAGCTAATACTAGACTCAATGCTATTCAACAATAAAGAGAAAATCTGAGCATCCTCTTGTTCCCACTGATCATACCCAGGAGTGTCTTCCTTGGGTTTAGGATTTACCAAATATTTCTTAAATCTTTTGCCTCGAAGAAAGACTTGAATAGATCGGGACCATAAAGTCTAATTAGTCCCATTGAGTTTGACAGAGGTCATGACACCATTGATAAGAGTAGGAGGAGGCAAAGATGGAGTAAGGGACATGGTGTTTTGCTTGGGTTCCATAATAGTTCAGCAAATAGAAAATAAGAAGTGTTGCAATGCTGAACCGGGATGGAAATAAGGGCTGGACCACTAAATCGGACCAGTTGGACCTGCTAGAGGACTGAATCGGGCTGGAAATAAGGGCTGGATCACTGAACTGGACTAGTTGAACCTGCTGGAGGACTGAACCGAGATGGAAATAAGGGCTAGATCACTGAACTAGTTGGACCTGCTGGAGGATTGAACCGGGATGGAAATAAGGGCTAGATCACTGAACCAGACCAGTTGCACCTGCTGGAGGGCTAAATCGGGCTGGAAAACTGGGCTAGACCACTGAACCAGACCGACTGGGCTCTCCTGATCACTGAACCGAACTGTTTGTGCTCTCTGGACTGCTGAACCAACCTAAATCATGGTCTGGACCGTGGGTTGGACTAGGATTGGACTTAAAAATAATTTAAGACCCTGGCTTGACCCGATCTAATCCAGACCCAATTCCACGAGTTGGATCCCTTCTTCTTCGCTAGTTGATTAGGGTTCCAAGAGAACTTTCTGGTTCGACAACACCACCACAGCCACCACACACCACAATGAAGATAAGGCGCCACCAAGTCGATTGCCACCACCACTACAGTAACACAAGACACAAACCACCACCAACGATCAACACAGGCGACTGCCACCACCGCTACAGTGACACAGACACAGACCACCACTAACAATCAACACAAGCCACCACCAGCGATCAACACAGACCACCACCAACGATCAACACATACCACCACCAACGATCAACACAAAAAATTAATTTATTCGAAATATGAATTTATCATCGTAATGCTTTGATACTATGTCAAGTGTAAAAGATTAACACAATATTAGAGAGAAACAGAGATAGGTCAAAACTTAACCTAGCCCTCATACATCACTTGTATTTATAGGTAACTCATAACAAGAATTACACATACACACCCTCTTGTATTTACACATAATACCCTAATACTATTAACAAATTACATATACTACCCTAATACTCTTAACATATTCCATGCCACCTTAGCCACTAGGCACTCCAAGAAGATATGGTCCTTTTTTCAAATGGAGACCCGCTAAGTGGGCATTCTGTATCCACAAGAATTCGCTTTTGACGCAAGTTCCATTGAATTGGCAAAATATTCTTGCTAACTCTCAACAAAATATTTTTATTTTCCTAGGAATATCGAGAGATCATATAAAGTTTCCAGCCCAAACATCGTCACTACTTCTCACCTTATTCACATATGTTTGTTTGCCTCCATGTAGCTCCTTCTCCATAATTAAGTGATATGCACTTTTAAACGAAAAGTGCCCTGAATTAGTGAAATGCCAAACCAGGTGATTGTCAGGGTAGTTGTTGTAGATTGGCATATCCAGAATTTGTTCCACATCTCAAGGGAGAAAGTGTTGCTCCGGCAGATTTTTCTTCTAGCAACCCCTTCCAAAATCAATTAAGGAGCCTACATAAGGATCCTTAGACATGTCTGTTGATGGACTAATGATTTTAAAGGACCAAGGCTTGGGGATCTATCTATCCCCCCTAACCCAAAAACTTCGACAATCCCAATTTGCCACATAGAGCCTACAACCACCACCTTTCTTGACTCCAAAATACTCCTCCAAGTAAGGGAAGGATGAGAACCCAGCTGAGCCTCAAAAATGGAAGTAGAAGGAAAGTATTTTGCTTTGAACACCTTATGCACCAAAGAGTCTAGATATTTGGCAAGCCTCCAAAACTGTTTTGCTAGCATAGCGAGGTTAAAAGCACCTAGATCCCTAAAGCCCATACCTTCCCCCCATCCCCAATCCCGAGATTTGGCCTTACACATATTATCCCAAGCAATCTAGTGTATCCTTCTCTCATTTTTTTCTATCCCCACCAAAACTTCGTAGTCATTCTCTTTATTTCATCACACAGCAAAAAAGGCAAATTGAAATATAAGCATCGCATAAGTGTAGATTGCTTGAAGCACTGGCTTAAGGAGTACTTCTTTACTTGCACTAGACAACAACTTCCTTCCATCCTTGGATTTTGTCCAAACTCTTTGACATATAGAGCCAAATATCTCCCTCCTTGATCGACCCACCACTTATGGCAAACCCAAATATCTCTCATGTCTATTTACAGCTAGGATTTAAAGGAAATCTTGAACTCTGACCTTGTCTTCCTTACTCATGTTTCTACTAAATACCACAGCAGACTTTGCCATAATAATCTTCTGACCTGAAGCATATTCGTAGATGTGAAGGCATTCCTTAATCACAGCACCATTCTGTATCATAGCCCTCACAAAATGGAGGTTGTCTTCTGCGAATAGCAAATGGGAAAATGCTAGAGCTCCACGCCTAACTACCAAACTAGGATAGAACTATTACTTTCAACATCACTCAAAACTATCGAAAGTCCCTTCGAACAGAGAAGAAAAAGGTAGAGTGACAGAGGGTCACCCTGTCTGATGCCATTCTGTGGTTTAAAATACCCAGTTTGTTCNACAGACTTTGCCATATTAATCTTCTGACCTGAAGCATATTCGTAGATGTGAAGGCATTCCTTAATCACAACACCATTCTGTATCATAGCCCTCACAAAATGGAGGTTGTCTTCTGCGAATAGCAAATGGGAAAATGCTAGAGCTCCATGCCTAACTACCAAACTAGGAGAGAACTATTACTTTCAACATCACTCAAAACTATCTAAAGTCCCTTCGAACAGAGAAGAAAAAGGTAGAGTGACAGAGGGTCACCCTGTCTGATGCCATTCTGTGGTTTAAAATACCCAGTTTGTTCGTTATTTATCACTACTAAGTAAGAGACCATATTGACACAGTTCATAACAATCTAGACCCATCTATCAACAAAGCCTAATTTAGTCATAATACCCTTCAAGAAATTCCATTCCACCCTATCGTAGGCTTTACTCATATCCAATTTAATGGACATATATCCTCTAACTCCTTGTCTCTTCCCCTTTAGGTAGTGATTCAGTTCATACGCAACAAGCACGTTATTCGTAATTAATCACCTAGGAACAAATGCACTTTGGAACTCAATAATAATCTTATACAAGATTACCTTCAAACGATTTCCTAAGTCCTTAAATGAGATCTTATAATCACATTACACAGGCTGATCAGTCATAACTAAGATAAGTCTTCATGAGAAAGTACCTTCAGGATCATGACAATATCTGTGTAGTTTAGCTTGGGGAAGCTAACACCTTCATTTAAAAAACCCAAAACCAGTTTAAAAATATCATCACCAACCACATGCCAATAGTTCTGGTAAAATTCAGCAGTTATCCCATCAGGACCAAGTGCCTTTGAAGGATGGATTTGCTTGATAACTACAACCACTTCATCTTTGGTAAACTCCCTCATTAAGCAATTATTCATATGATCGAAGACCTTTGGCTAAACACATCTAAACAATTTCTCAAATTCATCTTGAGAAGGATTGTTAGAAGAGAACAAATGCTTGAAATAGTCGACTATCATCCCTTCTACAGTTTTCTTATCAGTAATCCAAACCCATTCTCCCTCGTAAGCCCACTAATGAAGTTTCAATGCCTTCTCACATTTGCTTGGGCATGAATGGATTTAGTGTTTCGGTCCCCTCCTTAAGCCATAGCAATTTCGATCTTTGTCTCCACATAATCTACTCAGCCTCCAAAAGTTGGTGATTTTGTTTCTTTATAGCATCCAACTCCTATGTGGTGGAGTCATTAAAATTTTTAGATTGTAGCTGCTCCAGTCTCTTTTTGTTAAGTTGTAGTTGATGATTCACATTACCAAAATGTTCCTTATTCCACTTCAACAATCCCATTCGGCATGCTCTAATTTTATCCATATACATGGCCTCCATGGTTCCAAAAATCGGAGTTCCCCAACAACTACGAATAACATCCCCGCATGTTGGATCATTGGACCACGTGGATTCAAATCTAAATTTCTTCCTCCACCTACTAGAATTACATGCAACCTCTTTGGATACATTCAAAATCAAATGGCAATGATCCGAATCAGTGGTTGGAATGTGAGAAAGCTTACTATTCAGAAAATTGGACATCCACGAGTCTGAGGCCCAAACACGATCAAGTTTTTCCTTCACAATGTGTGGACTTAGACTCCCATTGCACCATGTATAGGGATACCCTTGGAATCCCAAATCGACTAAACGACAATCATCAATCATTTGTCTATAGTCACATAACTGCTACGCCAGATTTATTGCTCCACCCCAGCTTCCCATCATTTGAAATAATCTCATTGAAGTCACCCCAAATATCATTGGTAAATTATCTCGACGATGTAATTAGGATAAAAATTCCCATGACCATTTCCTCTTAGACACATCAGGATGGCCATAGAAGCTAATAAAATGCCATTGATCTTGGCCTCCCTCATCAACGATCTCTTCAATGTGAAAATTAGAGTAACTTTTAGCGCTTACTTGGACACCTCCTTTTCAAAGGAGAGCCAAGCCACTGGTATGTCCCCAAGCATCCATAATTAAGCCTTGGGTAACACCTCATTTGTGCTGAATCCACCCAAACTCATTGGTGCCTAACCTGATCTCCATAAGGAGCAGGAAGCTGGGACCATCTTTCTTCACCAAATCGTGAAGAGTTCGAATTGTCCAAGGGTTTCCAAGCCCTCGGCAGTTCCAAATTACACCTATCATAAAGAAGGGCGGGACAGATAATTAGTCTCCACTAATGAAAAAGCTTTAGTAAGTTGAGTTTCATCCGAAAGTTTTTCCTTCTTTGATGGCCATCCAGGTAGATCACGTAACTCATTAGAATCTCTTCATTTATCTCCAATCACTGTCTTCCTAATTTCCCAATTTTCATCCCTAGGGTTTGTCCTAGATGCCCTAACCCTTTTTCCTTTAGTGGATCCAGAAGGAGGAACTACTAGAGTATTGCTAAACTGAGCCAGAGGGGTCTCAAGGTTTAATTGAGACAAAAATTTTAGTGGTTTCAAAAACCTTTTTAGGCCTCCGCTTCTGTGACGCCCCAAAATCTAAGGATCATTTCTCAACCCATTGATCATCTATCAATTCGTGAAGTACCTGTGTATGCCATATAACCAAGTACCATGTCATCACATCTCCTTCACCGGGATTGTAACCAATATAGAATTTAGGCAGAGTCCCACTTGTACCATAGCACTACCAAATGCATAACCTATACACATATCAACCACTTGACCATTCCAAGGTCCATCCCCACAAATTAAGACTTAATATTTGACCAAGTATATCATCCCAACAAGAGGGCTCAAGATCTGAAGACTTGTTAGAGTTATATTTAAATTTTTAAAAATTTTAGAAGAGGTACCGGTACCTATTACACGTGGTACCGGTACCTGAGTCTTCTTTCTATCAAGTCTCATCCATTTGCCAAGCACCAGTACCCTAGTAAACTTGGTACTAGTACCTAAGCTCACTACTTACTAGGTACCGATACCTACATGTCGTGGTACTAGTACTTGAGCCTACTGTCCATCGGGGTACCGGTATGGTATCTGAGCCCATTGGAATTCAGGTCTTGGTACCCATAAGTCTAGGAACCGGTACCTAGGCCATCCAACAATATGGTACTAGTACTTAATCACTTAGGTATTGATACATGGACCAAGATTTTCCCTAATTCTTTCCATTTTCAACTCTTAACGATCCAAACTCACACCATAACCATCCATTCATTCATTTTCATCAAAAACATTGTCCAAAAGAGTTCGTTACATGTCCCATTTACACAATTTTACAAGTCCAATACAAATTACACAATCGATTTACAAAATGTAATTTAAAAGCAACATTTCAACTTCTTCATAAATAAGGGCCCAAGTGAGGGTCATAATAGGATATCTCCTAAAGAGGCTACTCCCTAACTCAAATACATATGAAATGTTCACATGCAATTCAACAATCAATCATTCATTCAAGAATATGCAATTCATAAATGAATATCAAAATACCAAGTCATGTCATGAGATGAAACTCACACATGTAATGCAACCTAGGCCCTCCACTGGCTCTTGTAACACATGTCATTCCATGAGTATGCATTTAGGCATTCAAAGTCCCCGTCATTGATGTTGAACATCCAATGACCATTTTACAAAATTCTTGGTCTTTCTTAGGGTGGGTATTTATGGACTTTCACCAATAGGTACCCAACCAACACGACATCTATGGACTTTTACCAACTGCTCCATGTACGTTGACACACTATAAGGGCTCTATACCAATGCGAGTGTGTATCAAAAGTTTATCAGGGAATCTAGCCCATCTTGCTAACGTCGATCCTTGTTTTCAATGCAACCCATATAACTCAGTCGAACCTAAGTCTAACCTTTTCGGGCCCACGTATCAACCCACCGAGGACTGTGTTTGATCAAAACATGCACACACACCCACACTCATGCATGCCCACGAATGTGATACTTCATGTGCATTTGCAAATGTAATGTACAATTATAACTATAATACCATGTTCATCATATCATGAGCATAATTTGAACATATTCAATATACAACAACATTTCTCAAATTTTCAATTGTCAATTATATCATAAGCATATAATCACAATCCAAAATATCACCAAGCATGTTATATCATTTCCATTCAAATAAATACTTAATCATTTCAAGGCATTTTGTCAAACACCTAGAAGGCACAAAATTATGTGAGCACACAAAATGCCAATTCATTACATTTTTCATGAAATTACAAACAAGCAATTTCCTCAAACCCAATCATGCAAAATTGGCTCAACATGTTTCTATACCCATTTTCCATACTCTAGTTACACTAGGAGTATATTAGACAAGAGATTTCATCTCTAATCATCCTACCCATTTCATATACAATCTTAAGTTGGAAATAAACCTAGTTAGGAAAGGAACCCTACCTATTGTAGCATAAATATACATAGAAGAACCTCCGAAAGACCCGAATCTAGCTTCCAAGCCTTGATTCTCAAAATCTTGTCTTCGAGATTGCATGAAACCTATGATATTTAGTACGTACATGTAGCTCTCGTCGCGTAGAATAATCTTTGTTCTTGGCCTGAAAAGATCTGACTGTTGAATTGCCCTAGATCGGAAGGAGCAGGTGGGAGAATCTTATTTTTTCTCTTTCTCTCTCTTCTCTCTCTTTTCGGGAAACACATCAACAAAATGGGGGAAAAATCTGATTTTCCCCCCTTTTATACTCTCTAAATGCATGGCTCACAATGCGCCACACATCCCGTTCTTTTCTAATCTGATTTTATCCCGAATAATCCCTCTCCAACCTCCGTCCAACATATTGAAGAATAACACGGCCTTCCATAAAGTGCCTCATAGGGTACCATCTATATGCTCGTCTGGTAACTATTATTGTAAACGAATTCCACTAAGGGTTAGTACTGTTCCCAAATATCCTTGAGATCAAGGACGCATGATTGAAACATGTCCTCTAACGTCTGGATGGTCCTCTTCAACTGACCGTTGTACTCATCATCAATTGTGTCGCCCATAGCTTGTTAGAAGCTCTCCCAAAAATAGGTTGTAAATCTGAGATCTCGATCTGATACTATAAACATGGGTACCCCATGTAATTGGACTATCTCTCATATGTTCAACCCGTAGAATTTCTCTAGTGTGAAGGTCATTCACACAGCCAAAAAGTGTGTGCCTACTTTGTAAATTAGTTCACTATCACCCATATCGCGTCATGTCCGCACGAAGTCTGTGACAAGTGAGTTACAAAATCCATAGTAACATGCTCAAACTTCCACTCTGCCACCTCCAAAGGTTGCAGCAGCCTTATCGATATCTAGTACTCAACCTTGACATGCTGACATGTGAGACATCTGCTAATTAAGTCTCCAATGTGTCCTTTCATTTTGCTCCAATAATACTAGTGGCCAAAAAATGGAACATCTTCGTGCTATCAAGATGCACAACAAAATGGGAGCAATGAAACTCCCTAAGGATCTCATCTCTCAGATCTGGAGAGTGGGGAACCACAACCTTTCTCTAAAATCGAAGACTATTATCAGCGTGAATGGCCCAACCCTCATCACCCATACCTAATTGTACCCAATCCCTAATAGACAATATTTATGTGTCCTGCCCCTGGGACTCGATCACTCTGCTCAATAGGGAAGGCATAGCCACTAGACTTCCCAAAATACCCTAAGTCTGATCCCTGTAATGTAACCCGAATGTTCCCATAGTCTCGAACATCCGTTACTCTCGAGAAGCTACACTAGCTAAGACTCCCCGTGACTTCTAGTTGAGTGCATCAATCACCAAATTTGCTCTGGTGGTAATGTAAACTGAAGTCATAGTCGCCTAGGTACTCTATCTATCTACGCTGCCTCATATTGACGTTCTATTATGTGAAGATGTACTTCAGACTCTTATGGTCCAAAAATACCTCGAATTGCTCTTTATATAGATAGTGGCGTCATGCCTTCAAGGCAAAGGCAACAGCTTCCAACTCCGTCGTGTGTGAGGTAGTTTTGTTCGTGCCTCTTCAACCACCTTACTGAACTGCATCAAAACACATCTGAGTCTGTCCTTTGAGGCATCACAGTAGACTGTGTACCTTTATCTCCTCTCTAGAACTATCAAGATAAGCGCTGAAGTAAGTCTCATCTTCAACTCCTGGAATGCCCTCTCACGTGAGTCATCCCACTAAAGTTTGACCTCCTTCCTTGTTAACCTAATTCTAAGGGTCTTGCCCTTATGGAAAACAATAGCACCCCAAGGTGAGGTACTCGGTCTAATGAAATCCTTGTCTAACAATTATTGCAATTGGACCTTAAGTTCTTGCAACTCTACAAGTTTCATGTTATGTACCGTCATAGAAATAGGGGAAGCACTAGGTTATAATTCAATGGTAAAGTCTACATTCTAATGTGGAGATAATCCTAGTAACTTATCCAAAAAACATTTGTATACTCACAAACTACCTGAGGTATATGATTCATGCGTAAAGTTAACAAATTTTACTATGCCTTTTTGGACTAATTGTATTTTGATGAAGTTTAAGTAATGACATTTCAGGTCCTAAAGTGAACAAAGGCCCAAGAGCAACAAAATTCACACTTGAATGTAACACCAGCACAAAAGGGAACAAAAATGCAGAAGGTTGGAACAAAGCAACGATGTTCGAACATCAACCCACATTCGAACATCATCTAAAACCCTGTCATGACCAGCTGCTGAGACATGGCGTGTTGCAGTTAACAAAAAGAGAAGAACTAGAAGCACTTGAGTGCAACGTTCGAACGTTGTCTTGAGTGACTAAGGAGTTGCTGAGTGTACAGTCAATGATGTCAAGGCATATGGAAGTGACCAAGTCAATGACCACAGGCCACTTGAGTGGAAGAAATCAAACGTCACTTGAAGTTCGAATGCCCTCAAAGCAAAGGCAGACTTGACGTTCGAACGCCATATCACGTTCGAACATCCCCTTGCAGACTGTCAGCAGAATAGTTGATTCCTATGGGCAGTAAACACTCTTCACTCATCCTCACCTATCTCCTACCCCCCTCCCCTTCCTTGCCTATAAATACTCCCTTGTTGGGAGCTTAAAAAACATTCTTCCTCTTGTAGAGAAAGGAGGGAGCAATCTTTATTCTTGTAAAGTAAGAGTGTTTTAGTAATCTAGTTCTTGAACATTTCATGTTTATGCTTTCATTTTCCATTTATATCAACCATGATGGAGGCTTAGACTCCCCTTGTAGTTGAAGTCTTTCATTTACTTATGCTAAGTCTTTACATTCATGTTGTGACAACCATGATGGAGGCTTAGACTACCCTTGTAGTTGTACTTGCTTTTATTTACAAAGTATCAAGAGAGGTAGCTCATCTTTTGGTTGTGGTGGAAACCCTCCAAAAGCAACTAGCTTTCTTCTACTTTTATTGTTCATGTATTTCACTTCCATTGCTTGAGCATCCTTCTTTCTTAGAAGAGTGAAACTCTTCCACTTTTCTAGAGCTTTACCAAAGCCGTGAAGGGTGGAAAGTGATTCACTTATTCTTCATTGAAGATAAGCTCTTTGTTTAGTTTGCTTTACTTAGTAGCTTCTCTACTTAGAGGGATGAGTAGCACTCACTTTTCTAGCTTTGCCAAGGCCATGAAAAGTGAGTAGTTCCTCATTCACTCTTTAGTAAGAGGTGATGAATATGTAAAGATTATCCGAAAGTTATGTTTGTGCAACTTCTTCATGCTTTAATGCTTTATACTCCACCTGTTCATTGGATGATTGAATGTATCTAGCAAAGTTGAGGTACTTTGTATAACCAAGGGCTCCATCTATGATACGGATGACTCCTGCATAGAAAGATCCGTTGGTTCAATGCAAGTACCCCGGCTAGCTCTTCATGACAACCTTTCAATCCCCACTATCATTGCGCTTTATTCAAAGAATGGATCATTAATGCCATGGTTGGATGCCTTGTAGAAACACTTGCTTGTTTGTAGATGGGTTAAGTCTCGGCACAGACAATTCTTGTAAACTTCTAGAAAGGCATCGGAATCATGTGCTTAATTCTCACAGTCCATCTTTATCTTTCGATTAACTTGTTGTTGACACGGGAGTTAATTGAGTTATAAAGCACAAACATAACAAAATGGATACTCTATTACATGTCCTGATCCTCGAGCTAAAAGGTGGCTATTACATTTTGAGAATCTTATATTTTGTCTAGAAAACCCTTCAAAAGAATCTTCTATTCTATTCAAGGAATCTCCACCACTCCAAACACTCGAAATTTCCAAGTTACTTGGTCTTTATTATTGCTTACTTCAGAAACACCAATCATAGTTCCCTTTGGATTCGACTCTGGACTTCACCGGATTATTACTACAACTTGACCGCCTGCACTTGAGTGTACACATTTCGGATCAAGTCAAATTTTTGGCGCCGTTGCCGGGGAGCCATAAAAGGTGTTTTACGGTAAAAGGTAAAAAGACCTCATTTTTGTGTATAACTTTGTTTTACTGTATATAAAGTTGTGTTAATTACTTTTAAGTCTGAAAACGTCCCTTACTATCAAAATTTGCCAGCTGAATCTTCTAGATCTGCGAATCAATCTGAACCACTTTCACCTAGATCAGTAGTAGACTCTTGTGAAAGTAAAATGGCAAATGGTGAGATACAAAAGGAAATTCCTGTAAGGGATGGGGAAGTACCTAACATTCGAACTCTAAGGGATTACTTGAATCCCACAAGGAATAATGTCCCCTCTTGTTTTATTTTTCCTGAAGATGCACCCCCCTTTACTGTAAAGACGGGGACAGTTCAACTACTTCTTCAGTTTCGTGGACTTGAAACAGAAAACTCATATATGCATATAAAAGATTTTGAGGAAGTATGTAGAACTTTTCAAGACAATTTTGAACTGGCCAAGATGTAACTTTTCCCTTTTTCTCTAAGGGATAAAGCTAAACAATGGCTAAATACTTTAAAAGCTCTTTCAATACCTGACTGGCGGGCATTACAAAATGAACTTTTCAGAATTTTTTTTCCTCTACACCGCACTAATGCATTGAAAAGGCAAATCATGAATTTTTCGGTCAAAGAAGGAGAAACCTTTTACCAAAGTTGGGAGAGATTCAAGGATCTACTCCAGTCTTGCCCACACCATGCTTTTGAGAATTGGACCTTGGTAGGATTTTTCTATAACTCCTTGCCCAGTAGACTACGTCAGTTTGTCGAAATGATGGTTGAATGAGAGTTTATGGGAAAAAGTCCGGAGGAGGCATTCGATTTCTTTGATACCATATCTGACAGTTCTCAGATGTGGGACACCGCCTCTCCCACAACTATTGAAGCCAAACCATCTACTTCCCAAGGGGGTAAGTATGTCTTGAAAGATGATGATGACCTTAGAGCAAAAATGTCCACCCTATCTCAAAAGCTTGAAGATTTAGAGATGAAAAAAGTTCATCAAGTTGATGTTAGCTCTCCCACAGAACAAGTGTGTGGGATCTGTGCNCATCAAGTTGATGTTAGCTCTCCCACAGAAAAAGTGTGTGGGATCTGTGCGCTAACAGGACACCTTACTAGGGAGTGTCCCATAATTCCCGCATTCAAAGAGGTTTTGTTGGAACAAACAAATGTTGTCTCTAATTTCAACAAGCCTTACTCCAACCCATACTTTGAAACATACAATCCAAGGTGGCAGAACCACCCAAATTTTAGTTGGAGGAACACATAACCAACTCCAATGAACCAACAAGATTCACATCCACCACCTCAAGGACCTCCCGCATACCAACCACCACAAAAGAGGAACCTTGAGGACACACTGAACCAATTCATGCAAAGCCAAATGAACTACNCCGCATACCAACCACCACAAAAGAGGAACCTTGAGGACACACTGAACCAATTCATGCAAAGCCAAATTAACTACAACCATAATTTCACTCAGGCTTTCACTGATTTCAAAACTCAGACCACTCAATCTTTCAAGGATCTTAAAAGTCACATCCAAAAGTTGACCCAATCCATCACCACACATGAAAAGGGCAAGTTTCCTACCCAACCAAAACCACCACAAGGCCAATTTCAGGTGGGAAATCCTTCATCCATGAAAAATCCACAAGGTCAAGCCCAATTTGTCACTACACTAAGAAGTGGCAAGGTGATTGACAAGACCATCCGAGATAAGCTAATTCCAAAGCCAAAATTGATCCCAGTCAACTCACCAATCGAGCCTGAATCAAATGAGCTTGAACTTGTAAGAGAAGAAGAACCCGAGCCCCTAATTGAACAAGAACCAGAACCATCACAGGAATAAGAACCCTCGTGTTCTATTCCTGCTCCTTTTTCTCATAGACTCAAAACTGCACAGAAGTTGAATAATCAGCCAAAAATTTACGAGCTCTTCAAGTAAGTAAAAATCAACATTCCACTTCTGGATGCAATTAAACAGGTTCCATCTTATGCCAAGTTCTGAAAGACTTGTGCACAGTCAAGAGAAGCCAGAATGTTCAAAAAAGAGCATTCTTGACAGAACATGCAAGTGTGTTGCTTCAACACAAAATCCCTCCAAAATACAAAGATCCAGGGTGTCCAACTGTGTCGTGTGTCATTGGAAATTTCAAAATCGAACAAGCATTGTTAGACCTTAGGGCAAGTGTCAATTTGCTCTCATTCTCTGTTTACCAGCAGTTGGGTCTAGGGGAACTCAAACCCACAAGTGTCACACTTTAGTTGGCAGATAGGTCTNTTCCTTATAGACTCAAAACTGCACAGAAGTTGAATAATCAGCCAAAAATTTACGAGCTCTTCAAGTAAGTAAAAATCAACATTCCACTTCTGGATGCAATTAAACAGGTTCCATCTTATGCCAAGTTCTAAAAGACTTGTGCACAGTCAAGAGAAGCCAGAATGTTCAAAAAAGAGCATTCTTGACAGAACATGCAAGTGTGTTGCTTCAACACAAAACCCCTCCAAAATACAAAGATCCAGGGTGTCCAACTGTGTCGTGTGTCATTGGAAATTTCAAAATCGAACAAGCACTGTTAGACCTTAGGGCAAGTGTCAATTTGCTCTCATTCTCTGTTTACCAGCAATTGGGTCTAGGGGAACTCAAACCCACAAGTGTCACACTTTAGTTGGCAGATAGGTCTGTAAAAATTCCTAGGGGTATTGTTGAAGATGTACTTGTTCAAGTGGATAACTTTGTATTCCCTGTTGACTTCATCGTCTTAGATACTCAGCCAGCACAATATTCAGAGAATTCAATTCCTGTTATTCTTGGTCGACCCTTCCTAGCAACTTCAAATGCACTTATCAATTGCAGGAATGAGGTCATGAAATTAACCTTTGGAAATATGACAATTGAGCTGAATATTTTTAATGTTGCCAAACATCCAGTAGAGGACAGAGAAGAAAGAGAAATAAATTCCATTGAGTCTTTTGTCCAGGACCATCTCAACAATACATTATGTGAAAATTCTACTAAACTTTCTTTGTCAGAATCTATCACATCTGAAACCATGGATGATGATCCAAAGAATTGCCCAATTCATGCTGTTAATACATGGACCCCCAAATTCGAGGAACTTCCACCAAGTGGCAGAAAGCCACTCTCATCAAGTGACAAGTCACCAAAGCCTGAATTGAAACATCTCCCATCNCTGTTGAAGATGTACTTGTTCAAGTGGATAACTTTGTATTCCCTATTGACTTCATCGTCTTAGATACTTAGCCAGCACAATATTCAGAGAATCCAATTCCTGTTATTCTTGGTCGACCCTTCCTAGCAACTTCAAATGCACTTATCAATTGCAGGAATGAGGTCATGAAATTAACCTTTGGAAATATGACAATTGAGCTGAATATTTTTAATGTTGCCAAACATCCAGTAGAGGACAGAGAAGAAAGAGAAATAAATTCCATTGAGTCTTTTGTCCAGGACCATCTCAACAATACATTATGTGAAAATTCTACTAAACTTTCTTTGTCAGAATCTATCACATCTGAAACCATGGATGATGATCCAAAGAATTGCCCAATTCATGCTGTTAATACATGGACCCCCAAATTCGAGGAACTTCCACCAAGTGGCAGAAAGCCACTCTCATCAAGTGACAAGTCACCAAAGCCTGAATTGAAACATCTTCCATCTGACCTCAAATTTGTATTCCTAGGAAAGGACGAGTCAGTCCCAGTAGTAATTTCATCTAAGCTCATAGACTTGCAAGAGTCTAAATTGATTGAAGCTCTTAAAAGTCACAAAAGCACCATTGGGTGGACCATCACTGACTTGAAAGGTATAAGCACATTAATCTGCAATCATGCTATATACCTTGAAGAGGACTCAAAACCCTCTCGTCAAATGCAGCGACGACTGAACCCTCACATAAAGGAAGTAGTAAAAGCAGAGGTTTTAAAGCTCTTAGATGTCGGGATAATCTTCCCCATCTCCGATAGCAAATGGGTTAGTCCAACCCAAGTTGTGCCTAAAAAGTCTGGAGTCACAGTGGTTAAAAATGATGCAAATGAACTGGTACCAACTAGAGTCATCACAAGATGGCAGATGTGTATCGATTACCAAAAAATCAATTTGGTAACCAGAAAAGACCATTTCCCTCTTCCTTTTCTTGACCAAGTTCTAGAGAGAATCGCAGGGCATGAATTTTACTATTTTTTGGATGGCTATTCCAGATACAATCAAATTGAGATAGCACGCAATGATCAAGAGAAAACCACATTCACATGCCCCTTTGGCACCTTTGCATTCAAAAGGATACCATTCAGACTTTGTAACGCTCCTGCAATATTTCAAAGATGCATTTTGAGTTTGTTCAGTGACATGGTCGAGAAATTTTTGGAAGTGTTCATGGATGACTTCTCTGTGTATGGTNGACTTTGTAACGCTCCTGCAATATTTCAAAGATGCATGTTGAGTTTGTTTAGTGACATGGTCGAGAAATTTTTGGAAGTGTTCATGCATGACTTCTCTGTGTGTGGTGACTCATTTGATTTATGTCTGGCCAACCTAAAAAAAGTATTGGTATGATGTCAAGAAGTAAATCTAGTGCTTAATTGGGAGAAATGTCATTTAATGGTAACACAAGACATTGTCTTAGGTCACATTGTGTCGTCTGAGGGCATAAAAGTTGACAAGGTCAAAATAGATCTGATTGGGAATTTGATTGCTCCCAAAACTGTAAAAGATGTCCGATCATTTCTGGGACATGCAGGGTTTTACAGGAGATTCATAAAAGATTTCAGTACCATAGCTAAACCAATGTGTCATCTCCTAAGTTAGGACATAATCTTTGATTGGAGTGAAATGTGCCAAAAAGCTTTTGACAAGCTTAAAGGCATGTTAATTTCTGCCCCAATAATAC
>CAUOFW020001436.1:962050-977967 GCA_963454935.2 Ilex paraguariensis
TGGATTCGACTTCGGACTTCACCGGATTATTACTACAACTTGACCGTCTGCACTTGGGTTTACACATTTTGGATCAAGTCAGTATACCCAACTCCTATCTCGCCTGGTCCTCAAATGTAAGGCTCGCAAACTATCCCATCAACTACCCATACTAATGAGAGTCATACACGGCTTGGGATAAAGCATAATGGTTTTCCCTTTAAAATTTGAAACCAACACCCTCTGGTGTATATATGATGACCTTCTTTTGATCACAATTAATGACGACTCGGTGTGCCACTTGCCAACCATCCCGAGGATGACATCAAACTCTGACATGTCCATGACCTTATGAATGAATGAGATGCACCTAAATCGAACAACACCCTTGCCCATAAGCTAGAGAGTAAGAATGTACCCTGAATCACCGACTGATCCATCGACTTACCTGAGAAGTGACAAAATAGACTCGCCCTTGGATCCCTAAAGTCTCGGCCTGTAGGCCCTGTCTTCGGCCTCTACCCATGCCCTGGCCCATCTGGTTTGATTGCGGAGTCCCCACAAGTGGTAAGGGCCTGTGCAGCACCCTGAAATTGTAAATGACTTCCTTGGCCCATGAGGGGATAGGGGAAGTGAAGAATGTCTGTGGATGTCCCACCAATTACTAGGACTGAGATGTCCTGAAACTCTAGGATCCATGCCTTTGAGAATAATCCTGCTTTAAGTGGCTTGACTGGTGACATATGAAGTAAGTCCTCTGTCCTGCCTAATAGGTGGCTTTGAAATTTCTCCCACCTTGAGAGAATTGACCTTAGCCTTGGCCTTGGTAGCTTCAGCCCTGCACTTGAAATCCGTTGCTTCTTCCCTAAACTTGAAGAAGAGGACTGACCCTCCTTCTTCTTATCCTTAGCATCGGCCTCCCTGATGCTCTTTGCGTCTTCCACTTCCCTCTCAATGGCCATGGTCATCTCGACTATTGAGTCTAAGTCTTGTAGGCAATAACCTACAATCTTTTCCCAGATGAAAAACTTCAAGTCATCCTCAATTCTTCTCGTTTTGGTCAAGTCTATGGCCACGTAATCATCGGCGAAATGTGTTTGGTCAGTGAACTGAGCCACGTATTCCATCATCGTCATAGTCCCCTACTTCAAATTTAGGAATTCTTGGGCTTTCACTTACAGAACAGCCGATGGGAAGTACTTGTCCATGAAAAGCTCTCAAAACTCTCCCCAAGGCATTGCCTCTATGTTCTTTAAGGCCTTTGCCCAATCCCACCACAAATGGGCCTCTCCGTTAAGCTGGAACGCAGCTAACCTTATCTTAGTGGTGTCAGATGTGATCTCCATAACCTTAAAGATCTTACCTACTTGTTAGAACCAATGGTCGGCCACCATTAGATATGTTCCCTTCTATAAATGTTGGTGGCTTATGTGCCTTGAACCGCTGAAGGTTGTTCGAGCCTCTTTGGCCCAAATTGGCGCTAACTTGTGCAAAGGTAGCGACTATTGTGCCTATAGCTTCTATGAAAGCTTGTTAATCAAAGACCGATGGTGGTTAGTTGTTGTTCCGTCCACCCCCTTGACCGTTTCGGTGTCCTCTTCCTCTACTTGTCATCTACATACACGTAAGACAGCAATAGAGCACTAATGTACTATCCCAAAGTAAGGATCAAAGTCTAAATATTGAGAATCTTTTCATTGCCTCACTAGTAGGTGTGTTACCCACTAGTAGACATCCAAATCATAAACTTTCTCATTCATTCTTTTTAACCCCAAAGGTTNGTCTAAATATTGAGAATCTTTTCATTGCCTCACTAGTAGGTGTGTTACCCACTAGTAGACATCCAAATCATAAACTTTCTCATTCATTCTTTTTAACCCCAAAGGTTATGTTTTCTAACCCTAGTGTCTCATTTTCATACACATAGAATCATGCATATAATCACATATCACACAACATGTAGCACTTAATGCACATAACGTGTAATGCATAATGTATGGCCTAGATCCTTGCCACTCAAGCCCTAGGTAAATTGAGAACCTAGGCTCTGATACTAAGTTGTGATGTCCCAAAATCCAATGATCCTTTCTCAAACTATTGATCACCCACCAACCCGCAGAAGTACTTGTATATGTCGTATAACCAGATACCACGTCATCATATCCCCTTTACCAGGATCATAACTAATACAGAGTTTGAGAAGAGCCCCGCTTGTACCGGAGCACTACCAAATGCAAAACCTATACACATATCAACCACTTGACCATTCCAAGGTCCATCCCCATCAATTTAGGACTTAATGTTTGACCAAATATATCATCCCAACAAGAGGGCTCAAGATCTGAAGGTTTGGCGAAGTTATATTTAAATTTTAGAAAATGTACTAGTACCTCTTACACGTGGTACCAATACCTGAGCCTTCTGTCTACTAGGTCCCTTCCATATGCTAGGTACCCGTGTCCTAGTGAACTTGGTACCGGCACCTGAGCCCACTGTTTCTTAGGTGTCGGTACCTACATGTTGTGGTACCGGTACGTAAGCCCATTGTCCATCGGGATACTGGTACTTGAGCCCACTAGAATTCAGATACTAGTACCCGTAAGTCTAGGTATCGATACTTGGGTCATCCGATAGTGTGGTACCAATATTTAATCACTTAGGTACCAGTACCTAGGCCCAGATTTTCCCTAATTCTTTCCATTTTCACTCTTAACCATCCAAAATCACCCCATAACCATCCATTCATTTATTTAAATGAAAAACATTGTCCAAAAGAGTTCATTACATGTCCCGTTTATACAATTTTATAAGTCCAATACAAATGACATAATTGATTTACAAAAATGTAATTTAAAAATCACAATTCAAATTCTTCATCAACAAGGGCCCAAGTTAGGTCCATCCACCGGCGTTTTTCTCACACCTGAAATTTTGTTCCCATAAAGGGTGAGCCACACTAAATAGGGTATCTCCAAAGAGACTACTCCCCAACTCAAATACATATGAAATGTTCACATGCAATTCAACAATTAATCATTCATTCAAAAATATGCAATTCATAATGAATATCACAATACCATGTCATGTCATGGGATGAAACTCACACAAGTAATGCAACCTAAGCCCTCCACCGGCTCCCATAACACATGTCATGTCATGCGTATGCATCCGGCTATTGCAAGTCACCGTCATTAATGTTGAACATCTAATAATCATTTTACAAAATCTCAAGTCTTTCTTGGGGTGGGTATTTATGGACTTCCACCAACAGGTGCCCAACCAACACGACCTCTATGGTCTTCCACCAATGGCTCCGCGTGCGCCGACACATTTTATGGGCTCTATACCAACGAGAGTGCGTACCCANACCGTCATTAATGTTGAACATCTAATAATCATTTTACAAAATCTCAAGTCTTTTTTGGGGTGGGTATTTATGGACTTCCACCAACAGGTGCCCCAACCAACACGACCTCTATGGTCTTCCACCAACGGCTCCGCGTGCGCCGACACATTTTATGGGCTCTATACCAACGAGAGTGCGTACCCAAAGTTTACCGAGTTTTTCACCCGAGGGAGAATCTAGCCCTTCTGGCTAACCCCGACCCTTGTTTTCAATGCAACCCGTGTGACTCAGTCAAACCTAAGTCCAACTTTTTCGAACCCACATACCAACCCATCAAGGATGATTTTTTATCAAAGCATGCACACATACACACACTCATGTCACATGCCCACGAATGTGATGCTTCCCATGCATATGTAAATGTAATGTACAATTANTTGGCTAACCCCGACCCTTGTTTTCAATGCAACCCGTGTGACTCAGTCGAACCTAAGTCCAACTTTTTTGAACCCACATACCAACCCATCAAGGATGATTTTTTATCAAAGCATGCACACATACACACACTCATGTCACATGCCCACGAATGTGATGCTTCCCATGCATATGTAAATGTAATGTACAATTACAACTACAATACCATGTTTATCATAATATGCATAATATGAACATATTCAATCTATATCAACATTTCCCAATTTCTCAATTGTCAATTATATCATTAGCATATAATCACAATCCACAACATCACCAAGTATGTTGTATCATTTTCATTCAAATCACATATTTAATCATTCAATGCATTTTGTCAAACACCTAGAAGGCACAAAACTATGTAAACACATAGCTTGCCCAATTCATCATATTTCTTATGAAATTACAAACAAGCAATTTTCTGAAAACCCACTCATGCAAAATTGGCTCAACATGTTTCTATACCCATTTTTCATACTCTAGTTACACCGGGAGTATATTAGGCAAGAGATTTCATCTCTAGTCATCCTACCCATTTCATATACAACCCTAAGTTGGAAATAAACCTAGTTAGGAAAAGGAACCCTATCTCTTGTAGCGTAAATATACGTAGAAGAACCTCTTCAAGATCAGAATCTAGCTTTCAAGTTTTGATTCCCAAAATCCCATCTTTGAGATTGTAATGAAACCCGTGATCTTTGGTATTATGCGTANCAAAACTATGTAAACACATAGCTTGCCCAATTCATCATATTTCTTATGAAATTACAAACAAGCAATTTTCTGAAAACACGCTCATGCAAAATTGGCTCAACAAGTTTCTATACCCATTTTTCATACTCTAGTTACACCGGGAGTATATTAGGCAAGAGATTTCATCTCTAGTCATCCTACCCATTTCATATACAACCCTAAGTTGGAAATAAACCTAGTTAGGAAAAGGAACCCTATCTCTTGTAGCGTAAATATACGTAGAAGAACCTCTTCAAGATCAGAATCTAGCTTTCAAGTTTTGATTCCCAAAATCCCATCTTTGAGATTGTAATGAAACCCGTGATCTTTGGTATTATGCGTAACTCTCATCGCGTAAAGCAACTTTTGTTCTTGGCCCAAAGAGATCCGATGGTCAGATTGTCGTAGATCAAAAAAAGAAGGTGGGAGAACCTTGATTTTTCTCTTTTCACTCTCTTTTTCGAAAAACCCAGCCACAAAAAGGTTGAAAAAAATTTGATTTTCGCCCTTTTATACTCTAAATGCATGGCCCACAATACGCCACACATCCCGTCCTTTTCTGATCCGATTTTATCCTAAATCAATTAAATATCGTTATGGTTTAAGTTTAGTACATTTTTATTGAANCGTAACTCTCATCGCGTAAAGCAACTTTTGTTCTTGGCCCAAAGAGATCCGATGGTCGGATTGTCGTAGATCAGAAAAAGAAGGTGGGAGAACCTTGATTTTTCTCTTTTCACTCTCTTTTTCGAAAAACCCAACCACAAAAAGGTTGAAAAAAATTTGATTTCCCCCCTTTTATACTCTAAATGCATGGCCCACAATACGCCACACATCCCGTCCTTTTCTGATCCGATTTTATCCTAAATCAATTAAATATCGTTATGGTTTAAGTTTAGTACATTTTTATTGAACTAACTTGAAATTATTTCTCCGGTTCCACGAATAAAATTTGATTAAATTAATTTTAGTCGCTTGACACCCGATTGTCTTGTAAGACGTGAAAAATCTGACTATCTTGAAATTCGACGAAAATTGTATAAGTAGTTAAATCTCGCGAGCTGAATCCAATGGTGAGGTCTGTTTTGTCATTCGAGTTTTAGAAAAATCTAGATTTTCAACCTGCACTATAATGACTAATTACCGTTTTATCTTGATCACAAAATTTTAAATTTTTTGAGTTTTACACTTTCTTTTTTGACCTGAGCTATGTCGGCCTTTTGCCTTTAAAGGGAAATTAACAGAAAAACTATCTGAGCCCAAGCCCACNTCTTGATCACAAAATTTTAAATTTTTTGAGTTTTACACTTTCGTTTTTGGCCTGAGCTATATCGGCCTTTTGCCTTTAAAGGGAAATTAACAGAAAAACTATCTGAGCCCAAGCCCACGTTTTGGGCCTCAATTAGGCCCTCACATGTCGAGGTCCAATCCACACCATGTGAATCTCTAAGACAACCCCACTCCTCAACATTCAAAAAAGATTTTGCCATCTCTAACTTCCTATCCATCCATGGAATTCCCAAATCCTCTGGGACAAAAGAGTTTCGTTGTGAAATTTCACCCCCTATTTTGGCAAGATTATTGGGTACAATCTCCAATCCATGACAGTAACGTCCCCCTAATTTCCTCCATCACTGTACATTCCTTAATAGGACTCCTTGGATTCCTCTCAACAAACACGTTCAACAAACCATACCCTCCAAAGCATCCAGTTGTTGATGTCTAAGGATTACAATTGATTTTACGATGCTAGTGTTCAGCGAAGGTCCATACTGGCTTTTCTTTCGAGAACTAACAGCTATNGTTCAACAAACCATACCCTCCAAAGCATCCAGTTGTTGATGTCTAAGGATTACAATTGATTTTATGATGCTAGTGTTCAGCGAAGGTCCATACTGGCTTTTCTTTCGAGAACTAACAGCTATATCTGTTTTTAGGTCTACAAGTGTTTCTCTATATGCCCCAGCCTACCACAGTAAAAACATAAATGTGGAAGTCTTGCATACTGAAGGACCACCGAGTATATCTTACCATCCCCGCGACATAGTTTAATACCTCTTCGCAGTGGAGACATCATTGAGATTTCAACTCTAATCCTCATAAAATGTTTTCAAGTAACCCCCCCACCCCCAAACGATTCATGTATTTCCACCACTTCAGACTTAGGAAAACTACTCTCCACCTNGCATACTGAAGGACCACCGAGTATGTCTTACCATCCCCGCGACATAGTTTAATACCTCTTCGCAGTGTAGACATCATTGAGATTTCAACTCTAATCCTCATAAAATGTTTTCAAGTAACCCCCCACCCCAAACGATTCATGTATTTCCACCACTTCAGACTTAGGAAAACTACTCTCCACCTTAATGGCTAAATCCTTAGTATAGCATTCATAACGGAGTCCATGAACCTAGACCCAAAAGACAACTTTATCAAAAAAAAAAAAAAAATTACTTACAGATACACCTTTTGACCACTACCTAAATATGAGTAAATGGTAGTTGAAACACCAAAGTCCTTGCGATAGCACCTTGAGCATTTCCTGAGATTCTTGAAAGATGAACTGAAAAATAGTGGGACTTAGTCTAATAATCCTCATTCCCTTGCACCTCCACACAGAAGCCATGGTGCTCTTTGGGCCAAAATATTAGTAATCCTATCTGATAGTAATTTTCCATTAAGGCTCCTCTCACATTCTTCCAAACCCTCAACAATGTCATCGTTATCAAAATCAATAATCACGTTTTCCTACTCTGTTAAAGAGAAAGACTGGAATTGATTGATAACCTCTTCAGGCATCTTATCAGAGAACCAGAAGAAACATGGTCATTAAATCAAGAGCCAGGNGTCCTACTCTATTAAAGAGAAAGACTGGAATTGATTGATAACCTCCTCAGACATCTTATCAGAGAACCAGAAGAAACATGGTCATTAAATCAAGAGCCAGGTTGGAAGAAAGACAAAAAAATCAACAAGAGAAAATAAAGAATGTTGAAAGAGAGAAAGAACTTGATAGTATATATGANTTCCTACTCTGTTAAAGAGAAAGACTGGAATTGATTGATAACCTCTTCAGGCATCTTATCAGAGAACCAGAAGAAACATGGTCATTAAATCAAGAGCCAGGTTGGAAGAAAGACAAAAAAATCAACAAGAGAAAATAAAGAATGTTGAAAGAGAGAAAGAACTTGATAGTATATATGAATTAGGGTAACAGTAGAATCACAGGGAAGAAAACTCCTAAAAGTTTGCCCTAAGGAGAGAAAACTACAATTGGGGAAAATTGTTAATTATGTCTATATCACATTAAACCTAATCATCACCCCTAATTTGTTCCAATTACTTCCCATTCATTACTCTCTCTCTAGCAACCCTATATTTAAGGCCCCACACACCTTCATAGGATTCTAAGAAAAATAGCAACCCTTCCTGATGCCAAGAGCTATAACAATCAGCAACCTTATGCACCAATCAATGACCAGGATGCTTAATTTAAAAGGGAAGCCTGCTATATTCCAAAGACTATCAAGGGGGTTAAGCATCAAGGAGACGCCACCACCATACCCGTAGCAACTAGGATGTTGCCATCAACACGGCTGCCACCGATTCTCTGCTTAAAAACCTCACCAGATTCTCTTTCCCCTACGATTAACTCAGTGTAAGTGAATTAGCTTAATTCTGCGATTCGGCACAGTTTATGGGGATAATTGTCTCCCACTAGGAAATTGTCATGAGAAATATTCCATCTAACCCAGCCTTTCCTTTCAACATTATCCGATGCTAAGCCCAAGTCTTGTTGGGCATCAGAAATGAAAGCATATATTAGGAAAATAAAGGAGGAAGGAACAAATTTGTTGATTGTAATGCCTAAGATGCTTTTGGACATCATGGAATGCAATGGTCATCTTGCATTTCAAAGCTTGGAGGTATTTAACAATTCAATTGTTCCTTGGATATTTTGCATATATTCCTTTAATCTTCAGTAGAATGGACTGATCGGTGTGATTATTTCCTTCTACTTCTGTGAAATTTGATCAAATAAGTAACACTACTGTTATGCTCGATTGAGCGCATGAATAAGGTTTATGTAGTTGACCCCGAATATTTAGGACTAAGCTTTGTTGAGTTAAGCCATGGAATTAATATCGTTATGCTTGAATTATATATTTGTGACTTGCTTTTGGGAAATCCATAGTTACTATATTGATATGATGTGGCAGATTCCACAAGGAAGCCATAATTATTGGCAGTAACAATATTTTTGTCCACAATGGTTTCATTTTGCAGTATCTTGAATGCAAACTGACAGAACACCATTTCTCCTTGCCAATCTCCTTACTAAGAACAAGAGTTAAACATGTACAGTGCACATTGAAAAAAATAATTAGAAGAGCCAAGCTTTTTATTTTTTTTATACAAAAAAGGTTGACTTGAATGACTATAGATAGAATTATATGAATTATCGATTTTTTTGGGTGTGTTCTTTTCTAGTTATTTAGTGGCTTTTGCTTGTGTTGATTAAACGAGTGTGCAGCCTACATAACATAAACTGCAGCCTCAAGAATAGCCGCGGATCTAACATAATGGCTATTTTAAAGAGACTTGGGTTCTCACTTTTCTTTGCCACTTGCAACATATATTGCTTCACACTTCTATGCAATACCTATTCCATGATTAGGATTTTTCATAGTTCTAGTGGGCTTGCCTTGTGGTGTGATTTGTGTCCAATTTGTTCCTTCTATGTTTTTTGCCTTGTAGACATTGTGGAGCAAAGAGGCGTTGAGATAGTAATTGGGTGGGAGAATTTCGTGTATTATTATGAAGGAGAACAATAATAGCATTTTTTTAGGGGGAGGGAGAATGAATATGAATTTGGAGAAACGTTTTGAAGGAGTATTATTCGGGTTTAAAATTTACATCTAACGTTGATTGTGTATGTCTTAACTATTTTGAATTTTAAATTTTTTTTGTTATTATCCTTGCCATTAAACATATCTCTCTTGCAATATATATATATATATATATTGAAATTAAAATGTATCAAAACAATGTACAAGTAATAAAAATTAGAGTTTAATTAAGAATTGCACAAATTTATCAATATAGTGTATCTTCACCATATTTTTATTCCACAGATCAATTTATGGGAAGAAATCAAGCAAGCTACAAATGAGGACCCTCACAATCAAAAAAAAAAAAAAAACAAATGAGGACCCATATATCTAGTCAATGGATCGTATGGCAATGGACCAACCCGAAGGCGTAATGGGCTACATCTCTAAAAAGGCAGGGTTATCATACCTTCTAGCCCATCATTGCGGGCCAAGTTGCTACATGAAATGGATGACACCAAAGTGGGCAACCAGTCAGGAGTGCAATGCACACTTAAGAAATTGGGCCAGCAATTCTATTGGCCCGCGATGCAAAAAGTAGTCCAAGAATATGTCAAATGGCCTGAGGTGTGCCAAAAGGCAAAGGTAGAAACTTTAGCTCCTGTAGGACTCCTACAACCACTGTAAATTCCATGCCCGGTATGGGACAACATCACCTTGGAATTCATTGAGGGATTACCCATCTCACACAGCAAGGATACCATCTTGGTGGTCGTAGATAGTTTGAGTAAGTCAGCTCATTTTCATTCTTTAAGCCATCCCTTTACTGCTAAATCTGTGGCTGAAAAGTTTATGGAAGGGATCATCAAACTCCACGGGATGCTCAAGACCATCGTTAGCGACCGAGACCCGACCTTCATTAGTAAATTCTAGCAAGATTTTTTCAAGATGTCAGGTACCCAGCTGTATTTCAACTCTACATACCACCTACAGACTGACAGACAAACGGAATTCGTTAACCACTGTGTCGAACAATATCTTTGGTGCTTCGTCCACCAGTGGCCATACAAATGGAGTTGCTACTTTTCTTAGGCTAAATACTGGTACAACACAACGTATCATATTTCCACAGGGATGACCCCCTTCTGGGCACTTTATGGACGACTACCACCCTCTATTCCATTGTATCACGATGGCCTATCACCAGTACACAAAGTTGACCAGTAGCTCTTGTCCCGAGATGAATTGCTTCAACAACTCAAAGCCAATTTAGAAAAATCAATCAACCGGATGAAACAATTGGCAGATCAAAAGCGAAGGGATATGTCATTCAACATCGGCGACATGGTCCTACTGAAGCTCCACCCATACCGTCTGCAAACAGCCTTCAAACGAGTTCACTAGAAATTGGCTAGCCATTTCTATGGGCCCTACCAAATTCTAGAGAAAATCAGCCCCGTCGCCTACGAGATNACTCCACCCATACCGTCTGCAAACAGCCTTCAAACGAGTTCACTAGAAATTGGCTACCCATTTCTATGGGCCCTACCAAATTCTAGAGAAAATCAGCCCCGTCGCCTACGAGATTCAGTTACCGGAGGGGTTGCACAGCCACCCAATTTTCCATGTGTCATTGCTTAAGCGGTATGAAAATCATGTAGGGAATATTAAGGCATAGAACATGGAATTGCCACCATTCACAAACGATGGGGTAGTTGTTTTGGAACCTCAAGCTATTCTTGACTACTGTTGGACTAAACAAGGAACCCAACTTGTTGAGGAGAGTTTGGTGCAATGGAAGCATTTACTGCTTAAGAAGGTGACATGGGAGCCGACAAAGATGCTGTTGGAAAGGTTCCCAACCATGGACTTTGAAGACAAGGATCCACTTGATGGGGGAAGTATGATAGTCTATGTAGATCGGAAAGGAGGCCAAAACCGAACTCCAAGTATCGGGGGTGAAGATTGAACGTGAGAAAAGTGCTGCGCTGCATGGCTTGCAAAAGAGGAGAAGAAGCTGTCAAAGTTGTTGCAAGGATCACGTAGGTAGTGAAGCAGCTACAAATGGCTACATGCAGCGTTGCCCAGCCAACTAGCCATTGGACCCATGGTTTGGAAAATCGGTCGTTGTTGTGCGTAACGGCCATTACATAACAATAACGGCGATCGACGATACTGTTACACCCCAATTTATCGGTCAGANAAAAATCTAGCAATGCTGTGCGTAACGGCCATTATTGTGCGTAACGGCCATTACATAACAATAATGGCGATCGACGATACTGTTACATCCCAATTTATCGGTCAAAAAAAAATACACACCCATAACGGGCGTTACACCGATGTAACGGGGCGTAACGGGAGTTACAACCCGTTATATAGCCGTAATGGCCGTTACACAACAACATCTGTTGATTTTGTTACCAGAAAATAAGAAAATCAAGAATAATTTATGAAAGAAGAAGAGTAGAAATTAAGACAAGGAGGTGTGTAGATCTAGTATCTCTTTAATGATCGGTTTCTAAACTCTGTTGCATGGCTACTTTGGGTGGAATTTTCATATTCACATAGCTTAGTCTACAAGGGAGAGAGAAACAGAGCACTTCTCTGTTCAGACTTCTCTATTTAGACTAGAAGAACGACGGAGAAGAGACTAGAGGTAAAAATATTATATTATGGTTTTTGTCATGGGTGAAAAGACTAAGCTGCCCCTTCTCATGAGAATAGGAGATTAACAGATTTTTTACATGGCGCAATAGCTTTTGCATGGCCAATAGAATAACAGATTTTTTGTTTTATATTTTGATAATATTTTTTTAGGAATGTATACTCATAATCAAAAAAGGATTTTTGATAAAATCTCAATTGGCTATTGTTTTTAAATTCTCACATAAATATTTAAGTGGGTTCCCTTCAATTAAAAGTCACTATAAAACTCTTATCACGTAATTATTAAAAGATAAATTCATATAACATTGTTTATAATACAATAAAATATATAACATATCACAAAAGACCTATATTTACATAAGCTTAGAGTTAAAAATCCAAAAATTTATATTTTTGAGAGAGTTGTCAACGAAAACAAAAAATTTACGCTCCCGGTTTCCGTTGCTGTTACGTAACGTTCGTTTCGTCTCGCGTCCGTTACCGTTACGATGACCGTTACCGTTATTCAGAACTATGGTTGGAACTAGTTTAAGAGTCTGTTTTTACATTTTGTTGCTTCCTGTAATTTGTTTCATTAGTCAAGTCTAGTAACTTAAGTTTCGACCATGTATTAGTTGATTTCGTTAGGCTTTAGCCTACTCAAGAAACCAGAAAATATCAACAAATCATCAAGCAAAATTATCCCAACTATTGTGGTACATTCTCACCCAAACAGAATACAAATTTTCATAAGCCATTGTGACTAAGCTTTGATCGGGACCTGACAAATTATGACAAACTCCTTTGAATAAGAATGGAGTCAGCAATGTCCTAATGAATGCTTGGAAGACACACAAGGGCTTTTCCATAACTTACCGGGGAAAGAACATTTTCCTATCCATGTTCAAATCCGAGGCAGATAGTGATAAAATCCTTGCTGAAAGTCCCTGGTCAGTTATGGGCAACCTGATCGTTCTCACAAAATGTCTTCCCAATTCAACTATCAGAGATTTTGTGTTTAATACAGCTTGGATACAAATATGGGAGCTCCCGATCGATATGATGACCAAAAATAACTCTCGGATGATCGAAAATTCCTTGGTGACTCCTACAGAACTTGAAGATTTTAAAGAAGAGTTGCTACAAGGAATTTCATTTGGGTTCGCTGTGACATTGATATTATAGAGCCACTGAAGAATGGTTACTGCTTGGTGCGTGAGAACCTTGATGACATTTGGATCAGCATCAAGTTTGAGAGGCTGCCGAATTTTTGTTACTAGTGTCGCCGTATCGGACATAGTTGAAACTTTTGCCTCAAAAAGGCTGGAGATAAAAGGCTAGAATTTGACCGAGTTAATGGCTCAATCTACTCCTTCGCACACCAATTATAGGTAAAACTGGTCTGTAATACAGATGAGAAGCAACGAACGATCCATCTGGTCTAAACACGGTAAGGGAATTGCTAGAGAAGATAACAGGCAACTGGCGCGTGAAACACACAGATTAGGTGAGAATAGCGGCGCACACGCCCCTAGTAGTGACAAATCAGGCAAAGTGTTAGAGATTGGTGCGAGCACTCAGTACGAATCACTCCCACCCATCCCTCTTCAGCCACGTGGCAAGGTACTGCTCGACAACCCATTAGAGAACGCTACAAAAAGTGTAGCGGAGATGCATGGAGTTGGCGCCGACTCTGTTGATGCCCAAACAAGGCAAGAGAAGCTTGAAAACGGAGGTAAAGAAATGCAAGTCCTAGATTACTTCACGTGGACAAATTCTAGCTATTTTGCATGGGCCCAATCAAGTAAGTTGAGCTATTTTCTGACCGAACAGCCTGAGAGCCCAAGACCAAACCTAGCCCAATTAGAAACTGCTCCAAGACCCAACAAAGATAAAAGTGGGCCAAGCTTGCTATGTCTTTCTTCTGCTAGTGACTTTGAGGTGAGTTGTAACCATTATCCCAAGCCCAAGGGAGATGTTATTACGTTGTTTTAAAAGTAACTCTCAAATTGTTCTCGCACAAGAAGGGGATGACTTAGGGATTGAGACTAGAAAGCACAGATTTTCCTTATCCAATGAAATTCATTTGGCTCTGTCTCCCCTTCTTACAAATAAGGCTTCCCTTGATATCTCTGTGATCCTCAGACGATTCATTCACAAACTGGGTATATATTTTATATGTGGTGATGCAACAATCTCATAACAATCTACAAAATAAATTTTAATTGTTACATCTTTTAATCATTCCGAGATATTATCACTCCGTGAAGCAAGTTGTGAATGTATAAGATCTGTAGTAGTCCATCACATCTAGAGTACATGAAAATTGTCTTAACTACAGATTCACCAACAACGTTCTATGAAGATAATATTGCTTGTATTGCACAAGTCAAAGGAGGATTTACTAAACATGATCGAACCAAACATATATTAACAAAATTTTTTCATACTTATGAACTGAAGAGTTGTACAATTAAAGTAAAGTTNCTCGACAACCCATTAGAGAACGCTACAAAAAGTGTAGCGGAGATGCATGGAGTTGGCGCCGACTCTGTTGATGCCCAAACAAGGCAAGAGAAGCTTGAAAACGGAGGTAAAGAAATGCAAGTCCTAGATTACTTCACGTGGACAAATTCTAGCTATTTTGCATGGGCCCAATCAAGTAAGTTGAGCTATTTTCTGACCGAACAGCCTGAGAGCCCAAGACCAAACCTAGCCCAATTAGAAACTGCTCCAAGACCCAACAAAGATAAAAGTGGGCCAAGCTTGCTATGTCTTTCTTCTGCTAGTGACTTTGAGGTGAGTTGTAACCATTATCCCAAGCCCAAGGGAGATGTTATTGCGTTGTTTTAAAAGTAACTCTCAAATTGTTCTCGCACAAGAAGGGGATGACTTAGGGATTGAGACTAGAAAGCACAGATTTTCCTTATCCAATGAAATTCATTTGGCTCTGTCTCCCCTTCTTACAAATAAGGCTTCCCTTGATATCTCTGTGATCCTCAGACGATTCATTCACAAACTGGGTATATATTTTATATGTGGTGATACAACAATCTCATAACAATCTACAAAATAAATTTTAATTGTTACATCTTTTAATCATTCCGAGATATTAGCACTCCGTGAAGCAAGTTGTGAATGTATAAGATCTGTAGTCCATCACATCTAGAGTACATGAAAATTGTCTTAACTACAGATTCACCAACAACGTTCTATGAAGATAATATTGCTTGTATTGCACAAGTCAAAGGAGGATTTACTAAACATGATCGAACCAAACATATATTAACAAAATTTTTTCATACTTATGAACTGAAGAGTTGTACAATTAAAGTAAAGTTGAAATAAAGCAGATACGATCAAGTAATAATCTTGCAAATCTATTCACTAAAACGTTGTCATCATCAATGTTCAACAAGTTGGTATACGACATCAAAATGTGTCGGGTTTGTGATTAGATCAATTGATTTTTTTATTAAGGGGAGCATCCACATCAAGATATATTAAAATTTAAACGTACTCTTTTTTCTTTGTCCATATTTTATCTGACTGGGTTTAACTGGCAAGATTTTAATGAAAGCAGCATTCGTGCATTCAACAATAACTTAGTATAGTGGTCATTTAAGGGAGAGTGTTGAAAATATTAGACTTTGGTGCGTGGGTGAATGATCACGGCTATTATGCTCATTAAGCTCATTGTCTACCTCCTCCAGCGATGGCTTCTATCCCCTATCCATAAAAAGGAATTTGAACGTAGAATGAAATGCAATAAAAAAGAGAAAAGAAAGATAAAGGTGTGATCCTAGAATGAAATGCAATAACAAAAAGAGAAGAAAGATAAAGGTGTGATCCTAGGATGAAATGCAATAACAAAAAGAGAAGAAAGATAAAGGTGTGATCCT
>CAUOFW020001436.1:978911-1003911 GCA_963454935.2 Ilex paraguariensis
ACTCTGATACCATGTTAAGAAATGGGAAATAACAGAAATAGATGAAGGAAATCAAATGTATTTCACACTTTGTAAATGTTTACAAGATCAATATTTATACAATGAGACACCGACTCTCTCTTACTGAATTTTGTAGTTGCAGTTAACTCTAACTCTAACTAACAGAATGCCAGCCATGGTTAATAGAACATGACCTAATTGCATTACCACCAACACTCAAACTATTATCAGATTCGATCGACTTTAGAGAGACAAAAAGATGTAATCTCACAATCTTTTCAGAAGTGTGTTTCATCATAACCACACATCTTACAATTTGAAGGCGACCTATTCATAGAAGAGGTAAAATTTGAAAAATCGACCCTAACACACACACACACACACACACACACACACACACATAGGGAGAGGGAGAGGGAGAGGGAGAGGGAGAGAGAGAGATTACCTGCGAGAGAAATGGCATGAATTACCGTGTGGAAAATCATATTCACAAAAGCAAAATAACTATGGAATCACACCTGTAAAGTAAATTTTAGATTTTAAATATCCCTATGTGCATGTATCGGTTAAAAGCGACACTCACCAACAAAAATAAACTTTAAAACATTTAAATTTGTAACTCGCCGTAAATTGTTAAATACAATTGGACTGTGTATGAGTTTTTGCAGTTTGTGAAAATGAATCCACACGCACGATTTGTTCCAACAAATTAGAGATAATGTGTGAAAAATCCACAAAGGACCCACCAATGTGATGCGACGCAATGTATAAAGCACTGGTATGAATGCATAGGCATGGGAAAGTTCTCTCTTGCAGATGACACATGGGTGTCAAAAAATAATGCATTTGAGCACATGGGAAAAGGCTTGCCGACACAAACTAGTGGCTAAACATACTTTATAAAGTTCGAATTCCAACGTGATTAGGTGGAAAGCATGTGTTAGCTACTTTAATAATTGAGTTCACACGTTATACTTTAAAATTAGTGGTGGTAATTTTAACCTATAATTCATCTAATTCGTCTATAAATTAATGAGTTAAGTACCTATATTAATTAATATGAGTTTTAACTAAATTGAGTATTTATCTTTTTATTAAATAACACAAGTAATAAAATTAAATAAATATACTAATATATCAAAAAATATATACACTATTACACTAAAAAAATACACACATACACACTAATACACTAATATATACACACACTAGTACACAAAAAAACACACACTAATACACCACCCATGACCCACGGGTCAACCCATGAACACACACTAATACACCACCCATGATTCACGACCCATGGGTCAACCATGACCCGTGGATCGACCCATAACCCATGACACATGGGTTGACCCATAGCCCACAATTACCCCCGACCCATTATTTGTGTATTTTTTTTATTAAATATATTTTAATTTTTGTGTTAGTATATGTGTGTATATTTTTTTTGTATTAGTGTATATTTTTAGTGTATTAGTTTTTGTGTGTGTTTTGGTATATTAGTGTGTGTGTGTGTGTGTATGTTTGTATTTTGGTATACTACTAATGTGTGTGTGTGTATTTTGATGTACTAATGTGTTCACTAAGAATTTTAATTATTTTATGGGTTAATCGGTTTAACCTAACCCGTTATAAATCCAACCTATTATAATTCATTTATTACGTGAGTGACAAATAGATTTAATTTATTTTAACTCAATCTAATTTAACTCAACCCATAACCAAACCAATCCAATCCACCCATTTGCCACCTCTATTCACTATAAATAGCTCTTTAATGTTTTGTATTCAACATTCCAATTCAAGGCCAAGAGCCAAGATAAATAAAGAGTGTCTTGTTCAATTTTCTCTTAGTATTTGAGCTCTACCGTGGCAACTCCTCCAATCTAATTTGGTGTTTTGTCTATTATGATGAATACCCAATAGCTGGAAGAATGCAAGGCATTTTCCGAATACAACTCATTCCTTAATATTGCAAAAAATGATTTCAAAAGAACAGACGAACTCGAATGAATGCACCAATAACAATATTTTTTTATTAAGAAAAACTAGAATTTAAGCATACGATATCTCAAGTAGTCACAATGAACGTTGGCATATGAAAGTTGGTTACGTAGTAGAAAATGATAACATTCCAAAGCATAATTACCTGTGAGAGAAATGGCATGAATTACCGTGTGCAAAATCATTTTCTCCAAAGCAAAATAACTATGGAATCACACCAGTGAATTAAATTTTAGATTTTAAATATCCCCTATGTGCATGTATCGGTGAAAGGCGACACTCACCAACAAAAACAAACTCTAGATCATCCAAATTTGCAACTCTCTATAAATTATTACATACAATTTGAGAAAATGAATCCACACACGCACTATTTGTTCCAAAAATTTAGAGATAATGTGTGAAAAATCCACAAAGTACTCACCAATGTGATTCGACGCAATGTGTAAAGCACTGGTATGAATGCATAGACATGGGGAAGTTCTCTCTTGCAGATAACACATTGCCTATATTAAGGGATGGAGGTCGTTACTAGGAGTTTGTTTCAGCACACAAATACAATCATTCCTTCCCAACCCTAACCCCATTATTATCACCAACTTCTGAAAAATCGAAAAAAATTTGGATTCTGTTTGATTTACATCTCAGAAATAGTTTTTTGTTTTTGAAAACAATTTCAAGGAAAAAATGCCTGTCTAGTTATTTATTTTTTTTTTTTTTTGAAAACTAAGAACAAAACTGAATAAATTTAGATAACAAGTTAAACCTATTTTGTGTTTTTAGAAATAACCTTCTCAAAATTTAGAAAATACGACCACCATACTTCCACCAGATCCACCACCATGTCTACCACCATTACCAACACACTCTCACCACCACCATCACCACAATTCCACCACCACCAACACCACAACCCCACACTTTCACCATCAACACATTTTTGTTTTCATTATTTATTAGGTTCCTGTCCAAATAAATTTTACTATTTTCTATTATATAGAACTGTTTTTGAAATTATATAACCAAACAAATTCTATGACACAAAAAATATTAAAAACAGTTTTCTAAAATTTTTTTCAAAAATAATTTTTAAATATTATTTTTTAAGACGTAAATCAAACTGGACTTCCACTTGCAATATGAGTAAAAAGCAAAAGCTCATGATGGAAAAAGGATGGTTGCTAGGGCTAATTAAAGCATGTATTTAAGGGTGAAGCCTTTTAACTTTTTGAATAAAAAGGTTACGTAAGCATAGGCAAGATAAGAGAGAGTAGGATGTAATTTGTAATGGATATATCATTAATACCATTTTAGTTAATCAAAAAGCTTTCACTTTCAAATAGGACGGGGACTACAGGCAGACAAGTTATATGTGGCATGGGGTCCCGCAAAAAAGTGGTGCTCCAAATCATGTTATGGTCTTTAACAACTAATTTTTCAAAACATTGAGGGTCAGTCCTGTTAAGGAGACTTTTAAGGCTTAAAGTACAAGCCTTAGATATAGTTGGCATTAAGTCTCAATTAATCGATTTCAAAGTGGTTGTTCTTCTGAGTTCAATTATCCACATAGATATTCTTTGAGTTAGACTTCTGGATTTTAAATCATACAATTCGTATTGTTTGTTTCATATTGATTTGTTATATTAACAACTGAGATTTTCGAGTTTTAATCTTCACTTCCATTCTTTAATTTGAATTTCAGACCTCATATTTTTTATCTCTCTTTTTTATCGTCATGGAATTCAAAATGGTTGATTTTGTTATTCATTTTTACTAATTCGAATTTTGGACCTTATATTTTTTATATCTTTTTTTTTTTTTATCATTTTGGATTTTAAAGAAGTTAATTTTGTTATTCGTTTTCATTACACGGTTGTGTTACACTCAAAATGCATCATAATATGTACTAAAAAATAGTAACATGTAACAGCACCTTGGTGACAAACAACAGTAACATTCATACATGATATGAATTGTTTCTATTTATCTCCCTATTATGTTCAAGCTTACTTTTTTTGGTTTTAAATGTTACTTTTTTGTCATCATTATATTCACGTTACTGTTTATGTCCCTATTATGTCTAATGTTATTGTCTTTAGTTTTTAATTTTATTATTATTGGTCACCATTGTGTACATGTTACTGTTTATGTCTCCCTCCCCTCAATTATGTTCAATGGTTCTGCTTTTGGTTTTAAATGTTACTTTTTTTTTTATTATCATTGTGTTTATGTTAGTGTTAATGTTTCTATTATGTTTGATGTTACTATTTTTAGTTTTAAATATCACTGTTATTGGTCACCATTGTATGCATGTTACCGTATATGTCCCCCATTATGTTCAAAGTTACTATTTTTTGTAACCGTTATGTTAATTTTACTATCTTATATTACTATTCATTGTTACCGTTAATTATGTGGAATACGTATATGATATATAATATGAGAGAGAAATAGTCCTAATTTAGGAAAGATCTAAGATATATTATAATTATAATATAAAATATAACATGTTTCAATGTACTCATCCAATGGTCTTAAATAAATCCATCAAACGGCCACAAACATCCTTCTCAAAATTATTTACATTATACTTTACCTTCAGACACGAGTTATCCCTAATATATATATATATATATGAGAGAGATAAATAAATAATCATATTCTATATATGGATACAAATAAATATGAGAGGGGTTATCCCACATCGGATAGCCTTTGGATGTGTGTGTGTGTTTAAATGGATGCTATGGCACTTACATTTTTAAGTGTAAGTGTTGCAGTTATCCTTCGATCAAAAAAATCATGGGTATTCCAAGACGTCTGTTGTGGGCTCAGTTAGGGCTATCCCACATCGGATACCCTTTGGGTGTGTGTGTGTGGGCTTATATGGATGTTATGGCACTTACACTCTTAAGATTAAGTGTTGTAGTTATCTTTTGATCAAAAAAAAAAATATGAGAGAGAATTTTAATGTTAGTCAAACTCCAAAATTTTAGGAAGAGTTAGTTTTTAAATTTGTTTTAATTAAACATAACTAATAGGGGTAGTATTTATAATAGAAATCAAAATAAACTTAATAGTAAACAAATTTTGTTAATGAATACATGATTATGTCCAAAGAATAATGTGGTAGTTGTAGCACAGCTTTGGGGTGTTGATTCTACAGAGAGACAAACTAAAAGAATAGTAGAAGGAACAAAGAAACTAACAAAAATATTTAATGATTACTAGATAACAAAGATTAATTTTAAATGCAAATTAAAGTGAAGCAAAGTGACAAATGAAAAAAGTACTCAAATTTGACAAACCGTAAAACGTCGGAAAGCCCATGCATAAATCTTGTATTTTAATTATTCTTAATTCATTGAATAACTCAATTGAGAATTCAATTTCCAAAATTTCCAATCGGAAGGTATAAATTTATAAACCAAATGTAACCCTTTGAAAAATCATTCACCACTTTGAAAATACGTAAATTATTATCACCATTGAGAAAGTCCAACAACAACAATACACTTAAGAAGCAATATTGCAGCAAAGAATTAAACCAATATAGATAAATAATTGATCCAAATATGATCAAAGAACTAATTCATTCAATAGAAAAAGCCTGACTGAATCTATAAATAAAATAAATTTATGACTATTCGGAGAAGAAAACATTAATAATAAATTGAGAATGATAAAATAAAAGAGTTTTACTAATTAGAAATCAAATGCATAATTTATATATAAATAAAATATTATCTACTGTGTAAGTGCATCTCTTGCCTTACCTGAGAATTTAGTTATCCATAGATATAATAGACAACAAAAATCTCTTAAGAAAAATAGAACAAATCGGCGACATGGGAGCTTTTTTTTTCCTAATCTGCGTTAGCCCCCAAAGAAAAAGAGCAGTCGTATCCCTCTGTGTTTTCTTCCAGCCGCCACAAAAAAACAAAGAGTAATGTTATATGGACTTAAAAAGTAGACTTAAAAATTAGACTTGATAATTACAACCATTAATTTCACTGTGGGTCCTAACATTTATTGAGACCCACTACTTATTCAATGGTTGAGATTATCAAGTCTAATTTTTAAGTTTATCTAGCATTACTCAAAAATAAAAATAAAAAGAAGATCCTGAAACCTAAAAGTTAATCTCCTTTTAAAAAAATACTTTTCCTCCCCTCTTTATTCCAACTTTTCTATTTCAACCCCTAAAGCCCAAAACTTGTGTAATTTGAGAAAGATAAAGCTCAATAAAAATTATGAGTGTTGAGTCCAATAGACAGCTACATCAATTTCAATTTTTTACTCCATGGGCTACCATCAAAATAAAAACAAATATAAAACCCGAATAATAAAGTCTAAAAAATTTTAAGTGCAAAGCCTTATTGTAAATTATCTCTCACCAACCAATAATGCAATATTGAAGATTTAAAATATTATAAAATCTTGTTCTAATATATTTTAGCGTGAATAGATATTAAATTCAATAATATAAATTATATCTAATTATTTCTATTCACATTTTAATATTTTAATCCATTAATAAGGTATTTAGAATGCACTTTCGCACACTCATCACACCCCCTAACTTACTCATTGCTAGTCCCTAACAATTTTCATGTCGAAACAATGAAAGAAAACAAAGAAAATCACACACAAAGGTCACCAAGTCACACTTTTCAGGTTCACATATCAAAATAATCTTAAGAATTCAATACCCCCATCACAAGCAATCCACAAAGTATATGTATGTTCCAAACTATATCCATCTAACCAAAAGCCCTGACACATACAACATCAAGGACATCTCAAACAAAAGGTTCGATTCCATAACTCATGGGTATAAAAGTGTTTCGTGTGGAGATTCTCTCTATGGAGTGGACAATGGGTGTACACATACTCTCATGGAGAATTAGACAATTTTATAAAAGCAACAAGCAAACATTGATCTTATGATAAGAATACTAACAAATAAAATTTTCACCACGCTTTCCCAAAAGCTTACTTAGGATCAGAGCGATCAACACAAAAGGTTGTAACGTGGCTTAGGTTTGAAGCTATATAAAAAAAATGAAAAGGATTTAAAAACTTCCAAGTACATACAAAGGGAATCTTGTTAAATCTCTCAATAAACCACATTTCTCACTTGATGTACTCTTTAGCCTTTCAAGTCATCGAATAATGCCTCTTTTTTTTCTTTTTTTTTCCCTGATAGAAACAATTTAGTGAACAATTATGTCACCCTAGTATTGTGCTATTTCTACCCAATGTTTTTTGTTAAAGCTCATTCACTTGAACACCTTGTAACTCATGTTCTTCCCTCTCTCTCTCTCTCTCTCTCTCTCTCTCTCTCTCTTTTTTTTCAAAAAGAATTCTACTTCTAGTACATACTTGAAAGTAACAAGGGTAGGAAAAATCAATGTATAGGTTATACTCCAATGTGGAGAGGTATGTATAATGTAGGCATATGAAAAGAAAAAGGTACATGTCTTTATTGGCTCAAAGTTGGTTACTAGGGATCTATAGTGGAAATGGTTAGCTTGAAAGGCTCAAACGTTGATCCTAAGTTGACCTTCGTCATATCCCAAGTATATCCACCATCTTACCACAAACCATGTAATGACATTCTCAAAAAAAGTACTCAATTCAATAAATTAATGAACGCTTATCACAATTAATGTGTCAAATCACCATCTTACCACAAAGTTTGGATGAGTGCATTAGGGGTTCTGTGAATGCTTCAGCAAATGTTGATTATGGTGGATTTGGAGAATTCACAAAGATGACTATGAATGAGAATAAGTACACATGTGAAAAGGATGCACGTGTGATGTAAAATTAAAACCATTTGACACATGAAAATATGCCACAGAGTTCCAACAAGCATTTTAAATATAGAATTTACACCACCACCCCCTAACTTATATAAAACATTGTCCTTAATGTTTAAGAATCAAATTTGAATGGGGAGTAACTAAAAAGGGTAGAATATACCTTATGAGTGACGTGGGTAATTCGTTAAGTACCAAAGATGGTATCCTGAAATGACAAAATAAAACTAACCCACAAACAAAAACAAAGAAAACAACAGCAAACTGAAAGGAAAATAAAATAAAATAAAATAAAACAAAACAAACAAAATAAATAAAGAAAAACATACCTGCGTGGTGTGGTCAAGGTTGATAGACTGGATCCTCAAGTGGAATGTCTTCCACGTTTAGAACTTGTCTATCAATTAAGACTTTAAGGCATTGACCATTTACTTTAAAGATTCGATCATCCTTAGGATTCTCTATTTCTATCACCCCATGTGCAAAAACATTTTTTACTACAAAAGGGTTGGTCCACCTAGACCTAAGTTTTTCGGAATTCTTATGAAGTCTAGAATTATATAAGAACACTCAATCATTAAGCTTAAATATTTTTCTCAAAATATTTTTATCATGAATGCTTTCATTTTAGTCTTATAGATTTTAGAGTTCTTATAAGCATCATTGCTCAACTCCTCTAATTTGGTCAACTGAAATTTTCCAAGCTTACCTGTTTCTCCCATGTCAAAATTGAAATTCTTGATGACCCAATAGGCTCGATGCTTGAGCTCCACAAGTAAATGACAAGGCTTTCCAAAAACAAGCATATAAGGTGACATGCCTAAAGTAGTTTTGAAAGTTGTATGATAGACCCAAAACACATCAACTAATCTCAAAGACCAATCTTTGCGATTTTTCTAAAATTTGCTTAATTTTCCTATTTGCAAGTTCTACCTATCCACTTGTCGAAGAGTGGTAGGCAGTAGAGATCTTATGTACCACCCAATATTTTTTCATCAAATATTCAAAAGAACGGTTGCAAAAATGTGTACCTCAGTCATTAATGATAGTACGTGATATACCAAATAGAAATAACACATTTTCTTTGAGAAATTTAATTGCCGTCTTATTATTATTGCTCCTGCAAGATACTGCCTCTACCCATTTTGACACATAATTTATTGCCACAATAATATATTAATATCCAAAAGAAGGAGAAAATGGTCCCATAAAATCAATGCCTCAATAATCAAAAATTTCAATCACTAAAATTGGGTTTAAGGGCATCATATGACGACGTGACATAATTCCTAACTTTTGACACTTTTCACATGAACAACAATAGTTATTTGTATCCTTAAACAAGGTGGGCCAATAAAATCCACACTACAGAATTTTTGCAGCGATTTTTCATTGAAAAATGGCCCCCACAAGCTTGGGAGTGATAAAATTCAAAGACGTTGGCAATCTCCTTATCAAGAATGCAACACCTTAAAATTTGGTCAGGACAATATTTGAAAAGAAAAAGGGTTATCCCAATAGAAATTATGTACCTCAATCATAAACTTTCTCTTGTCCTGAGCGTTCCAGTCCACCGGTATCTCATCTGCAGCCAAATAATTCATAATATGAGCAAACCATGATAGAAAAGTAACAGAAAGTAAGTGCTCATCGGCGAAATCATCCCTAATTGGCAGGTGGTTAGAGGTTTCCTCAAATGTAAGCCTCGAGAGATAGTCAGCCACTACGTTCTCCACTCCTTTCTTGTCTTTGATGGTGATGTCAAATTCCTGCAAAAGTAAAATCTACCATATTAGTTGTGCCTTAGCATCCTTCTTTGTAAGAAGGTACTTAAGGGCTGCATGATCTATGAAAATAATAATAAGAAAACCAATCAAGTAAGCATGAAACTTATCCAAAGCAAACTCTACAACTGGCAACTCTTTTTTCGTGGTAAAGTAATTCATCTGAGCACTATTTAGAGTTCTACTAGCATAATAAATGACAAAAGGCTTTCCCTCCCTTCGTTGTCCAAGAACAGCACCTATCGCAAAATCACTAGAATCACACATGATTTCAAAAGGTAAAGTCCAATCAAGTGGCTATATTATGGGTGCTGAGGTAAGCTTGACAATTAGTGTTTTAAAGGCCTCTTGACAAGCTTGTGTCCATTCAAATGGGGCATCTTTAGCTAGGAGATCACATAATGGTCTAGATATGGTGGAAAAATTCTGTATGAACCTCCTATAAAAGCCCGCATGACCAAGAAATGATCTCACATCTTTTACTGTCCTATGTGTAGGTAACTTAGAGATTAATTCAATCTTAGATTGATCAACCTCTATCCCCCTAGAAGAAATAATATGCCCTAAGACAATACCTGAAGGTACCATAAAATGGTTTTTCTCCCAATTCAAAACCAAATTTTTTTCCTTATAACGAGTCAACACTCTCTCTAAATTCAATAAGCATGCATCAAAAGAAGATCCAAAAACAGTTAAGTCATCTATAAAAACTTATATGTAATTTTCAATCATGTCACTAAAAATGTTCATCATGCAACGTTGAAAAGTAGCAGGTGCATTACACAATCCAAATGACATTCTACGAAAAGTATAAGTACCAAAAGGACAAGTGAAAGTGATTTTTTCCTGGTCTTCTAATACAATTTTAATTTGATAATAACCAGAATAACCATCCAATAAACAATAGAAAGGATGACTAGTCACACACTCAAGAATTTGATCAATAAAAGGGAGAGAAAAATGGTCTTTCTGGGTGGCAGCATTTAATTTTCTGTAATCAATGCACATCTGCCACTCAGTCACAAGTTTTGTAGGAACTAACTCTCCCAGGTCATTTTTCACCACAGTAACACCTGACTTTTTAGGAACAACCTTTGTAAGACTTACTCATTTACTATCAGCAATAAGATATATGATTCATGCATGTAATANCTTCACTACAGTAACACCTGACTTTTTAGGAACAACCTGTGTAAGACTTACTCATTTACTATCAGCAATAAGATATTTGATTCATGCATGTAATAGTTCTCAACACTTTATTTTTTACCACTTCTTTCATAATGAGATTAAACTTACACTGGGGGTCTCTACGAGAGCTAGTTCCTTCCTCTAAATTAATTTTATGAGAACAGACCAAGGGACTAACACCTTTTATATTAGTAATGCTTCAACCTAAGGTTGACTTATGCTTACTTAGGGTCCGAATTAATTTCTCATCTTGAGACACAAATAATTCAGATGAGATAATAACAGGAAAAATATCACCTGGACCAAGGAAAGCATGCCTTAAAACCTTAGGCAGAGGCTTCAATTCAACTTTGGGTGTTTCCACACTTGTAGGAATTTGTTTTTCACCTTTCTCAGACAACTCCTCAAACTTTGGTTGCCATGCCCGAGTGCCATAGTCTTGAGTCTTATCAAAAATAGCATAAATATCAACTACATCAAATGGATCACTGATAGAATCAAACTCAGAATGAACAAGAAAATACTTAAGAGGATCAAAATCATGAGCTATAGAAACTCTCATATCTATAAGTGAGTCAATTATATATGTCTGGTGGCTCTCATCATCATCTTGTGACTGTTTTGCAATATAGACAATATTCACTTCGAGAATTATGTTTTCAAAAGACAGCTTCATGAGGCCATTCCTATAATTAATAAGAGTATTAGCAGTGGCAAGAAAAGACCTACCTAAAATCAAAGGAAATTTAGAAGTAGTATCAACAACAGAGCTAGTGTCAAGGATTAGGAAATCAACAGGATAATAAAACTTGTCAATATGTATTAGAACATCCTCTACCACGCCCCGAGATACTTTGACTGAACCTTCAGCCAATTTCAATACCACAGTGGTTGGTTTGATTTCTCCCAACCCCAACTGCAAATAAATAGAATATGGCATTAGAATCACGCTAGCTCCTAAATCTAGCAACGCTTGCTCAAACTTATGATTTCCAATGCTGCACGCAATGGTTGGACAACTAGAATCCTTGTACTTTAGAGGAATCCACTGCAAAATTAGAGCACTAACTTGCTCTGTTAGGAACGTTGTCTTCTTCACATAGTGCTTCCTCTTAATTGTACACAAATCCTTGAGAACTTTTGCATAAGTAGAAACTTGCTTAATCACATGCAAAAAAGGAAGATTGATTTTTACCTGCCTTAAATTCTCTAGGATTTCATTGTTAGGATTCAGAGTTCACTTGCTTGATTTTAAAGCTTGAGAGAATGGTACCTTAACAAGGCTCTTTATCACCTTAGGTTCTTTGGTCAACTAGGCATCACTACTATCTTGATCATTTTCCACATCCTCTTATTTGTCCATTGTTGGGATGTGTAATGAATCACCACTTCGTGTCACAATGGCATTCACATCCTTCAAATTCTCTTGCGCCATGTGTTGACCATGAGGTGCAGACTGAGCTTGAAAAGGGAACTTATCTCACTCATTCACACTCAAGGAGCTCATCAATTTGGACACTTGGCTCTTTATCTCTTTGTTTTCTTCAACAACCTGCATAATTCAAGATTCAAACTTGTTATTAGTCTTATCATGTGTGTCAATAAAAGCATGCAAAGTGTCTTCTAAAGGACTCTTAGAAGATGAAGGTGCATGATATGATCTAGGGGATTATGCAAGTAGCTAATTTTCAGACTTCCAACTAAAATTGGGGTGATTGTGCCACCCCAAATTATAGGTATCAGAGTAAGGTGTAAAAGGTTTCTTGTACATACTTAAGGCATTACATTATTCCTCATACAAGTCTCTTATCTCAGCAAATGTAAGACATTCTTGGGCGAAGTGATCTACCCCGCCACACACAAAAAATGGTCCAAAAGACTTAGCATGATTAGCCACGTGTGTTGANAATTATAGGTATCAGAGTAAGGTGTAAAAGGTTTCTTGTACATACTTAAGGCATTACATTATTCCTCATACAAGTCTCTCATCTCAACAAGTGTAAGACATTCTTGGGCGAAGTGATCTACCCCGCCACACACAAAACATAGTCCAAAAGACTTAGCATGATTAGCCACGTGTGTTGACTTTAAGTCCTTAGTCTTTAACATATCTAGCTCTCTAGTGAGCATCTCAACCTTAGCCTTTAGGCTATCCTCTTCTCTGAGATGGTAAATTCCACCACCATTTGGGTTTCCTGCAGGTCGTAACCTATTTGTGCTTTTAGTAGCACTAGGTCCAGTCCAAGTGTGAGCTTTTTCAGCAAGCTCATTGAGGTATTCTATGGTCTCATCAGGATCTTTTTGTAAGAACTCACCATTACACATCATCTTCACAAATTGGCGCTCTCTAGGTGTAAGTCCCTCATAAAAATAGCTCACTAAGCGTCAATTCTCATATCCATGTTAAGGACACACACTCAACAACTCCTTAAATCTCTCCCAAGACTGATATAAAGTCTTGTTGTCCTTTTGTGCAAAAGTGGAGATTTGTCTTTTTAAAGCATTGGTCTTATATTGGAGGAAATATTTATTAAAGAAGACTTGAGTCATCTCACTCCATGACCTAATAAATCGTGGTCTCAGCGAGTATAGTCAACTCTTAGCTCTATCCTTCAAAGAGAAAAGAAAGAACTTAAGTCTCACAACATCATCAAGTGCAATTTGATTATGATGCATGATGGTGTGTATATATAAATTTTTATTTTTCAAGCCATGAAAATTAGGGAGTAACTGGATCATCCCTGTTTTAAAATCCAATTGGCGAGTATTAGCTGGAAACATGAGGCATGATGGTGTAGATGTACATGTAGGGTGAAAGTAATCATGAAGAGTTCTAATGGGTTGATCTTCGTGTTCACCCATTTTTTCGGGACTTAATGGATTGTCAAATAAAAGATTTAAAAAATTTGATTCTAACTCTACAACAGGTCTACTAGCAAATCTACCCAATGTGTCCTTATATCTGTGCATGCAAGACAATGGAATACTAAAAGAATAAAAATACTATAAAAAGAAAAAAGAAAAATAATAATAACAATGCAGCAAGCTAAAAGAAAGGAACGAAGTTACCGCTTTTTCAACTATTGAAAAGAAAAACTATTTAGCAATTCTTCCACCGTCTCCCTGGCAACAACAGCAAAATTTGATTACGCCCAAAGAATAACGCGGTAGTTGTAGCACATCTTTGGGGTGTCGATTCCACAGAGAGACAAACTAAAAAAAATAGTAGAAGGAACAAAGAAATTAAAAAAAAATTTAATAATTACTGGATAACAAAGATTAATTTTAAATACAAATTAAAGTGAAACAAAGTGACTAACGGAAAAAGTACTCAAATTTGACAAACCGTAAAACGTTAGGAATCTCTTGCACAAATCTGATATTCTAATTATTCTTAATTCATTGAATAACTCAATTGAGAATTCAATTCCCAAAATTCTCAATCCGAAGTTATAGATTTATAAACCAACATTAAACCCAATGTAACTTTTTGAAAAATCATTCACCACTTTAAAAATACATAAATTATTATCACTATTGAGAAAGTCTAATGACGACAATATACTTAAGAAGCAATAATATAGTAAAGAATTAAATTAATATAGATAAATAATTGATCCAAACATAATCAAAGAACTAATCCGTTCAATAGAAAAAGCCTGACTGAATCCATAAGCAGAATAAATTTTATGACTATTCAGAAAAGAAAAAATCAATAATAAATTAAGAATGATAAAACAAAAGAGTTTTACTAATTAGAAATCAAATGCATAAATTAAAAATAAATAAAATACTATCTATTCTGCAAGTTTGTCCTTTGTCTTATCCGAAAATTTAATTAGTCATAAATATAATAGGCAACAAAAATTTCTTAAGAAAAATTGAACAAATCGGGAGCATCGGAGCTTTTTTTTCCTGATCTGCGCCAACCCCCAAAGAAAAAGTGCAGCCGATTCCTTGTGTTTTCTTCTAGCCGCCACAAAAAAACAAATACAAAGAAAGAAAAAAAAGATGCTGAAACCTAAAAGGTAATCACCTTTTGAAAAAAATATTTTTTCTCCCCCTCTTTATTCTGGTCTTTCTATTTCAATCTCTAAAGCCTAAAACTTGAATAATTTGAGAAAGATAAAACTCAATAAAAATTATAAATGTTAGGCCTAAAAGACGGCTGTATCAATTTCAACATTTTTACTCCATGGACTGTCATCAAAATAAAAAATATATATAAAACCCGAATAATAAAGTCCCAAAAATATTAAGTGCAAAACACAATTGTAAATTATCTCTCACCAACATGCAATATTTAAGATTTAAAATATTATAAAATAATGTTCAAATATATCTCAATGTGCATAGATATTAAATTCAATAATATAAATTATATCTAATTATTTCTATTCACATTTTAACATTTTAATTCAATATTAAAATATTTAGACTGCACTTTTACTCAATCGTCAATATATCACCAAATAAATTCACAAAAGGTCCGATCTCTAAATTTTTCAAATAAATATTTTACTCCTTTTAAAAAACTTTTGCAACAATCACCATTACTCAAAAGTCAACAAGTCAACCTTCCCTCTCTCTCACCAAACCCATCAAAAACATCATATGGCTATCCTCATCCTCATCTCTCTCTCTCTCTCTCTCTCTCTACATCCCAGACAAATAAAATAACAATCCATAACGTACACATACATAAATTTATTTTCTTGCTAACCCGTGCCATTCGAAAAAGCATTAAATTTTTTAAGTTCTTTATTAATTTTTNGATGCTAATGGTAAGACCCTTGTCGGTGTTTGCTCGAAAATTTTGGGAATTGCTTTGTAGTTTATGTTACATGATTGATTGTGCCTGGTGTATGTGAATTCCGTCTGTCTTGTCATCTATATTTATTGTTTTGTGTTGAATTCGAAATGATTATTATTTTCTTGTGGAGTTCTTGGATGGGTTGGTCTGCACAAATGTGTGTCATAGTTATTTTGGAGTATCCCAATTATATGGCTTTGATTCTTCATTTTTCCGGATCTTCTGTAGTAATTCTAAATTGGGTCTGTCTTCCTTTCGCTGGAAGCAAAATCTATGTTGGGTATGTGACTCATGATTCGGGAGTGGACCATTGTGCATCTTGGGTATGAATTGTTGTAAGTATAAAAATTTTAGAGCAGACGATTATTTAACATGGTAGAGTAGAGCAAGAGTTCTGTGTTCGAATCTCGCCACCACCCTCTTTATTTAAAGATTTTCACTTGCCAAAGCACAATATCCAGCACGTTAGAGAGTGTGTTGAAGTGTAAATGCTTAATTTACACCCTCTTTAACAATTTAAAAGCATTTAGAGCATATGGTAATTTAACATGAACCTTAATAAAACCATTCATTCCTATGATTCTGGATTATGCTCTTCCATGAACAATGATGTACATTTTCTCCTTTTTCATAGTGGTTTATCTGGCTACTATATGCTTTTCTGGGGCAATATGAGTCGCAATGCTATTAGTATAGACGTCAGGTGATCTGATACTCACTTGATCTATTTGACTTCATGTTCTTGGCATATTATTTTTCGTATGTTAGTTGAACATGTGCAGCTCATATTTATTGGGCATCTTTTAAGCATCATTTTGTCATATCAGTTCTAGTTACATGCATTCTTTTCTGTGTTATTTGTTGTCGAAGCCAAAGATGGAACAATTTCTGTGGCTTCTGCATTTGCCGGTCACGAAGAAGGTATTCCCTGTGTTGTCTCTCATTTCAAATTTTAGTCTTCTTTATTATCGTTATTATAGGATTAGAAAATAATTAGAATACAGACTTAGATGTAGTTTCATTTAGTTTTGATGATATGTAGCACTATTGGAAAAATTATAATAGGCATTTTATACATAAATGTATAGACGGATGCACAGTTTTGTTATTGGGTGGGATGTTGAATTATACCTTTTTGTATTAGTTCTTCTTTCTTTTCTCCATTCTTTCCTCTCTTTCCACTTCCTATCCTCCCCTCACCCCAACAAGAAAATGGTATCTGCTGGTAAAGCAGATATCCTTGGTATCTTCAATAGGAAAAATGAGGGAGTCAAATTTATCTCCTTCGTGTCCCCCATTATCATTCACTTACTGCTAACCGATTTTTGAATTTAGAATTTTAACTCAAAAAGGCATCAGTGGACTATTATCATTTTTGTGAATCAAGAATCGGAAGCATATTTGATCAATTATTTATATGGTACCCAGGAAAGAGGCCAACTGTTTTGCTTAGGAAAACAAAAATTATTCATTGTCATGGTGTTCTTTGGTGATTGGCTACCAGTTGTACAGGATAGAGACCACAAATTCTTAACGAAAGCTGTTGAAGAGGCTTATAAAGGGGTAGAATATGGGGACGGTGGTCCATTTGGTGCAGTTGTTGTCTGTAATGATGAGGTCGTTGTGAGCTGTCACAATATGGTGTTGAAAAATACAGACCCTACTGCGCATGCTGAAGTTACAGCAATAAGAGAGGTCAGACTCATGTGAACACGTGATTTATTTGTGTACAATGGGAAAATTTCACATGCTTGATTCGGTAACACTCGCCTATTTGATCTAGCTAAATGATTCAATTGACCACAAGAAATTTAGAATTGGCCTGGTGATAAAGTTCTGTCAGTGAAGTATCACAAATGTGTTGTAGTTCAGTTATTAGAATAAGAAAGTCCTAGTGAAATTAATAATTTCTTTATGGCGGTGGGAATGCAAAGAAGATTCGGCTCTAAGCTGAAACATCATGCAGTCATGTGCTTATGGTTGTGATGAGACTTGAGAACTTCAAAAGTTAATGTAGAGCCCTGAAATGTTATGGATTTTTTAATGTAGAGCCCTGTCACTGTTTACCATTTGTTCCTCTTACTCATTATGAACACATCTTTCAGGCATGTAAGAAGCTCAATCAACTCGAGCTGTCGGACTGCGAGATCTATGCATCTTGTGAGCCTTGTCCAATGTGCTTTGGTGCCATATTTCTTTCAAGAATTAAGGTTCATTCTTTGGGCTTTTCCATATTTTAGTTACCTAGCATTTTGTTTGTTGCTTATATTTTCTGAGGTTTTATCCGTATTTGTTCTTTTGGTGCAGAGGTTGGTTTATGGAGCCAAGGCCGAAGCTGCTATTGCAATTGGCTTCGATGATTTTATTGCAGATGCATTAAGGGGCACTGGGATTCATCAGAAGGCTCACTTGGAGATCAAAAGAGCTGATGGTGATGGGGCAATTATTGCAGAGCAAGTATTTGAGAAGACAAAAGCCAAATTTCCTATGTATTAAGAAAATAAAACTTCATGTTATTCTAATAAGGTACAGTTAAACTTCATGACCTATTCATAATTACGTGTTTGAAGAACTATTCGCATTGTCTTCGAATAAATATGGTCTTGAAGTTTCTGGCCGAATGTAGCATGTGGTGGATTTCTCAGCTACTGTTTGTTTCGAATAAATGAGTCGGTTTAATATGTTTTTTTTTCTTTTTGAGAATTACATGCAGACTTATTGAAATTTGTTACTTAATCATTTAGATCCTTAATATTTGAAATATTATACATGGACTTTTTAAAGTTTGTTGGCGCGTAACATTTAGATCGTTACAGTTAAATATCTATTAGTAAATTACACCTAGAACCCCTAAAATTTGTATACGTATAATATTTAGACTCTTCGAGTTTAAAATGTTATACTTAGACAAAAGAATATCTCATTTAAAGATAAAATATTAAATATTTTAAATTTTACTAGTAAAATTCTTGTTTTATTGTGACATTTATTGAAATAAAATAAAAATAAAAAATTAATTTTTTCTTAAAAATTATAATTAGTATATAATTATATTATCTATTGAAATTTAATTTGATCGTTTAAACAGTAAAATTAAATTATCAAATTACTCTAAATAAAGTTAGAAGATATTGTGTCCATTACAGTTTAATCCTGTGTTTTATTTTTTAGTTTTATTCTAATAAATAGTATAATTGTATATTAATTATGATTTTTTAAGAAAAAATTATATTTTGATATTTGATTTTATTTCAATAAATGACATAATTAAATATGAATTTTAGTTGTAAAATTCATGTTCTATTATGAATGATTGAGACTTCTTATTTGATTTTTTAGTTTTATGCCAATAGATAGTATAATTGTATACTAATTACAATTTTTTAAGAAAAAATTAAATTTGTATTTTTGATTTTATTCTAGCAAATAATACAATAGAACATGAATTTTGGTTACAAAATTTAAAACATTTGATATTTTATCTTTAATTGGAGTATTCTTGGTTTAAACATAATATTTTAAACTTGAGAGGTATAAGTATTATGCGCTTATAAACTTCAGGGGATCTGGATGTAATTTATTAACAAATATAATAACAGACATTGACGGCAGGGTCTAAGTGTTACACGCATTGTGTGATATTTTTAAATGTTAAGAAATGTAAATAATTAAGTTACAAATTTTAAAAAGTCTGAGTGTAATTCTTTCTCTGTTTCTTTTTTGTCGGTGAGTCATTTGCTTCTCCTAGGCTAACGGGATAGTGTTGTGAAAATAAGAAGCTATACCCAAGGTGTCATGGGGTCAGATTTTGCTAGAATTTTTTGCCTCGTAATAGTACTAAGATTCCACATTCAGTCTCAGCCAATTCACACAATCGCTCATAGAAACACACAGTTAACAGAATATGGGCAAAGCACAAAAGCTTACAACAGACACACAAGCATTACAGACCAAATAGCCAAACCTTTTTTTTCTCAGCAAGCCCAAAGAATACCAGCTATGGGTCTGCTTACAAAACGTGTCCAAAAAATCTTGGTTGTACTACAGACCTCAGCATGCCTATAAATAGCATACAATGTGGCGGGTTACAAGCCAAACCACCTAGGCAATGCAAATAAAAAATTAGATTAACCTACAAAACTACTCACAAATCTCCCTCATGATTTGCACATGCCAGCAACTGCATAGAACTGTCATGCATGCCATGTACATGCCAATAACTGTTTGGAACCGCCACCACTTGCAAAGCACATACTTTAATTGTTCAGAACCGCCTCACATGTTGTGCACCTGCATTTCTTGCGAGCCCACAATACCTGATTAACCTTGCCTTCGTGTCAAGCCATGTCTGGTCCATGTCTTGATCTTCCAAGTTAGCAATGCCTCATAACGAGCCCACCAGCTAGCCTTGTTTGTGCCCAACGTGCCCATGCATGAGTTATCTCACTTAGCCATACATGGGGCTTCAACCAACCCACTGGTTTTGCCCAACATGCCCATGTATGGGCTGCCTCCTATAGCCATACATGGGGCATCAATCAACCCACTGGTTGTGCCCATGCATGTGCTGCCTCCCTCAGTCCTTCATGGGGCTTCCGCTAATGATAGGTCCCACTGATCATTAGCCCCGCATCTCGGGTCTTGAACTTTGGAATGCATTGCCTCCACCTATGACAAGCATTTGTTAGAGTTGTGCCTTGCTTTGGTATGCCAAGGCTTAGGAGACCCTAGGGAAGCAGGCATAGCACCCCCTTTCGCGGAGCACCCTTCTATAATAGCGTTAATAAGCAAAACTCTTCTGACAGCAATAGACATACTTAGAACCTAGGAGTCATAATAACTTAAGTTAGAGGCATAGTCGTTACATGCCACTTGAGCCTTTACCGAACCACTTTGTAACCCACCAAAACACCAGTCCAAATTCTTAAGAAGCCAACTTTGTACTAAGGGTTTGCTTTACCAAAAAAAACCCAATTTGTCTAAAGCATGAACGTCTTTTGGCGAGGCAACCACATGCCAATGTCAAGCCAACAAACTAAGGGGATAACAAATGGAAACCTGCGCCATCTGTTCAATGGAGAGCCTTTGAAGGTTATATGTATTATGGAAAGTCACATATGTTAAATTATTTAGGTATATATGAAAACCCTTAATTAAGTTATGTATGAAACCGTTTATCAAATATTATGATAATCAATAAAAGTTTTACATGAACGTTATATATTTTAATAGTTATATATGAGAAGTTTAATGTACAAATAAATTCTTGGCCTATACAAATGTTAGATTAGATACTCAAAAATTTATAGTATAAATTAATAATTAAATTTAATTATAATTAAAATTGGTATTTAATTATTCAAAACTGAATTTATTATTTAATTTAATTACACATAATTTTTATTTTTATAAAAATACTATTATTTAAATTTATTTATGTGCAACCCATATAGTGTGTTGCTAGTCTAGTATAAAAATAAAACTAAAATGTCCCTCGTGGAAGATGATAGTGATTGGTAAGTCCTAGGTGAAGTCTATTGGACCAAAACAGTTTTTTAAGTATAAAAATTGAGTTTTTGGTCAACTTTGGGTCTAAATTAAAGTGGGACCCGATTCTCATTTTGAATAAAAATTCTGGGGTTCATATTTTACCCCATGAGGAGAATAATGTAGTATACTCACTTGCTCAAATCGAGTAAGAAATAAATGAGACATTAAGCTTCAAAGTGACCTTCTTGAAATGTGGAAATAAAAAAAGTACAATGTGGGATGGGCCCCAAGGGGTACCACAGTTTTATGCATGAAGCGAACACCTACATGCCTTTGGTTCAACCACACACGCGTGTGCGCGCCGTCTCACCTCGCCAAGACCACAACCTGACCCAGCCGGGCCGGTACGGGTGTGGGTATGGTTTAGACCAAGCCTTTTCTTTTTGAAGAAAATTTATTTAATTAATTGGGCCAGAATTTCTTAACCCAAAATTTAATTTCGGTACCCTTTGGATAGCATTAGGTCGGAATTGTTGCCTCCCTCCAAACCGAATTAAATTGTAATTGTTCATAGAAAACAGTTACCTAAGGTATCAATTGACTGTTGTGTCTTGTTATTCTGGGTTGTGTCTTTTAATTAGGTGACTGTCCGAAAAGTCACCAAAGTGTTTATAAATATCCAGTTCATGCATGCATTCAGACAATTAATACATTCATTCAGTCCGTTTTCAACAATAAGGCACACATTAGAACATATCATTAAGGCAGTGTATTCAGAGATTACACAACACGATTTTGGTTCACTGGACGAGTAGATTAGAATGTTACTTCTGTTCATGTAAAGATCATTGTATCCTGGGAGGCAGACGCTCGGTTGTCATAAGCACCATGTGTGGGGACGAAATCTGTCTTAAGGACATAATGTTAAACACTAGTCTTGATCTATCTGACGTTCAATAACAGTTCATGTTCTGCAATCACGTTAGTATTTTTATTGTTTAAACAAACAGTTACGTGTATCTATTTGTTATTACTATTTCATTACCTTGTTGTAACTCTTTCGTTTCTGTGTAACTTTTTATTGTAACTGTTTTGTTATATTTTACATGGTTCAAATCAAAAATTTTAATAATTGATTTTACGATATTTGACACACCTCAAACAACAAAATCAACCATAAAAGTACCTTGGAAATTCTTAGAACGATCACAATTTAAAAAAAATAACCTGCGAAGACATACAATGCCGCGTTGTTTCTGTGGGTAAATAACATATGCCGTGTTGTTATTAGACAAGGAACAGTAGTTTTATAGGATGATGGTGATTGATAGTTAATCACCATTATTGGTTAACATAAATTATTTCAACAATTTTTTTTGATAAATATATTATTATACTTTTTATTAATTTTCTTTTATGGTAGTTTACATATCGATAATATTAGCGGGACTTCCTATTTAGAAGTGAGTTTCTTACCAATTTATTATGATTGGTTTTAAATAAATATGAATGAAATTATAATAAAAATGATCTAATTTTATTCTTTTTTGGTCATATTATGCTGACATTGTGTTTGAAATTTTAGGAAAAGGATTCAAAGTCAAGATCACTAACTTCCTTAACCAAAAATAGGCTTATTCTTTTCTTCAGAAACTTGTGCAATGGTTGGAGAGAGAGAGAGACAACTGGTGTGCCAAGCCTGGACGCACTCCTTATCACCATTCACCATTTAACCCACCCACCAGACCAACAACCCAACGACACCCCCCCCGGGGGCCCTTCTCCAAAAAAACAAAAAACAAAACCAAAAAGTTTCAACCCCACCATCAATGTAACACTTACTAAGATCACTGTTGTGTATGCCCAGTTAAAACACTCTTTTTTTTTAGTTAATTGTGAGAACGTTTGGACCAGTTTACAAATATTTCTATTTTTTTTTCATCTACTTAAAAATGAATTATCCACGTCGACATTAAAATATTTACGAGAGATAAATCTCTCATAACTCGTGACGTCTAAATTTATAGTGTGTCCTTATTACCATTTGAGTTATCTATTGAGATTGTTAAAACACCTACAAATCACTCAAACAGGTAACTTAACGGTGTGGAAACTTGAACAAATTGTAGATCAAGACGTTAGGAGTTCGACTTATATTGGTATTTCTTGAACTTAACTGATATTTATAATTTACGAGTTATTACAAGTATTTGAGATTTATTCTTGTAGAAATGGTTTAAAATAATACTTACAGAGATATATCGTTAACCAAAAAAAAAAAATACCCACCCATGATTCAAAAAATAAATCTGACTGGAACTCTTGGAAAGTTAATGAAACCTGCTGAATAAATGTGAAAAGAGAATTTGAGATGAAAAGTCTTGGAAAAATAAAATATTATCTTGGACTACAAATCAAGCATGTGTCCTACAGAATTCTTATCCATCAAACAACTCATACCGAAAAGGCCCTAAAGGGTTTAATATAGATAAGGTATATCCGCTAAGTATTTCAATGGTTGTTTGATCCCTTGATAATAAGAAAAATCCTTATCGTCCTAAAGAAGAAGATGAAATGTTTCTTGGTCCTGAAATACTAACCAAAGTCTCATAAGTTACTTAGCATAATATACTAGGCCTAATATAGCATTTGCAATTATTCTATTGGAAATATTTAGTTCTGTGCCAACTCGACGACGTTAGAATGACGTAAAATATATCATACATTATCTCCATGGAACTACAAATTTGATCTTATTATATTTAAAGCAGACAACGGTCCAAATTTAGTCTCTCTGATCCTCAGATGACTCATTCACAAACTGGGTACATATTTTACATGTGATACAACACATCTAGAGTACGTTAAAACTATTTTAACTATAGATTCACCAATAACGTTCTATGAATATAATATTGCTTGTATTGCACAAGTCAAATGAGGATTTACTAAACATGATCAAACCAAACATATATTACCAAAATTCTTCCATACTTATGAACTCCAGCAGAGTTGTAAAATTAAAGTAAAGTTGAAGTAACACTGATACGATCAAGTGATAATTTCGCAAATCTATTCACTAAAACATTATCATCATCAACGTTCAAAAAGTTGGTATACGACATCAAAATGTGTTGGGTTTGTGACTAGATCAATTGATTTTGTTATCAAGGAGAGCATCCATATCAAGATACTATTCATAACCCGTGTCCGAAGACACGATAAAATATAGCACCAAAAAAATTGATCTTACTATATTAAATTTTTTTAACATGTGTAATCGATCTTATGAATAATGTTTGAAATAAAAATTATATTAACTACAAATTAATCAAATATTAAATAATTAAACTTATGATAGAAATGAGTAATGTGATATTTTTAAGGTTAAAAATATATAAATGATTAAACATGTGATAGAAATGAGAGATGCGACTTAACGTTTAAGTCTGATAGAGGGATGATGGGTGAGATAAGTGATTGGTGATAATTTTGAGGGGGAAAATATAACTGAGATAAAATCTAAAATATGAGCTGTTTTATTATATAGATATTAAAATTTAAACGTACTATTTTTTCTTTGTCCAAGTTGCATTTAACAATATCTTAGTATAGTGGTCATGGAAGGGAGAGTGTTGAAAATATTAGNGTAAATGATTAAACATGTGATAGAAATGAGAGATGCGACTTAACGTTTGAGTGAATGAGAGATGCGACTTAACGTTTAAGTCTGACAGAGGGATGATGGGTGAGATAAGTGATTGGTGATGATTTTGAGGGGGAAAATATAACTGAGATAAAATCCAAAATATGAGTTGTTTTATTATATAGATATTAAAATTTAAACGTACTATTTTTTCTTTGTCCAAGTTGCATTTAACAATATCTTA
>CAUOFW020001437.1:0-94796 GCA_963454935.2 Ilex paraguariensis
AACAACTTAAAAATTTAAGCATGATTGTTCAATGTTAGGTTTCTTGACTCGTTGGGAAAAGACAAAGGAACATAATTTGATTTGATTTTTCGTCAGGCAATTCTGTTTCTTTTTGAACAATTGGTTCAAACTCAACCAGTTCATTGATAGGGATCAAATCAGTTATTAGTTCAAGATTTTGGCGTTAATGATTTTGTCAATCACTTTACCACTCCTCAAGATGGTAATTGCATGGAGAAGGTTCAGAAGATATGACATTAGCCTGAGTTTGACCTTGTGGGGGTTTAGGTTGAGATGATAATTTTCTCTTCTTCATTGTAGTTAGATACTAGATCAACTTGGTTAAATGCCTTTTAATATCCTCAACATTTTGTGATGTTTGAGCTTTGAAATCATTGAATGCATGAGTGGACTGTGTATTGAAGCTCATTTGACTCTGAATGAACTGATTCATAGTATCTTCCAGACTTCTTTTGTGTGGAAGTTGGTAAGGCTGATATGGCTTCTGATCCTAAGGTTGTGGTGGAGGTGGATCTGGTTGTGGACTCATAAGTTGTGTGCTTCTCCACCTGAAACTTGGGTGTTTTCGCTACCATAGGTTATAGGTCTCAGAATATGGATTGGAATAAGGTTTGTTAAAGGCACTGGATTGTTCTATCAAGACTTTCTAAATGTTAGGATGGTGGGACATTCCCTTGTGGGATGTCCTAAAAAAGCACAAATTCCACACAACTGGTCAGTAGGAGACACAATAGAAACTTTATTGACATTTTTTATTGCTAGAGCCTCTAGCTTTCAAGACAAAAGTAGTCATTATAGCCCTCAGGTCATCATCCTCTTTTGACACATATTTCCCTTCCTGGGATGTGGATGGTCAATTTTCAATAATGTTTGGTGAGGTCGAGTCCTATATTTAGGAACTCTCATAATGCTTCATCTAGATTCTTTCCTATGAATTCTCCCCAAACCATCATTTATTCAAACTGACACAATAAAGAGGGAAGGGCATCATAAAAGGAGCCAAATAGAGTCCATCTCTTGAATGCATGATGTCAGCAAGCTTGAAGAAGATCCTTTAATCTCTCCCAACACTAGCAAAAAATTTTCTCCCTCTTTCATAGAAAAATTCATGATTTAATGTCTCAATGCCTTGGTTCAGTGTACAAGAAAGAATTTCTTAAAATTTCAGTTTGTAAAACTTGACAACTTGGAATGGATTGAGCTTTTAAAGAATTTAGTCATTGTTTAGCTTTATACTTCAAAGAAAAAGGAAAAAGTTTCAACTGAGCCATTTCAAATTATCTTGTAATGCACCATATACTTCCTCAAAAGCTTTCATATGTAAGTACGAATTTTCAGTCTGAAGACCATGAAACTATGGTAAAATTTATATTGTCCCTACTTTGATATTTAAATTCCGAGCATTTTTGGAAAAATAAAATATGAGGGGACACTAGTGCGTGTAGGATGCAAATATTCTCTCAAAGTCTAGTATTCTGAATCACCTCTTGATCTCTTTGATTATTATTAATCATGCTTAATTCAAAAAAGTCTGAAGATGCTTGTGATGAAGATGAAGAAGAAGATAATGGACTAGACTGATTTACAGACCTTACTGATGACTTAGTAAACATTAACAACAAAATAAAATAAACAGTTTATATACATATAACACAATCTAGACAACTTCCCTTTTCTTTTTCAAACTCCCATAACTCACTGATAACAGCACCAAAAACTTGACTTAATCTTAATCGTACACCTAAGTATAAGTGGTCAAGTTATAATGTTACTTGGTGAAGTCCGAGGTCAAATCCTCAAGGAGTTATCAGTTGGAAACTTGATATACAGAAGAGTGAAATTGCCTTGCGTGCAGTGTGCATTACAACCGCTTGTGGTGTGAGCTTAAAACTAATAAATAAACACTTAAAATAAACTTAGGTTACAATAACCAAAAAAAGTTACTCATTCATTGATCCAACATGCATTCCAATGTTTGAGATTGTGAAAATGTCATCTTACCACAATTAACTCCCACATTAACAGAAGGTTAATCGGTAGGTCCGATGTTACACATGTCTTCACCCTTCACTAAAGATTAAATAAAAGACTAGTCACTTTTCATTGCTGTAGATGAGAAAGAAGAGTAAGAAATCTCATCTCTCTTCATGAGGTATATGTCTTCAAAATACAAAAGAAAAAGTAACCAATCCTTTCTTGAGGAATAGTTGAAACACCACCACTTTTCACTATCGAATTAGGGTGGAAAAGTGAGAGAGGTTCAACCCTCCAAGTGGAAAGGAAATAAAAGAAATGTAGAAGAGAGACTAGGCTAGGGAAACCTCTAACTAGTCATAAACGGATGATAGAAGATCAATTATAATAGACTTTTAATTTAGACTTATACCAATTTACAACTTTATCTTTGAGTTATAGAGTTCTAGCTTTTCTTGTAATTCATTCTTATCATGACTCTTGTAATTCATTCTTATCATGACTCCTTCTTTTTGCAATTATAAATACAAGTAGTTCACCCATTTATGGGTGTGCAATTTCACACAACTTAATTCTCTTCCTCTTTCATGGTATTAGAGCCTAAAAGCATTTGTCAATTTTTTTAATGTGATGACATCTTCCAATCTTCCCGCCTCTTTTCCACTCACTAATATTACCATTTTTGTCTCCGTAAAACTTGATGAAAACAACTATCTTCTCTGGCGTAATCAACTCAAATCAATATTGATTAACACTGATCTACTTGGACTTCTCGACGGCTCAGTCATTCCACCATCACCAACTGTTACCACATCCTCTGGCCAAACTGCACCAAATCCAGCATACTCTACTTGGCACAAAATAGATCAGTTCATCAAATCATGCATTAATGCCACACTAACTGAATCACTTTCCTCTCAAATACTTGGACTCAAGACCGAAAAGGATGCTTGGGATGGCCTTGAAAACCTTTATCAACAACAGTCAACAACATGAAAATCGTATCTTCTAAAGGACCTTCAAAGTGTATTCAAAGGCACTGAAACAATCATTACTTATCTTCATCGTTTCAAATCACTCTCTGACTCTCTTGCTGACATTAATGAACAAATCAAGGATGCTGGCCTTGTTCATTATACCTTGAATGGTTTGGGTGCCGAATTTGGTCCTTTTATCACTGCAATCAAACATTGCAATCCGCCCATAACCTTTAAAGAATTAAGATCCAACCTTCTCATTCATGAGTAGCATCTTATGCGCGGCTTTGGCCATGCTCAATCACCTACTGGTGATTCTCCCATAGCTTTTCATGTCTCCAACACACCATAATCTCATCACTTTAAGCATAGCCCTTTCCATCACAACCATAGCCCTTTCCATCACAATAAACCAACTTGTCATGGCCCATCTTCACATAAACCTCATAGTCTAGAAAATCAATCCAATTCTCCCATCTTTTCATCACCCCCTTCTCTATACCACTCCTCATCCACCAAACAATTCTCTGCTACTTCTAATTAGACTTTGGACAATTCAAAACCTTTATATTCTACTAATGCTACTTGACGCATGCATCTTAAGTGTCAAATTTGTGCCAAACATAGACATACAGCTAACCGATGCCGGTTTCAATATGTTCCAAGCCGTAATAGCAACATTCATTAGCTTCAACAGGCATTCTCAAGTTTTCATTTGTCACAAAAAAATTATGACTTTCGATCACCTACTGAAGGTCAATGGATTTCAGACTCAGGTACCACTTCTCATATGACTTTCAACCTGCTATGCTCAATTAGTCCACCAATTACACAGGTCCTGATTATGTTTATGTGGGTGGTGGAAAGGCTCTTTCTATTTCCCATATAGGTTCCACTATTATTCCTATATCATTGAAAGCCTTACATCTTAATCATACTCTAGTTATACCTGATGTTGCTCAAAATCTATTATCTGTTTCAAAGTTGACATGTGATAATGATTGTCCTGTTGAATTCTTTCCTTGGGGTTTTTGTGTCAAGGATCTTCACACCAAGACAACAATCATGAAGGGTCCACTCAAGGGTAATCTATATTCACTGCCGACTCCGCATCACTCATTCATTAATTCTCCAGTTACTCTTTTTGGCACTTGGGTGCCTCAGAATGTGTGGCATCATAGATTGGGATATCCCTCCTCCAATACACTTCTTTCCCTTCGGAAGACTTTGAAATTTTCTGATTTTTTGCAAGTGAATAAATTTTGTGAAGCTTGTCAGCTAGCTTAGAGTCACAAATTACCATCTAAATATTCAGAGCATGTATCCACCATTCCATTGAATATTGTTCATTGTGATATTTGGGGACCTCCTCCAGTTGGCACTATTAATGGATATCATTACTATATTATTTTTGTGAATGATTATAGTCAATACACTTGGATATATCCTTTGAAAATTAAGTCTGATGCTTTAGCTAGTTTTTGCCTCTTTAAAACAATGGTGGAAAATTTATTCTCCACTACTATTAAACATTTTCAATGTGATGGAGCACTTGAGTTGGCACAAGGACCATTTTGACAATATTTGGATGATTATGGCATTCTATATAGAATTTCTTGCCCACATACACAGGAACAAAATGGTGTGGCCGAATGAAAGCATCGACACATTACCGAGATGAGACTTGTTCTTCTTTTTGAGTCAAAGATGCCTAAAAGATTCTGGCTTGAAGCTTTTTTAACAACAACATATCTTATTAACAAGTTGCCGACACGAACTCTATAGGGTTGTTCCCCTTATGAGATGCTTTTTCGGACTCCAATATATTACTCATTTTTACGGACCTTCGGCTGTCAATGTTTCCCGTGTCTTCGTCTTTATTGCTCTGACAAGTTGAGTCCCAAATCAATTGCTTGTGTCTTGCTTGTATATTGTTCTAACCACTAGGGCTACCATTGTTTTGACCCATAAACTGGTCGTGTTTATATCTCTCGCAATGTAATTTTTAATGAAGATTATTTTCCATTTGCAGCGACTCAGCAGCCAGCTTCAGGCTTTCCATCTTCATCCATGACTCAATTGTCTTTTCCTCACTCTCAGGTCCCGGTTCAAGTTACACCCTCATCCCTAGCTACACTGAGTGCACCACCCTCTCCAACTATGAGTGATCGCCTTCCAGATTCGATCATAACTGATTCCACCTCCACTTAGTCACCTAGCTTGGGTGCTGTTTTGCCGCTGCCTAGTTCATCTTGAACATCTGCAACTAATTAACCTTCTTCTGAACCTATTCCAAAAGCTTCTTCAGTTCCATAGTCATGGGGTTCCACACATCCAATGATCACTCGGACTCGTGATGGTACCCGTAAGGCCAAGGTTCTTCTCGCTACTAAACATCCTCTTCCACGCACGTTCCTTGCCATTATTGAAGACCCAACTTCTGAACCAACTTACTATCACCAAGCTGTTAAGGACCCAAATTGGGTGGCTACCATGGAATTTGAATATCAAGCACTAATATGGAATAACACATGGACTCTTGTTCCTTCTCACCCACGTATGAACATTGTTGGGTGCAAATGGGTTTATTGTGTCAAACAACACAGTGATGGTACCCTTGAACGCTATAAAGCGCGTTTTGTTACTAAAGGCTTCACATAGCAACTTGGGATTGATTTTACCGATACCTTCAGTCCCGTTGTCAAACCCACCACTATACGTATAGTTCTCAGCTTAGCCATCTCCAATCAGTGGCCTATTCGACAACTCGATGTTCACAATGCCTTTCTTTATGGAATTCTTGATGAAGAGGTGTACATGCAACAACCACCTGGCTTTATAAGCTCCTTTTATCCATCTCATGTTTGTCGCTTACATAAAGCTCTTTATGGTCTTTGTCAAGCTCCTAGGGCATGGTTTCAACAATTTAGCAACTTTCTTCTTCAAGTTGGTTTTTTGCGCAATTAGGTTGACACTTCAATGTTTGTTCACCATTCCAAATAGGCCACTCTCATCCTTCTTCTCTATGTCGACGACATAATTTTGACTGGTGATAACCCCAATTTTCTTAACTCCTTTCTCACCCTTCTTGGTCGTGAATTTGCTATAAAGGATTTGGGGGAGTTTCACTTCTTCTTGGGCATTAAAGCTGTTAGGAAGCTCATTAGATTTGTTAAAATATGCTGGCATGCTCGGTTGTAAGCCTTGTTATACGCCCATTGCCTCCGACTCTAAGATGCCCCTCACTGATGGCCCACCCTTGTCTGACTCTTGTGAATATCGTCATCTAGTTGATTCTCTTCAATACCTTATTCTCACTCATCCTGATCTTTGTTACACAGTAAATCAAGTGTGTCTGTTTCTACAATCCCCACCCACTGACCATCTCCAACTAGTTAAATGCATCTTGCGATACATCAAAGGAACCCTTAGGTTTGGTCTTGTTATTCGTCCAAGTCCTTTAACATCTCTCACTACTTTTACTGCTGCAGATTGGGCTGGTTGTACTAATACTCCTCATTCCACTAGGTTTTTGTATTTTCTTGGGATCTAATCTTGTGTCATGGTGTTCCAAAAAGTAACCCACGATGTCTCATTCTAGCGTAGAGGCGGAGTATAAGGCTTTGACAATCACAAGTTTCGAAATGTTGTGGCTTTCTTACTTGCTTCGAGATATTCATCATTTGCAACCCCAACCAATGGTTATTAATTGTGATAATCTCAGTGCAGTCCACATGATTGCCAATCTAGTTCTCCATGCACGGACTAAACATATTAAAATCGACTATCGCTTTGTCCGTGATCTTGTTATTAATGGAACACTTGAAGTCAAGTTTTTCGCTCACATCAACAATTGGCTAACATCTTCACCAAAGGGTTGTCTGCCTCTTTGTTTACTTAGCACATCTCCAAACTCTTGTTGATTCCCACCAATAGTTTGTTGGGGAGTCATAAATGGATGATAGAAGATCAATTGTAACAGACTTTTAATTTAGACTTATACCAATTTACAACTCTATCTTTCAGTTATAGAGTTCTAGCTTTTCTTGTAATTCATTCTTATCATGAATCTTGTAATTCATTCTTATCATGAATCCTTCTTTCTGTAATTATAAATACAAGCAGTTCACCCATTTATGGGTGTGCAATTTCACACAACTTAATTCTCTTCCTCTTTCAACTAGAAACTTGAAAAATGAAGAAGAGAGAAAGAATGCAAAATTGTATTAGAATTGTTTAAAAATCTGGCATAAGGGGTATTTATAGAAGGGAATTGGGCGAAAGTTGCTTGAATGGTCTAACCATATTTTACTGTTGCACAAACAGACCAATAGGAGGTGGTTAAGGCCACCATTCGGACGCAACACCACTGTCTGAATGGTGATATTTCTCAGGAAATTCTCCTTGAAGCCTGACTTTATTGACTTTTTGACTTTGGGCACCATTGGGATGATGGTTGTACCATCCGACGCCAGCTAGTTATTGGTTTTCCTTTTTGCATTTTAACCCTCCCATTCACCATAATTTCATACAAAAACCTAGAAATTTTTTTTTTCACACATTAGACATAATACTATTTAAATCAAACATTTTAGACCAGTTAATACACAATCAACCCTAAATCCTAATTCACTAACACACTTTCTAGGGTTAATCATATTTTATTTTTGAAAAAGCAACACTTTAATATCAAAAAATTTAACAAACAAATATGTGTTTTGTACATGAACCAAATAGATATGTAATAAAGAAGAAGGGAGAACGAATGCATCAGTGTGCAAGAAAATTCTATCTATTTTTTCGTATTTGGAAATGGCTTTAAGACAGTCCTTTTATAAACTCTTGTGTCTGTTCAAATTGTCTGAAGAGTTACGAGATACCACTATTCATTATATTTCTTCAGATTGAGGAGACACAATGTTAATCAAATCGTAATGAAAGGTGTTTCTATGCGTGAACAGGCACTTCTCCAAAATGGTGCCAAATTCAAAATTATAATGGATAGAATTTTGAATTTCGGTTGGAAGACTAAGTGTGATCCATGTTCGGATCCATTTGGTCTAACACAACCAGCACCTTGACAAATAAACTTTTAGCAAAAAGATATGATCTTGTTGACCTAATGTCCAAGCCTAGCCCAGTCGAGTCGTGGCAAGGGTAAGCAAAGCAAGTGGCACGCGCATGTATGTGATAACCAAGGTTATATATGTGCTCGCTCCACTCACAAAAGTGTGCTACCCCTTGGGGCCTAACCCAACAAACCAATTAGAAGTTCATTAACCATAGTTATTAGAACCGAACCAGACATCAAACCTGCAAAGGGACCAGGTTAATGGTTTATTGGTTCAACCATTGAGTCAACTAGTTGGACCGATTGTATAATAAAAAATATATTAATAAAAATTAATATGTTAGAAAGTTGTATTAGTTATAAAAATAACATGTTTTATGCAATAGTAGACCAAATAAAAGCATAAAAATATGCATGATTTATAGCATTTTAGATAATTTATAGAATCTATGCAAAAGAAAATGGATTAAAAAAATTTGAGACAATTTCTATATCTAAGAGGTATATTGTGGAAGAGAAAAGACGAAATAACTTCAGAAGAGAGAAACCATGAGGAATGAAAGCTTATTACTGTGGCATAAACTTATCCCACATCGCAAATTCTAAGAAGGCCAAAACTATTTGTGGCCTATAAGAAGTGTTTTCCAGGCACATGTTTACATGTTGTATATGGGCTGTCTATGCTTTGTTTTGCCAACCACAAGGTAAACCTAGGAAAATTGTGACAATCATTGGGTTGAGTACAAATATTTTATTATAAAATTTAAAAAGTCACTTTTCTCTTTACAAAATTGATCAAATTGGAACTATATTGAACCGGATTGTTCATCCAAATTTTGAAAAAACCAGCCAGTTAAACTAGTTTAATACGAGCGAATAGATTGGATAGTCCAATTCAATAACCGGACCGGCCTAGGTACTAGTTCACCAAGTTTCTAGTTGGACCGGCTAGTCCAATCCAATTTTAATAATAGTGATATTAACTCACCAAGTTTTTGATTCTTTCCACTGTTGGATAAGCATTTTACACTATACTACTATACTATATCATTCTTAGTTTCTTTCATTCATTCAAGTTTCTTTCATTCATTCAAGTAGGTTACTTTGAGATAAAATTTTTAATTCAATACTTAATATTTTTGAATAAATAAATATATCATGTTAATGTCCTTGTGAAGGAAAAACACATTTAAACATAGTCCCACTAATTTCAAGGTGTATGTCCAACTTTTATTTTAGCCCAAAGTTGCCCCAATAACTTGTTCAAAAAAATAATTTTTTTCCAATAATGCATTGCCCCTAGTTTGGCTTATCTTGAACAGATTAGGCAACGCATGGCAAGCCTACCTTCAATTGACAGAAACATCCAAACAATCTCAAACACCCAAATGTTGGCAAAAGTTCATTCATTAAAAAATTGCTATGGCATTCATGGATGTTCACCCCTATGCTTTCACCACAAAGTCCCTTTTTGTTGGACATACAGATTACAAGTACCTAAGGTATCAAGTCATTGATTCTCTAGGGATTTTGGATAGGCTATTTGAAGATCGTAACATCATTGAAATGTGAAGTATCATAACTTTGGCACATCTAGGAGTTTTTATGTTGTTCTTCATAAACATTTCAAGATCATGTGGGTACAGTATCAATAATGAGCATGAATAGCATATTTAACGGCCTCATTACTTGCATTTTAACTCAACTTTGCATTAATTACTTAGAGTTAGTAAAATTTATAAATAATGTAAAAATTTTGATGTTGCAGGTAATTATAGGGTAAATGATGGCTTTCAGAACCCTGCAACTAAGTGTGGATGAGTGGTGAAGAGATAGAAACATTACATGAGGATTATGAGGCTTTAAAGTGAAAGAAATCAAGGATGTAGCGGTACTTGATATCATAGGTACCGGTATCTAAGTCTACTGAAATTTTTGTATCGGTACCCGCACCAATTGGTATTGGTACTTCAGTATTTCCTATTTTTGACCATGATCCACTTCGAATCTGAAAATGTGAAAAACATGAAAGTTGTAGATCTGGATGTTCTCTATCTTGTGTCAACATTTTAGTGCAATCTGATAGTGGGATCAAAAGTTATGACAAATTTATGAAAAGATCTATCAGTAGAGGACATGCAAGACCTACCGGTAGAAGACATGCAAAATCTACTGGTAGAAAACCCTACTGGAAAATACCTACTAGTAGGTTTCTGACGTTCTATTGGTAGAACTTACCCAGAAAGCCCAAACACTTCCCCACATGACTCCACCTGCTCCGGGGGCCTACGTCTTGACCTCTAAACCATACCCTTACATGTTTGACACCCCCATGATGCTCTCCTAACCCCTAAAGCCATATTTTAAGTGATAGAGAGGGGGAAAACAAGAGAGAGAAGAGGGTGGTTGGAAATGCATGGGAGGAGCATGCTTGGCCTATTTTTGCTTGTTCAAGTGTCCAACCTCTCCTTACTCATTGCAACTAAGTTCACAAAGGCGAAGGGAAGGGGGATGGATGAATTTGGACCAAGCTATTCACCATTATTCAGTTTTTACACAAGCTTTTAGAAAGAGAAGTTCCCAGGAAGAAGATGAAGTTGTAGAGAGAAAGTTGAATTTTTACATTTCCTTCACCATTTTCATTTTAGTAAAGCTTTATTCTACTTGTATTCTTCACATCTTACACTTTAATTTCACCAATTTCAACTTGTAACCAAGTCTAGCTTAATGTTCATGCATTTCCATTTCTATATTTGGGTTTTCTTTCCAAGCTTTGTATTTTGGGTATGAAATGAATTTGTTTTTGTAGTTTAACCTCTTCTTGCATCAACTCTCTTTCACAGCATTAAGTCACTATTCAATTTGCATCCATTGGAAAGGATATCCAAGGAAGACATAAAGTTGGTTATGGAGATGAAAACAGAAGATATGAAGAATGTGATAGGTCAAGGGTAAGCCTACAAATGATGAGGGTGTACTTTTGACTATGAGCACTTTGATTAAGGAGGGTACAAGCACTGTAAAGAATGTAGCTTGTGAGAGGCTATTAGATGAGTGGGTGGAATTGAAAATGAAGTCTAAAAAGATAAATGGCTGCCTGAATCACTTTCATGTCACAATACCAAAGACATGTGACCAGAAAAAAAGGGCTACCATGTATACCTCAGGAAGTCTTGGAAGCTAGAGCTAAGAAAGCTAAGGAAGCTACATAGAATGAGAAAAGAAGCCTTGAAAGGGATTTAGAAAATGAGAATGGAGTTGCAGGTGTATACTCCATAGGGAACTATGATTGGTGTTTTGAAGTAATCAGTAATAAAGACCAAGTAACTGGAAACTTTGAGAGTTTGAAGTTGTGGGATTTATTGAATAGAATAGAAGATTCTTTTCAAGAGTTTTCTAGACAAAATATAAGATAAATTCAAATGTAAAACAATCACCCTTTAGCTTGAGGATCTGAACATGTAGTTAATCATCTAATTTATTATACTTGTGTTTTATAACTTAATTAATTCCTGTGTCAACAAAAAGTTAATCGGAAGATAAAGATGGACTGTGAGAATTAAGCACATGATTCCGATGCTTTTCTAGAAGTGGACAAGAATTGTCTGTGCCGAGATTTAACCCATCTACAAACAAGCAAGTGTTTCTATAAGGCATCCAACCATGACATTAATGATCCATTCTTTAGATAAAACACGATAATAGTGAGGATTGAAATGTGTCATGAAGATCTAGCCTAGGTACTTGCGTTGAATCAACAGGTTTTTCCATGCAAGAGTCATCTGTGACATAGAAAGAACCCATAGTTATACAAAGTACCTTAACTTTGCTAGATGCATTCAATCCTTCAATTAGTGAAATATAAAACATTAAAGCATAAAGGAAATGCACAAATATAGCTTTCAGATAATCAATACATGTTCATCACCTTGTACTAAAGAGTGAATGAGAAACTACTCACTCTTCATGGCTTGAGTAAAGCTAGAAAAGTGAGTGATACTCATCCCTCCAAGTAGAAAACTTACAAGGTAAAGTATAATAAATGAAGAGCCGATCTTCACCAAAGAATAAGTGAATCACGTTCCACCCTTCACGGCTTTGGTAAAGCTCTAGATAAGTGGAAGATTTTTACTCCTCTAAGGAAGAAGGAAGCTCAAGCAATGGAAGTGAAAGACATAAACAATGAAAGTAGAAGAAAGCTAATCATTACTTGGAGGGTGGCTTCCTCAACCAACAAATGGAAGGTTGCTTCCTCAACCAACAAGTGGAGGGTTGCTTCCTCAACCAAAAGATGGAGGGTTGCTTCCTCAACCAATGAACTAACTCTCTTGATACAAGTAAATATAACATACATCTAAGATTAATCAAAATGAGTGGGAGTCTAAGCCTCCATACAAACTTCTTACTAGTTATAGTTTAAGCCTACTGACCAAGCTCTCATTCCATACTTTACAAGAGAAGAATCCCCCTTCAAGCACCCCTAATGGGAGTATTTGTAGGCAAGGAAAGGGAGGGGAGAAGATAAGAGAGGATGAATGAATAGTGTATGCTGCCCAAGTCTAAGTGAAAACCAACTACTCTGCAGACAGTCTGTGGAGGATGTTCGAACGTGAATTGATGTTTGAACGTTGTTTCTGTTTTGGTTTATGGACATTCGAATGTTGTCTGAAGGTCGAACATGGCTTTTGTCTTTGCTTTAGGGGCGTTCGAACGCCAAATGGGTTTTGACCATATCACTTGAGTGGTACGTGGTCTTCTATGGAACTCCATTTCCACACTCCATGTACATCTTGGCTCTTTGCACTCATCACTTTAGTCTTCAATCAAATCAAGTGGACGTTCGAACATGAGTTGGCTTTCAAACGTGGTGCTCATGTACTTTCAGGGTCTTCCTTCTTGATTACAACATGTCATGTCTCAATAGTGTGATCTTCTCAGAGTTCAAGTGGATGTTCGAACGTGAGTTGGCATTCAAACGTGGTTGCTTTGTTCCAACCTTCTCCAATTTTGTTCCCTAATGCACTGGTGTTACACTCAAGTGTGATATTTGTTGTTCTTGAGTCTTTGTTCAGTTTAGGACCTTAAATGTCATTACTTAAACTCTATCAAAGTACAATTAGTCCCAAAAAGACATAGTAAAATGCTAATTTTAAGCACTAATCACACCCCCTACCTAAATATTCCTAGTCTCTAGTAATTCAATAACAATGGAATGTAAATATATTTCTAATGCCTTTTTCATAGGTCATTCGATTACATTTAGCGTATGCAACAAGTCGTTGAACCACTAGGTTTACCCTACTAGATGAGTGTTGTCTCGTGAGGGTTTTCAGTGAAGGTACCCATAAACTTCAGTCAAACAAATGTGTGTGTAAGATTGCTGGTTGAAGAAAGTTGGCATCATGGTCATTGAGACACTCAACCCTTAATCTTTGACTTACACCCTACATGCTCCTCTTTTATAGGTATTTATTCTATGCAAAAATTAGCATCAGTTACATTGGCATTTGAAATTCCTTGTGTAGTGAGAATGGTCAGTCTAGAAACAAGAATTGATATATAACAAACATTCCACTTTACCACCTTCCATGGATAACTTTGATTTAACAAACCATTCTCAGAATGCTCTCAACAAGAATTCGCTCCGATTATAGTGACTTATCTCTCAATGAGCATGTGATCAGAAGATGACTAATCGAAAAATCTCATGCGCAATTAGAAAAGTGGTAAAGTTTAAGGGAACAATCTAATCATGTTTTGGCATAATCTCATGGAGGAATATTGATGCAAATAAAGAAATATTATTTAATATACTCCACTTGCAGTTGACGACCTACACATGCATCAGTCTTGAGATCAATTAGGGCTTTTTGTAGGTTGTAATATGGACAGAGGTCAGTAGCTAACGAAATAATGTCAATGGTGTTCAAAAGCTATCTCTTTTTTATGTAGTGTAGCACACCTCTTTCTAGCTTCTCGACATTTTGCCTGGGAATGGTATTTCTTTCTTTCATTTTTCTCACTTTTCATTTTCTTGGCAAGTCCTTGTCTAGCTGTCTCTTTTCTTTTTTGATTGTTTCCACAGATTTTTCTTTTATTGAACAATAGTCACCATTTTCTATTTTTCTTGCCTTTCTGTATCATATTGATTTGTAAGAGGGTGCAAGAAAATTAGATAACAAGGTATGTTAAATATATCCTTTTGTGGCTTGGTTATTGTAACGCCCCAAACTACACCTTGGACGACATTACTATCTAAAATCATTCGCATCATGAGAGCAACAAATAAAATTTATCATTAAAGAAAATTTCTATTCCTCATATATAATATCTACTACATCATCCCAAAAGAATATGTCAAAGCATGGTCATAATATCAGAAGAATATGCCAAACTATGGCAATCACATCCAAAAACATTAAACGTAACTTTGTAGTGGAAAACAAAAAACTTAGATTTCTACATTCTCTCAAAAGGAATCTCCTAGTCTAGAACATAACAAAACAAGTCTAAACATCCCCCTCTGGGTCCACCTGCCCATCACCTTGAGCTTCCCAAAGCACCTGCTCGTCAACTCCATGCTCTTCCTCTAACCCAAAATCTAAAAAGAATATTGTTAGTAGGGGGTGAGCACTAAACTCTGTAGGAAAATCCTTCCAACTTGAACAAGGTTTAGAAAACATATAAAACAAGTCGGTCTCATTTTGCAAATATCATATATCAATTTTGAAAGAAAACAAGAACATTTACATAGATCTCAAGTTTACACAATAGCAATAACTAAATGAACAGTAAAATGAATTTCCCAATAATAAATCATTCCAATTTTAAACTGCTCCAACAATGAGTTATTTCAACAATAAACCATTTCCAACATTTGTGCAAGGACACAACCCACCATATATAATCAACCACACATGTATTTGTATCTCAAATCTGATATAAAACATCGCATGAATAAACACATTGAGAATATCCTGGCTTACACATACACATCCAAATCCTCGCAAGGATATCTAACCTTTAGGAAGGGTGTATACCAACTCATGGCAGTGACGAATCCAACTCAGGAATAATATACTAACCCTCAGCCTCGGTACCTGTGAGCGAATAGTGGTTTGGCCCTCACAAAACACCAACCTCACTACGAGTGGTAGGAAAAATTCAAACCCGTATGGAGTAAGAAACGCATCTACCAACTGTATGATACCTGGTCAATGGTCGCCCATGGTCATCCAAACATCCTCAAGAGATACACTACTCAAAAATTTCTCAATAAACCATAAACCCAAATTCCCAAATTTTCACAAGTAGTATCCCAATAGAACAATTTAAGAAAATATTCAAGAGATCATCATAAATACCATTTTGTGGTTCAATATAAAGCACTAAAATTTTGAAATCAAGAACAAAGAAAAAATCAAGAGAAAAATCCATTTCTCTTGAAAACTAGGGTTTGAAGATGAGAAAAAGAGCTTTAATGGTTACCCAACCATAACATTATTTAAAACATGATAATAATTGCAAGAATAGCAAGAATCAAAGATTTGATAGCATACATATATGATTTAGAGTCAAGAAGTACACATATATATAAGCCCTAACCTCAAAGTAAGAGAATAGGAAGAAACCCCTACCTTGAATCCGAATTTCCAAGCTAACCCAAGCTCTAGCGACTCTCTTCCTGTCTTTTTTTGTTCCCTTCTTATCTTCTCCTAGGGTTCTAAGAGATTTAAGTGAGAGTGAAGTGAAAGAATAGAAGAAAATAGGTGGAGAATGGTGTTCTTAAAAAAACTTGAAGTTTTGATCTTCTTTGAAGCGTAAATCCCTTTTTATCTTGTGTTTTTCTCTTTCTTTGTTCCTCTCTCAGGTTTTCTAGGGTTAGAGGTGTAGTAATGAAGCTAAAAGAGGCGTCCTTAAGTATTTATAGTGGAAGGAGGGCCGGCTGTTCGCGATCTAAAGAAATCAGATTTTTTTAATGGGAGTATTGGTACGTATACCGGTATATATAAGCTGCTAGAGTTCGATGTACCAATACGCTTGTCCAATTTTTGCCTTTTTTACCCGTTTTTCATTCCCAATCCATTTCTAACCCTTCTAAAGCCAACCCAAACTTCCATAACATATATTTGTACATCAAACATAGTTGTATAAATTCTACTGCAAACGATTTCCTATATTTACAAGCTAAAACTAAGTTTTAACTACTATTTACTCAAGTTTTACCATATTAACATTTCAAAAGAAATAATTACTTGCTATATATAAAAGTGTGGGGTTTACAATCCACCCCCCCTTGAAGAAAGTTTCATCCTCGAAACTTACCTCAAGTCGCAAACAAATAAGGATACTTCTCTCACATTTTCAGCTCCGGTTCCCAAGTAGCTTCCTCCACCCTATGATGTTGCCACATTACCTTCACTAGTCGGATGAATTTGTTATGAAGCACCTTCTCCTTGGCATCGAGAATCTTGAACAGTTGTTCTTCATATGTTGCTCCACCTTGAACTTCTATATGCTCCAAATCTACGACATGTGTTGTATCCGATTGACACTTTCTTAACATTGAAACATGGAACACGTCATGTACCTCTGACAATTGAGCTGGTAACCGAAGTTGATACGCCGCTTTGCCCGCCGCTTTGATCACTTCAAATGGTCCGATATACCTTGGAGCTAATTTTCCCTTCTTGCCAAATCTAAGCACTCATTTTTTGGGTGACACCTTGAGGAACACATAGTGCCCCTCTTGGAATTCCAAGGGTCTTCTTTTTTGATCCGCATAGCTTTTCTATCTACTTTGTGCTATGCGTAGTCTCTCCCGGATGAGTTAAATTTTCTTTGTAGTCTCCCAAACCATTTCTGCCCCAAACAAACTACTCTCACCAGCTTCTAGCCAACAAGTCGGGGACCTACATGATCTCCCATACAATGCCTCATAAGGTGCCATGCCAATGCTAGATTGGAAACTGTTGTTGTATGCAAATTCCACCAACGACAAATGATCACTCCAACTCCCCTTAAAATCCAACATGCAAGCTCGTAACATGTCCTCCAAAATCTGTATTACTCTCTCAGATTGGCCATCCATTTGGGGATGAAAGACGGTGCTAAAGTGTAACTCTGTCCCCATAGTTCGTTGTAGACTTTGCAAAACTTGTGCCACGAAACGAGAATCACGATCCGACATGATAAAGAGTGAAACTCCATATAATCTAACGATCTCACGAATATAAAGCTTGTTCAAGCTTTCTAAGGAGTTTGTGGTCTTCATACTCAAGAAATGAGCGGACTTAATAAGCCTATCTACAATGACCCATACGACATTATGCCTGCCTGAAGTCTGTGGAAAACTATACACAAAGTCTATGGTGATGTGATCCCACTTTCACTCTCGGATAGGCAAGGACTGTAATAATCCTCCGGGCTTTTGGTGCTCAATCTTCATCTGCTGACACATCGCGCACTTTGAAACATACTTAGCCATGTCTTGTTTCATCCCTTTCCACCAATATTGATGCTTTATGTCCCTATACATCTTGATACTATCCGGATGTGTGGAGCATTTTGAACGATGGCTCTCACCCAACACTTCTTCCCTTACTTGGTCATTATTTGGTACACATAGTCTTCCACGAAACTGTAACTCATCATCCTGTATCGACCAATTCTCAATGATCTCATTCCTCTCCAATCTACCCCGGATAGCTCCCAACTCTATGTCTAATCGTTATAACTCCACAATCCTTTGTCAAAAAATTGGTTAAGCTACAAGATTAAATAAGCATGATCGATCCCCCTTGTCTATCCACCCATAGATCAAATTCCTCCAAGGCATCAATCATCTTCCACCTATTAACAACGAGAACATTGATTTCACCCCGATACTTTCTGCTCAGTGCATCTGCTACTACATTTGCCTTCCCTGGATGGTCGTTGAGTGTGAAATCGTAATCTTCTAGATACTCAATCCACCTTCTTTGCTAAAGATTCAAGTCTTTCTAGGTGAATATATACTTGAGGCTCTTGGGATCAGAAAATACTTGAAACTTTTCTTTATACAAGTAACACCTCCATAACTTAAGTCCAAACACCACCCTAGCAAGCTCTAAGTCGTGAGTGAGATAGTTTTGCTCATGAATCTTAAGTTGCCTTGAGCCATAAGCAACTACCTTAGTTCCTTGTATTAGCACACATCCCAAACCTCGTAACGAAGCATCGGTGTAAACATCGTTCCCTTCCCCACTGCTTGGAATAATGAGGACAGGAGTCGTTGTCAACCATTCCTTTAAGGTGCAAAAGGCTAGGTCACACTTTTTAGTCCACAAAAATCTTTCCTCCTTTTTTGTAAGGCGAGTCATTGGCATCACTAGCTTTGAGAAACCTTCTACAAACCTCCAGTAGTAGCCTGCTAAGCCCAAAAAACTACGTATCTCAGTCACATTCTTTGGTGGTTCCCACTTCATCACTGCTTCAATCTTTGCAGGGTCAACAACTACACCCTGTTCTAACACCACATGGCCAAGGAACTTCACTTTTGTCATCAAAAACTCGCATTTACTCATCTTAGCATACAAATTATGCTTTCTCAATGTTTGTAGCACAATCGAGAGATGGCATTCATGTTCCACTTGTGTCCGTGAATAGATTAATATGTCATCAATAAACACAATGACAAACTGATCTAGATATGGATGAAGTACCCTGTGCATCAAATCCATGAAGGTTGGTACATTAGTCAAGTCAAACGACACTACTATATATTCAAAATGACCATACCGGGTACGAAAAGCTATCTTAGGAATATCCTCCTCCCTAATCTGTAGTTGATGGTACCCTATGTGAAGATCAATCTTGGAGTAATACTTAAAACCCCTCAGCTGATCAAATAAATCATCAATTCATGGCAATGGGTATTTATTTTTCACTGTCACTTGATTCAACCTTCGATAGTCTATGTATAACAGAAGTGTTTCGTTATGCTTCTTCACAAAGAGGACCGGGACCCCCAAAGTGAAATGCTTAAGCGGATAAACCCAATGGTCAAGAGATGGTCCAATTGCTTTCTTAGCTCCTTTAACTCCAAAGGTGTCATCCGATAAGGAGTAATGGATATGGGTTTGGTTCCCAGATAGAGATCAATCTTAAACTCAATTTCTCTCTGTGGGGGTAACTCGGGTAATTCTTCTGGGAAGACATCCGAAAAATCCGATATTATCAATACCATATCTGCATGTGATTTATCCCTGTCATCTCCCATTAAGCTAGTCAAGAAACTCAAGTTACTTCCCGCCTTAGCTTTCAAGAATCTACTACTCGTAGTAGGAAATGGATGGGAACAATTTTAATCATTCATGAAACTGAAAACTACTCCTCCCAGTAAGTGAAATGAAATCCGTTTCCGAAAACAATCCATTACGGCAAGGAAAGTAGACAACAAATTCATCCCAAATATGATCTCATACCCCTTCATGTCTAATGCAATCAAATCTACAATTAACTCTTGCTCCCTAATTCAAAGCACACAACCTCTACACACCATTCTAGTATCCAACCGTTCTTCCGTAGGCATGTCAACACTTAGGGCATATTCTAGCTTCTCAAATTTCAATCCCAAATTAAGAGCATATGTTATGCGTATGAATGAATGAGTAGCACCAGGATCAAATAAAATTCAGGCCCAAGAATTGTAGAGAAGAACAATACCTTCCACAACGGCATTAGAAGCATCTTCCTCCGGTTTAGTCAAAGCAAACATTCTCCCTTGATTGGCACCACCGGGTTCTGTAGCTCTTAATGGTCTCTAATGTAGTGGTTCCGATAGTGGTGGCTTGTTTTCATTTACTTGTCCAGTGGCTTGATTGGTCTTTGGTGGAAACAATGGGCATTTATTTTTAAATTGCCCGAAACCTCCACATGCGAAGCATTGACGTGGGTCAATGCCTGCTCTCTCTAGTGCACCTTCAGCTCCTTGGGCTGTCTGAAGTATCTGTCCAACCATATGTCCTGGGCGATGGTAAGGTGCCGCTCTCTGCCCTATACTATTGTTAGCACCCATTTGGATCGGACCTCCCCGCGTAAAGTTCTATCGCCGCTGGCTGTCATCCGTGTCTCTCTCCACCAGTGCAGTTCTGTCAACTAGATCCCCATAGTCTCAGATCTTGAGAGCCACAAGCTTCTCCTTGATGGTAGGCCTCATACCCCAATCAAATCGTTTGGTCCTCCTGGCCTCAGTAGATATGAACTTTGTGGGATAACGGGATAACTCATCAAACTTTCTCTCATACTCGGCTACCATCATGTTACCCCTGTCATAGAGCGAGAAAATTGGCACTCATCTTGTCCCTGACAGATTTAGGAAAATATTTGTCTTGGAAGACCTGATCAAACTCCTCCCAGGTAAAAGCATTTGTGTTCCTCCTTCTCTTCACCGAGTCCCATCAATGGTCGGCCTCCCTCTCTAACAAGTATGTAGCCAAGCCAAGTCGCAAATCCTTGGCAACTCCCATGCCATCACACATTTTCTTCACCCGACGAATCCATTTATTCGCATCCAAGGGGTTAGAGCTTCCTTGAAAAGTAGGTGGGTGTTGCCGCAAAAATTCTCGAAAAACTACCATCCTTCAATTTTTGTCCCCGTTGCCTGGTACATGAGCAAATGGATGAACCCCACCATTGTGGTTGTTGTTTCTATTCTGGTGTTGTACCAGAGTGGTTAGCTCCCTTAAGCACTGATAAATGCCATTCATGGCAACAGGAGGTGGTGGTGGTGGTGGATTTGCTTGACCTCCATGACCACGGCCACGTTAGCGTTCATCGTCCATCCTGCACATCCATTCACAATTTAGTTTCCTCGATGTACAAGTCATCCTAACTATTATTTTAATCTAAAGCATAAGGCTTGTATAAGCTTTAAGTAAACAATTCATTTGACCTAGTCCAACCTCTCTAGTGGTAATTCATAACCTACAGCTCCCATGTAAGACCTAATTCCTAAGCTCTGATACCAAAAAACTGTAACGCCCCAAACTACACCTTGGACGACATTACTATCTAAAACTATTTGCATCACGAGAGCAACTAATAAAATTCATCAATAAATTTTTTTTTATTCATCATATATAATATCTACTACATCATTCCAAAAGAATATGCCAAACCATGACTATAATATCAAAAGAATATGCCAAACTATGGAAATCACATCCAAAAGAATTAAACGCAACTTTGCAGCGGAAAAAAAAAACATAGATTTCTACATTCTCTCAAAAGGAATCTCCTAGTCTAGAACATAACAAAACAAGTCTAGACATCCCCCTCTGGGTCCACCTGCCATCACCTTGAGCTTCCCAAAGCACCTGCTCGTCAACTCCATGCTCTTCCTCTAACCCAAAATCTGAAAAGAATATAGTTGACAGGGGTGAACACTAAGCTCTGTAGGAAAATCCTCCCAACTTGAACAAAGTTTAGAAAACATATAAAACAAGTCGGTCTCATTTTGAAAATATCATATATCAATTTTGAAAGAAAACAGGGACATTTTCATCGATCTCAAGTTTACAAAATAGTAATAATTAAATGAACAGTAAAATAAATTTCTCAGCAATAAACCATTCCAATTTTAAACCACTCCAACAATGAGCCATTTTAACAATAAACCATTTCCAACATTTGTATAAGGACACAGCCCCACCATATATAATCAACCACACATGTATCTGTATATCAAGTCTGATGTAAGACATCACATGAATATACACATCGAGAATATCGTGGTTCACACACACACACCCAAATCCTCGCAAGGATATCCAACCTTTAGGATGGGTGTACACCAACTCATGACAGTGATGAATCCAACTCAAGAATAGTATACTAACCCTCAGCTTCAGTACCCATGAGCGAGTAGTGGTTTGGTCCTCTCAAGGCACCAACCCTACTACGAGTGATAGGAAACATTTAAAATCGCACGGAGTAAGAAACGAATCTACCACTCTACAATACTCAGTCAACAGCCACTCATGATCATCCAAACATGCTCAAGAGATATACTACTCAACAATTTCTCAATAATAAATCATAATCCAAAATTCCCAAATTTTCACAAGTGGTATCCCAATAGAATAATTTAAGAAAATATTCAAGAGATCATCACAAATACTATTTTGTGTTTCAATATAAATCACTGAATTTTGAAATCAAGAACAAAGGAAAAATCGAGAGAAAAATCATTTCTCTTGAAAACTAAGGTTTGAAGATGAGAAAAAGAGCTTTAATGGTTACCCAACCATAACATTCTTTAAAACATGGCAATAATTGCAAGAATAGCAAGAATCAAAGACTTTATAGCATACATATATGATTTAGACTCAAGAAGTACACACATATATATAAGCCCTAGGCTCAATGTAAGAGAATAGGAAGAAACTCCTACCTTGAATCCGAATTTCCAAGCTAACCCAAGCTCTAGTGACTCTCTTCCTCCCTTTTCTTGTTCCCTTCTTATCTTCTCATAGCGTTCTAAGAGGTTTGAGTGAGAGTGAAGTGAAAGAAAAGAAGAAAATGGGTGGAGAAGGGTGTTCTTAAAAAAACTTGAAGTTTTGATCTTCTTTGAAGTATAAATCCCTTTTTATCTTGTGTTTTTCTCTTCCTTTGTTCCTCTCTAAGGTTTTCTAGGGTTAGAGGTGTTGTAATGGGGCTAAAAAAGGCGTCCTTAAGTATTTATAATGGAAGGAGGGCCAACTGTTTGCAATCTGAAGAAATCAAATTTTTTTAATGGGAGTACCGGTACGCGTACCGATACCTATAAGCTACTAGAGTTCAACGTACTAGTACGCTTGTCCAATTTTTGCCTTTTTTGCCCGTTTTTTATTTCCAATCCATTTCTAACCCTTCCAAAGCCAACCCAAACTTGCATAACATACATTTGTACATCAAACATAGTTGGTATAAATTCTATTACAAACGATTTCCTTTATTTACAAGCTAAAACTAAGTTTTAACTACTATTTACTCGAGTTTTACCATATTAACATTTCAAAAGAAATAATTAATTGCTATATATAGATATATACATACATAAAGATAAAAGTGTGAGGTTTATAGTTATTATATGGGTATTTCGAAAAAGAAATCATTTATTGAAGGCTCAAACATGGCTGACTAGAGATATAATTTTGCAAAAAAAATGGCCAAGTCTCAAAGTCAAATCAAAGATGACCTAATATCCTTTCTCAAGTATGTTCACATGTAGGTGTTGTATGCAAAGGTTCCCAGTAGGACATATCAATAGATCGTTTTAGTTGCATCAATTAAATCAAATTTAATGAGATTATTCAAAAATAGATAGTGAAAAACCTTTCTTGAGTAAACGTTGATATCCTCTCAAAAGCATAGCAAGGCTCAAAACTCACCATGGTATTCTTTATCATCTCCACTAGTTATGTCAGGTATTTTAGGGAATATCGGTTATATATCGATTCCATTTTTGAGTCTGATCATCTTGTACCTTAAGAACAAAAAATACCGATGTACATTTGACAATTTAAGCATACAGATAATACCAATTTTTCAAGAATTGTAGTTTTAAGTCTCGATTGTTAAGTTGAGGTGTCAGACCGATCATATGCTTAGTTACTTTAACAAACAGTCTTAGCATCCACATCTGTTTCATCATTCATTAACAAATAGCAATATATTAAGCTAAATCTACATATACGTTTAAACAGATAAAAGTGATAAATTGAATTATTCATTTCTCAAAATGTGATCGTTTAATACAAATATCAAAGATTTCATTCATCAACAAAAGAAGTGATCAAATATAAACTTCAAATATTCATAATCAACTACAAACAAACATCCACCACAGAAGAAATAACTATCCATAACAACTACAAATATCCCCAAGAACACCCAAAGAAGAAACAATCAACACATTCCACCACTAAGAACAGAAATAACCCTCTTAATCTCCACCGTTCCTACCAACTCCACTGGCTCCACTAACTCCACCAGCGCCACCCCTCAAAAGACTAAGGATCTCATTCTGCTTAGCTTCAATGCTAAGCATGATGTCCCATAAAGAATGTCGGGTGCTCATGTTGGGGCTTGCCTCTTGGGGCTGCTCTTGCTCTCTCTCTGCCTCCATTTCTCTCTCCTCCTCTCGGTTAAGCTTGTCTTGCACTTCATCGACTCCTTGGGGAGAGGGCACTTCTTGTCTAGTAGCTAGGGCGCCACTGTGACCTTGGCTTCTCTAAAAAGAGGCATTGTTCAGTGGCCCCATTGGCTTTTGAACTATCATCTCGGGCCTCACCCTAACCCCATGATCTTTGCACATCTATGTCACCAAGGTGCCGAAAGGAAGAGAGTTCTTTTTTACATCACACCCTTTCTTCATTTATGTCAAGATGAGGGAGGGAGGTCAATGCTTTGTCCTTTCCCAAGTGCATAGAGTAAACGGGTCATGTTGGGTAAAATTTCATTTTTTCTTCCTATTGGAGCAAAGTTTGAAACCACAATTAAGTTTAACATTTTGTATTTGTCTGTGAGTTCTCCTTGTCTAAAAATCTCTTTCCAGTCCAAGAAAAATCAGCCACCCCTATCAACTCCTTCCCCACAACATTCATGGCTACATTCTTTCTCGGGGGGTATGTTGGGTTCTGAACCCGAGGCATTTCTTGCCTCATTTCTCTTATATAATCTTCATCTATGTCAATGTGGATCCCTCTCACATAACTCTTTAGTGCCCCATTGACTATTTCTGCATTGGAGTAAAACTCCCTCACCAAATTGACAGTGGCCTCCCCTCCGTTTTGCAAGTACAACCCCCAATTTTTCTCTCCATGTCTGCAAAGATGTCCAATTCAACAAAATCACTCAAGATTACATCTCTCTCACAAACCACAACATGCTTAAGGTAGTAGTTCTCATACCTGTTAACTTTGAGGGCACTAGGGAATCACGTTCGATCATATCTTCTCCTGATGGGCCTCCCATCTCTCTCCTCAATGATCTCTTCTATAAAATTAGGCTCCTAGTTTAGCGTATAATGCTAAACTCTTAGGGTTTAGGGTTTAGGCTCCTAGTTTAGCGTATTTTGACTCTAGGCATGGGGTTTTCAATTTTTTTGAGCTTGGAATGGATTTGAAACTCTTGATTTTCTAGTGAAAATGAGGATTTTTGATGTGGGAATGAGTTTGGGAGAGTTGATTTTTAGTGATATTGGAGAATGGGAGGTGTTTTGGGGGCTAGGTATCGCAAATGGGTTTTAGGGTTTGAAGAGTTTTGGAGTTTTTTTGGGGATTTTGAAGTGCAGAAGACGATCCAGGCTTTTATAGCCTGAGAAGGATCGTTCGAATGTCAATAACATTCGAACGTATGTAGAAGAATTTTTAAAATATCGTTCGAACATGGATGTCGTTCAAACGTAGTGAGCTCCCAGTACTTTTGTTTTCTATCAAAGAGCAAAGTACTGTAAGTTACTCTCGTTCAAACGTTCTATTGGCATTCAAATGTGACCATCGTTCAAACTTGCTATTGGCGTTCGAACGAGCTAAGCTCTCAGTACTTTTTTTTCCATTAGAGACTTCATTAGAGGCTGAGTACTGCAAGCAACTAACGTTCGAACGTCACTTGGTGTTCGAATGTTGAAACAAAAATCACAATTTTTTTCTGCACTACACTATACACAATAAAAGCAAGCTAAACACAAAAAGGTTGAATCAAAATTCATGGCGTCTCAGGATAAGTCCCTACCCACGCTTCAGGTTGGTATTCTGGGACATTCCATACTTAGCCCATGTTTTCATTTCAGTCAAAAGAGTTTGTACAAAAAGATTTTTACACTTTTTCATAAAAATTCAGACCCTTGGCTTTCATCCCAACTACTCTAATCCGAGTCTCCCTCCGTATCTGTGTAGTGCGGACAACCAGTGACTCTCCCAATTTCCTCTCTCACAAATAGGTTAAGCATAGTACCAAAATAGCATGACATCTCAGGGTAATCCTTACTCAGCCCATTCACTATCCAGTCTAATTGATCGAGTGCACGAACAAAAATTGGTTCAGAGCACTGGTTATACCTTTTGTCATGAAAGACTTTGACACACTGTTTACAGGAACCAAGTCTCTTGGCACGACGGCGTTTAGCAAAAGTGCTTCTACCACAAAGGGGTTTCTTCTGCTCTTTTCAGATCTCAGTCTTTCTCACCAATTTTGCTTTTCTCATTATCACAGTATGCACATCAAATGAAAAAGTGCGTAGAACTCCTAGACTAAACCAAAAAAGTTTAACATCCATGCTTTCTATGCTTTAAGACTCACTATCTGGTTCTTTAACGTCTGCCAGTCATAAAGACGATCAGATATGACTCACAAACATAATCATCAATTTATACAAAATACAAAACAAGGTACACAATCTGATCAGAAATAGCAACAACAATAACACAAATTTAAAAATTTTCTACGGGCACATATGAACTGTAGTTCTCACCCCCAACCTAAACTGAACATTTTCCTCATTGTTTCAAATTTACTAGCGTATGGATCTTGGAGACGAGGTTGAAAGGTAGAGATATGTTCATCTGCCGACACCTACAAACAAAATACAAAAATTAATCATTTTTTTGGGAAATCTGGGTTCTCACCAGGACAAAAACCCTTAATCGTGAATGCCGACAGAAGAAGAAGAGCCATATACAAATAGAGTAAACAAACACAGATCATAAGACAAAGGATTGAGTCTTTGGGTAATATGGTCATGGGGCTATTGGGAGTTGGGTCGTTTTTATAGAGAGCAGCACACCAGAAAAGAAAGTGAAGAAGAAAAGGGAAAGGCAGTGGGGAAAAGAAGGAAAGGGGGGAGGATGCCTTATAAAGGTGTCCTTTTGGGTTAGTTTTTATCGGGTTTTTCTTGACCTGACCCCTTTTTGTGTCGATAGGCACAAATGTCGGAAGGATGTTCTGGTTTTATTAAAAGAATTGTTTCCCCATTTTTGACAAAATCCTCCAAAATTAGTTTTAACCGCTAACCATTAACAGTAAAGATGTTACCGTTCAAGGGGTTTTCCACTTCTACTGTTGCATGTCCAAACACTTTTTTAACAATGTAAGGCCATGTCCATCTTGATTTCAACTTACTAGGGAAGAGGCGGAGTCTTGAATTAAACAACATGACTTTTTGAAAAGGGTTCAAAAGACTTCCGCATTATGTTCTTGTCATGAAAAATTTTCATCTTGGATTTCGCAATCTTAGCATTCTCATATGCTTCATTTCTCAACTCCTCCAGTTCTTTACTTTGCAGTTTTCTTGAAAGTCCACCCTTGTCCAGGTCAAAATTCATTACTTTAATAGCCCAGTATGCTCTATGCTCCAATTCCACAAGTAGGTGACAAGGCTTTCCATAGACAAATTAATAGGGAGACTTGCCCAAAATTATTTTAAAAGCAATGCAGTATGCCCAGAGTGCATCAGTTAGTCTTGATGACCAATCTTTGCAGTCTGGATTTACCATTTTTTTCAAGATTAATTTGATCGTTCAACTAGCCAATTCAGTTTGTCCACTAGTTTGTGGATGATAAGGGGTTGCAATTTTGTGAAAAATTAAATATTTTTTCATCAAATTCTAGAAAGGGCGAATGCAAAAATGAGCACCCCCATCACTTATAATTGATTTCAAAATTCCAAAATGGGACAAAATGTTTTCTTTCAAAAATTTGATCACCGTTTGGTGATCATTATTCTGAAATGAAATTTCCTCAATCCATTTAGATACATAGTCTACAACTACCAGGATGTATAGATAACCAAAGGAAGGGGGGAATGATCCCATAAAATCAATGCCCCAACAATTAAAATTTTCAATCACAAGAATCAGGTTTTTGGGCATCATATTTCTTCTTGAAATGCTTCTCAACCTTTGACATCTATCGCAAATTAATCAAAAGGCATGGACATCTTTGAAAAGTATGGGCCAGTAAAATCCACACTGCAAGATTTTTGCAGTTGTTTTTCTGGAGGAGAATTGGCCACCACATACTTTAGAATGACTGAAGGTTATTACCTGTCAGCTTTTCTGAGAGGGGATGCAATGTCTTATGATTTGATCCTTACAGCACTTAAATACGTATGGATCTTCCCAAAAGAAGTTATGAACCTCCCTCAAAAAAAATTTTTATCCACAGGGGAGAAAAATGGAGAGAGTGTTCCAGTAGCGAGAAAATTAGCAATATCAGCGTACCATAGGGTCTTATTAATTATGAACAGTTGTTCATCAGAGAATTTTTCATTGATTGGCAGTCCATCCTCGTGAAATTCATAAGTTAACCTGGACAGATGATCTGCCACCACATTCTCAACACCTTTTTTGTCCTTAATGACCAGGTCAAACTCTTGAAGTAAGAGTATCCATCTTAAGAGCCTAGGCTTGACATCCTTCTTTGTAAGCAAGAATTTTAATGTTGCATGGTTAGTGAACACAGTAACAGAAGAACCAACAAGATATGAATGAAATTTTTTCAAAGCAAAAACTACCACAATCAATTCTTTTTAAGTTGTTGAATAATTCATTTGAGCATCATTCAAAGTTTTACTTGCATAGTAAATGACATGTGATTTTTTATCTTTTCTTTGTCCCAATACAACACCTACAACATAATCACTTGCATCACACATTAGTTCAAAGGACAGAGTCCAGTTAGGGGGTTGCATTATTGGGGCAAAAATTAACATGTCTTTAAGCTTATCAAAAGCTTACTGGCATGCTTCATTCCAATCAATGATTATGTCCTGACTCAGGAGATAACACATGGGTTTTGCTATGGTACTGAAATCTTTTATGAATCTCCTGTAAAAGCCTACATGTCCTAGGAATGATCGGACATCCTTTACAGTCTTGGGAGCAGTCAAATTCTCAATTAGATCTATTTTTGCCTTGTCAACTTTCATGCCCTTAGACGACACAATGTGACCTAAGATAATGCCTTGTGTCACCATGAAATGACATTTCTCCCAATTAAGCACCAGATTGGCTTCCTGACACCTTACTAGTACCTTTTCTAGATTGGCAAAACACAAATCAAACGAGTCACCATAGACAGAGAAGTCATCTATGAATACTTCCAAAAATTTCTCGACCATATCATTGAACATACTCAGCATGTATCTTTTGAATGTTGTAAGAGCGTTACAAAGTCTGAATAGAACCTTGTTGAATGCAAAAGTGCCAAAGGGGCATGTGAATGTGATTTTCTCCTAATCATTGAGTGTTATCTCAATTTGATTGTATCCAAAATAGCTATCTAGGAAACAGTAAAATTCATGGCCTACAATTCTCTCTAGAACCTGGTCTAGAAAGGGAAGAGAAAAATAGTCTTTCCTAGTCACCAAATTAAGTTTTCGATAATCAATACACATCTGTCATCCTGTGATGACTCTAGTTGGTACTAGTTCATTGGCTTCATTCTTGACCACTATGACCCCAGACTTTTTGGACACAACTTGGGTGGGACTAACCCATTTTCTATTGGAGATGGGAAAGATTATCCCTGCATCAAAGAGTTTAAGCACTTCTATTTTCACTATTTCCTTCATGTAAGGGTTCAATCTTCGCTACATTTGATGAGAGGGTTTTGAATCCTCTTCCAGGTATATGTCATGATTGCAGATTAACAGGCTTATACCTTTCAAGTCAATGATGGTCCACCCAATGGTGCTTTTCTGGCTTTTAAGAACTTCAATCAGTTTAGACTCTTGCAAGTCTGTGAGCTTAGATGAAATCACCATTGAATATGATTCTTTCTTTTTTAGGAATGCATATTTGAGGTCAGATGGGAGAGGTTTCAATTCACACTTGATTAGAGTGGCTTTGAGCCACTTGGTGAAAGTTCTTTGAATTTGGAGGTCCATGTATCAACAGCATGAGTCAGGCAATTCTTTGGGTTGTCCCAGATGTAATAGATTCTGACAGAGAGGATTTAGTGGAATTTTCACAGAATGTGATTCTGATGGCACTAATCAATGATTCAAATGAAATATTTTGCAACAATGAAAATATTTAGCTCAAGAGTCATATTTCCAAAGGTTAATTTCATGACCCCATTCCTGTAATTGATTAGTGCATTTGAAGTTGCTAAGAAGGGTCGACCAATAATTACGGGAATTGGGTTCTCTAAATGCTTTGCTGGCTGAATATCTAAGACGATGAAGTCAACAGGGAATACAAAGTTGTCCACTTAGACAAGTACATCTTCCACAAAACCCCTAGGGATTTGGACATATTTGTCTACCAACTGAAGTGTAACACCTGTGGGTTTGAGTTCTCCCAGACCCAACTGCTGGTAAACGAAAAAAGGGAATAAGTTGACACTAGACCCTTGGTCTAACAGTACTTGTTCAATTCTGAAGTTTCCAATGACACACGACACAGTCGGACACTCTAGATCTTTGTATTTTGGAGGAGTTTTGTGTTGAAGCAAGGCACTGGCATGTTCTGTCAGGAAAGCTCTTTTTTTGAACATTTTGGCTTTTTTTGACTGTGCATAAGTCTTTCAGAAACTTGACATAAGATGGAACCTGTTTGATTGCATCCAGAAGTGGGGTGTTGATTTTTACTTGCTTAAAAAGCTTGTAAATTTCAGGCTGATTATTCAACTTCTGTGCGATTTTGAGTTTACGAGGAAAAGGAGCAGGAATAGAACACGTGGGTTTTTCTTCGTTTGATGGCTCTGGTTCTTGTTCAATCATGGGATAGGGATCCTCTTCTCTCACACATTTAGGCTCAATTGGTTCAGACTCGACTAGTGAGTTGATTGGGATTGACTTAGGTTTTGGCTTTGGAAGTAGCATGTTTTTGATGATCTTGTCAATCACCTTGCCACTTCTTAGTGTAGTGACAACTTGAGCTTGGTCTTGTGGAGTTTCCATGATAGTGGTATTTTTCACCTAAAATTGGCTTTGGTTGAGCAAAAAACTTGCCCTTCTCATGTGTGGCCATGGATTAGGTCAATTTTTGGATGTGACTTTTAAGATCCTCGAAAGATTGAGTGGTCTGGATTTTAAAATTAGTGAAGGCCTGGGTGAAATTATTGTTGTAGTTCATTTGACTTTGCATGAATTGATTCAGTATGTCCTTAAGGCTCCTCTTTTGGGGTGGTTGGTATGGTTGATATGTAGGAGGTGCTTGAGGTGGTGGATGTGAACCTTGTTGTTGATTCATGGGAGTTGGTTGTGTGTTTCTCCAACTGAAGTTCGGGTGGTTCCGCCACCCTAGATTGTATGTTTCAGAGTATGGGTTGGAGTAAAGCTTGTTGAAGTTAGAAATGACATTTGTTTGTTCCAACAAGACTTTCTTAAATGCCGAAATGGTTGGACACTCCCCAGTAGGCTGTCCTGTCAGCCCATAGATCCCACACACTTGTTCAGTGGGGGGCCCAAAATCAACTTGATGAACCATTGTCATCTCTTAAGTTTCAAGCTTTCGAGACAGGGTGGGCATTTTTGCTCTTAGGTCATCCTCATCTTTCAAGACATACTTACCCCCTAGGGAAGTGAATGGTTTGACTTCAATAATGGTAGGGGAGGCTGAATCCCAAATCTGAGAACTATCAGACATGGTGTCAAAAAATTTGAATGCCTCCTCCAGACTCTTACTCATAAACTCTCCTTGAGCCATCATTTCGACAAACTGACATAGTCTAGTGGGCAAGGAGTTAAAGTCCAATTCTCAAAAGCATGGTGTGGGCAGGACTAAAGTAGATCCTTAAATCTCTCCCAACTTTGATAAAATATTTCTCCTTCTTTGACCAAAAAATTTATGATTTACCTTTTCAATGAATTAGTACGGTGTAGAGAGAAAAACTTTCTAAAAATTTTATTTTGTAGTGCCTGCCAGTCAGGTATTGAAAGAGTTTTTAAAGAATTTATCCATTGTTTAGCTTTATCCTTTAGAGAGAATTAAAAAAAGTTCCATTTTGTCTAGCTTAGAATTGTCTTGAAATATTCCACATACTTCCTCAAACTCTTTTATGTGCAAATATGGGTTTTCTGTTTCGAGTCTGTGGAATTGAGGAAGTAGTTGAATTGTCCCTGTCTTTACAGTAAAGACGGGTGCATCTTCAGGAAAGATAAAACACGAGGGAACACTATTTCTTCTGGGATTTAAGTAATCCCACAAAGCTCAAATTTTAGGCATTTTCTTCTCTCTCATAGGAATTTCTCCTCGTCTCTCATCATTTGTCATTTTACTTTCACAAGAGTCTGCTACTGATCTAGGTGAAAGTGGTTCCAGTTGATTCACAGAACTAGAAGAGTCTGCTGGCAAATTTTGATAGTGAAGAGCGTTCTCAGGCATAAAATTAATTAAAACAACTTTATACATAGTGAAGCAAATTTATGCACAAAAAATGAGGTCTTTTTACCTTTTATCATAAACACCTTTTATGGTTCCCCGACAACGATGCCAAAAACTTGACTTGATTCGAAATATGTACACCCAAGTGCAGACGGTTAAGTTATAGTAATAATCTGGTTAAGTCTAGAGTTGAATCCACAAGGAACTATGATTGGTGTTTTGAAGTAAGCAGTAATAGAGACCAAGTAACTCGAAACTTTGAGAGTTTGAAGTTGTGGGATTTCTTGAATAGAATAGAAGATTCTTTTCAAGAGTTTTCTAGACAAAATATAAGATAAATTCAAATGTAAAATAGTCACCCTTTAGCTTGAGAATCACAACTTGTAGTTAATCATCCGGTTTATTATACTTGTGTTTTATAACTCAATTAAATCGCGTGTCAACAGCAAGTTAATCAGAAGATAAAGATGGACTATGAGAATTAAGCACATGATTCAGATGCCTTTCTAGAAGTGGACAAGAATTACCTATGCCAAGATTTAACCCATCTACAAACAAGCAAGTGTTTCTACAAGGCATCCAACCATGGCATTAATGTTCATTCCTTAGATAAAGCACGATAATAGTGAGGATTGAAATGTGTCATGAAGATCTAGCCTAGGTACTTGCCTTGAACCAACAGGTTTTTCCATGCAAGAGTCATCTGTGACATAGAAAGAACCTATAGTTATACAAAGTACCTTAGCTTTGCCAGATGCATTCAATCCTTCAATAAGTGAAATATAAAACATTAAAGCATAAAGGAAATGCACAAATATAGCTTCTGGATAATCAATACATGTTCATCACCTCTTACTAAAGAGTAAATGAGGTACTACTCACTCTTTATGGCTTGAGTAAAGATAGAAAAGTGAGTGATACTCATCCTTCCACGTAGAGAACTTACAAGGTAAAGTACAATAAACGAAGAGCTGATCTTCACCAAAGAATAAGTGAATCACATTCCACCCTTCACGGCTTTGGTAAAGCTCTAAAAAAGTGGAAGAGTTTCGCTCCTCTAAGGAAGAAGGAAGCTCAAGCAATGGAAGTGAAAGACATAGACAATGAAAGTAGGAGAAAGGTAGTCACTACTTCAAGGGTGACTTCCTCAACCAACAAATTAAGGGTTGTTTCCTCAACCAATAAGTGGAGGGTTGCTTCCTCAACCAAAAGATGGAGGGTTGCTTCCTCAACCAAGAAATGAACTAACTCTCTTGATGCAAGTAAATATAACATACATCTAAGATTAATCAAAATGAGTGGGAGTTTAAGCCTCCATACAAACTTCTTACTAGTTCTTGGTGTAGTCTACGCCTACTAACCAAGCTCTCACTCCATACTTTACAAGAGAAGAATCCCCCTTCAAGCTCCCCTAATGGGAGTATTTATAGGCAAGGAAGGGGAGGGAGAAAGACAAGAGAGGATGAATAAATAGTGTATGCCACCCAAGTCTAAGTGAAAATGAACTACTCTACAAGCAGTCTGTGCAGGACATTTGAACGTGAGTTGACGTTCGAACGTTGTTTCTATTTTAGCTTTATGGACGTTTGAACATTGTTTGACATTCGAACATGCCTTCTGTCTTTGCTTTAGGGGCGTTCGAATGCCAGATGAGGTTTGACCATATCACTCAAGTGGTCTGTGGTCTTCTATGGAACTCCATTTCCACACTCCATGTACATCTTGGCTCTTTGCACTCATCACTCTGTTCTTCAATCAAATCAAGTGGACGTTCGAACATAAGTTGGCGTTCGAACGTGGTGCTCAAGTATTTTTAGGGTCTTCCTTCTTGATTACAACACGCCATGTCTCAACAGTCTGGACTTCTCAGAGTTCAAGTGGATGTACGAATGTGAGTTGACATTCAGACGTGGTTACTTTGTTCCAACCTTCTCCAATTTTGTTCCCTAATGCACTGGTGTTACACTCAAGTGTGATATTTGTTGTTCTTGAGCCTTTGTTCACTTTAGGACCTGAAATGTCATTACTTAAACTCCATCAAAGTACAATTAGTCCTAAAAAGGCATAGTAAAATGCTAATTTTAAGCACTAATCATTATCCATCATTGTACATTAAAAACTCAAGCAAAAAGGAGCTATTAATACAATTAATTCAAGCAAAGCATTCACATACTGAAGGGTGCATGAATATTTTTTTATTTTCCAATAAATCGGCAATAAAATACGGATTATGATGGGGTAAAAAATATGAAACGTGAGGTGAAAGAACATATGAGCTCTAAGTGAGGTATTTTGAGTGTGTGTGTGTGCTAAAAGAGGTAAAAAAATACACCAAAAAGAAAAGTGGTTTGTCCAACTAAAGATATGAATGAGTCCACTGTAATGGAGGCTCTTACTCTTTGGTTGTGTATTGCTTGGGGAAGAAGAATGCGAGTATAGCAGGGTTTTCTCTTGCTTTAGGGAGCATATAGGCCTTTACTTTTACACAGTGATCATTATCTTTTATAACAGAATTGTCAAAAAATATTTGGCCTTCTAGAAAGGATGACATGGCCTTTTAAAGATTGCGTCTTCTTGCCCAATAAGGTTTGATGGCAAAAGTCCTTTCTAGAAGGGATGACCTAGCTAACCTAACTTGGCTAAGCTGACCTAGATTGACCTTTCTAGCCCGACCTAGCTCATCAGATATCATATCAAGTTTCTAGGCAATATATATAAATTTATTTTCCATGGGCTGAATTGGGTTCCAAAGTTCAAATGAAATCCATGTCAGAGTGTTCAAGGCCCAATTACTCACATAAAAATCAAAACATTTACTAATTTTAACTTTTCAACTTTTTAACTTTCCATGGTTATAATGCTATCAAGTTCAAGATCTGAAATTATCATTAAAGGAAGGAGATCAAGCATCAAAACAACATAATTCAACCTCTGTATCCACCTTCATGCTTAGGAAAAGGTAATGTCCTAGACATCTAAGATAAACCCTAAGTTATTTTTAAAAAAATTTAATTAGGATGAAAATATAATTAGAGCCAATCCAACAATGATACCTAAAAGAAAAAATTTCTAAACCGTTTATGAGTTGTAAAAATATAGTTTTAGCTATAATCAGACCCCTATTTGAGCAACACCCTTTAGTGCTCAAGAAGACAAGTTTTTGCATGGTTTTCTGCTTAAAACCCATAGGGACCAATCTATGCTTACCAGTCTTCTCTAGAGCTACATAGGGCTCTCTTGATGAGCTTGCACAAGAGGTCCTTCGTGACTACACGAGTAGTCCTCATGTTTGCTTAAGTGATGCTTGCCTTAGTCAAGATTGAAATGTGATTTTCATTCTAGAGAATCACCCTATAACTGCATTTTCACCAATCAAGCGATCGTTCACGAAGCTAAGTTTTCTTATCTATTAAGACTACCCTTATTTTGGACCTATAAATAGGGAGAATCTTTCCCACATCTAGGCCAAACCTCTTGTGAGATTTATAAGAGAAAAAAATCATCTTTCTACCTTGAGAGCTTCTACCACAACCTAGATACCTAAGACCTAAAAAGCTACCACTATAGATTCTACCCAACCTCACAACTTGGAAAAGAAAATCTTGTTGGTTTGATAAATCCATTGGTGTGTGCATAATGAGGATCATTGGCATGCCCATGATTGCTCAAGGCATAGATGAATCGTGCAACTGGGAAGTCCAAGTAAAGTTGCACTAGATGTCAAATGAGGACCTTTGCTATACAGACAATAAGGAAAAGAACATCTAACCATGATTTTGGTTGAGGTATAAGACTCGAGTACTTGTATTTTGACTTAGAGAGTAGTAGATTAGGTTTTGGTGAATCGAGAAAGTTCTCTGCGGTCCTTCCAGAGGAGGGTTTCCACGTCAATAAATTACTTGTTTTATTTTTTGTCCATTATACAACTTGTGATTGCTAGCACATACACACTATGTGCTTGTTAGAATGATTGTGTGAATATTCATCCATACATACTTGTACATATGGGTTTGGGATTTGGGATTGACGTGAGATTGATTTCGAGTGAATTAATTGAATATTAATTTAATCAATTACCATGGTGAAGGTGGGTTATGCTGACTAAATGAGTTCTCACATTAATTGCTAAATTTTCGTGGTAAGAAGTCACTGTGGTGGGTTAGGTTTTAATTAGTAATCAATTGTGCTAAAATTATAAAATCTATTCACCCCTTCTAGGTAAATGTATATTATTGCACAAGTATAATCGTGAGGGAAGATCCACATCAATTTTCCTTCCCAAAGCAATAATTGGTAGCAGAGCGTGTTTATCCTAAGATCATAGACAATTGTAGGAATTTTTATATACTACTTGCATATCTATTTGAAATTGGCTGCAAAATTGAGTCATGAGTTGTGTTTTGTAGTTCACACTACCTTGAAAAATCAATTGGGTAATAAATGGTAATTCAACAGTGGTTGTTCTAGGCACATGACTAGAGATAAGTCCCATTTCTGCATGTTAGAGAAGTGTAGTGGTGGAACTGTCACACTTGGAGATGTTAGTATCTCCAAGGTTGCTAGAAAGGGTCCATTCTACCTTGAGCATGCCAAAGTTGGATAATGGCCTTTATGTGGAAGGAGTGAAAGCTAACCTAATTAGCATTAGCCAATTGTATAATGATGGAAATGCGATACTTTTCATGAGGGACAAGTGCATAGTATTGAATGATAAAATATATTGTCTTTTGGAAAGGGTTAGGTCAGGAGACAATTGTTATTGCATATATCCAAACCCTTGGATAATGTGTCATCGAGCAAGTGTTGATGAAGTCACACTATAGCACCAATGGTTTGATCACATGAACTGCAAGGACCTAAACCTAATCACGAGTAAGAAGATTATGGGGGAAGTACCTAAGTTGACTAAGTAGTCTATCAAGGTGTGTGGTCTATGCCAATTAGGAAAAATACCAAAGTCCCTCATAAAAAAATTGAAGACCACCATTATTAAGAGACCCCTAGAGCTCATATACATAGATCTCATAGGTCTTACACAAACTGAGGACATAGGTGGTAAGGGATACATCTTAATCATGGTAGATTATTACTGTAGGTACACTTGGAATCCATTCTTAAGAGATAAATCTGAGGCTTTGCAAGCTTTAGAAACATTTGCAAGAAAGCCAAAGTTAAACGAGGTGAAGCCATAGGTAAAGTTGTTAAAATCTAGAGTGATCACGTAAGAAATTTGATAATTCTGACTTATGTGCTTACTATGATAAACATGGCATTAACCACAAGTTTTTTGTACCCAAGATCCCACAATAAAATGGCACAGTAGAGAGAAAAAACAAAGTGATTCAAGAGATGGCTCGAGTCTTGATTCACAACAAAGGATTGCCATAAAGGTTTAGGCTGAGGAGATAAATACCTCATGTTACATGGTCAATTGATTGTACCTTAGACCCGACATGTGGTAGAACCCCTATGAAATTTGGAAGGGCAAAAAGCCTAATCTTAAGTATTTTTTAATCTTCGGGAGCAAACGTTACATTTTGAAAGATCGAGAAAACTTAGGAAAATTTGACTCTATGAGTGATGAGGGGATATTTTTGGGATACTACACCAACAACAGAACTTTTAGAGTGTTTAATATGGTAACATCTACTATAATGGAATCCATAAATGTTGTCATTAATGACATAGGAGAAGACCTTGTGAGTAAAAAAGAAAAGGATGGGGGAATGGCTGAGCCAATAGAAGACAAAGGTGAACCAAAACATACTCCTACTGATGAGAATATAATATTGCATATTTTAGGCCTCATAGCATTCGTCTCAGATGTGTTAGTTACTTATTTTTGTTGTTTTAGTTTAATTTTGTATTTTATAGAGAATATTTGTGTTTGCAAGTGAATTAATATAAAAGCAAGGTTTTATGTGCATTTTAATGCTATGGAGGACTTGGAGGTTGAGTTAGGAGATCTAGGAGGAGTCAAGCCAATGGCATTACCGCATAATTGAGGAAAAGACCAATGCTACCAGTAGGTTTTCTTTGGTTCAATAGCAAGTAGAATTACATTTTACCAGTAGAAGTAAAACAAAAACTTTTGCTACCAGTAGGTTGATACTGTTCTACCCATAGGTCTTAAATAGAAGGTTGTTCTATTAGTAGTTGTGAGAGTAATTCTACCAGTAGTTCATTTTGTGTTTTCTACTAGTAGGTTAGTGTATTTCTGTTATGCTTCCGGTGGTGCCAGACTAGGTTTCTCTTTTTGGATTGCCTATCTATTTGTTCAATAGGGAGAGTCTTCGAGATATTCTTAGTCCAATTAGGAGAATTCTTGTGATTGATACACCTACATTATATTTAAGTAATCCTAGGGTGACGAGGGGTATATGTTGAGATGAATTTACTAGCTAAAAAACCTTCAAGATTCTGGTTAGATTTTGGAGGATTGAGTGGGTGATGGTGGAAGATAATCTATGAAAAGAATGTAAAGTACTATACTAGTTGCATGAACCATGGTCATGGGTTTTTTGAGTGTCAAAAGGGTAAAAAAGAGGGGAAGAAAAAGCATGATTCTCATGAGAACACTATGGTGGATGGTGGGAAGCAAAATTCTATGGTAGGGGAAGAAAATATGGAGGAAGCACGCAAGAAGAATATGGAAGGAGCACATAATTGCAATCTTGAATAGAAAGTGGTAAAAGGGAAAGGTCCCTAGAAAGGAATTCTTAGGGAATTCAAATAAAGAACAAGAGGAGGGTGGATTGGAGAATGGATTCCAACTATTGAATGGAGATGCCTCGGGTAAGGATGATCCTTTTCTAGGAATGTGATGCAAGTAGAAGGAACAAGAAAGGAAAGGAATCCAGAGGTGCTTAATGAAAAGGTGGTTATTCCTATGATTGGTGAGATCTTGAAGGATCCAGTATTGAAGGGAAACTTGGATGAGGGTAATATTCAAGGTGAATTGGTGGGAAACTCTCATGAAGCTCTTGAGAAAGTGATGGATAATGAGACTGTGGAAGTGATTCAGTTTAAGAATCCTATTGAGAAAAGTGTTGATGTGCAAAATGTTCTGGTAATTAAATCTGAATCAGATCTGAATGTGGGGGAGGGAATAAAATGGGGAAAGTAAATGAGGTAGACTCTGAGAATTTTGATAGGGGAAATATGGGGGATGTGTTACCTTTTTGCACCCTTAATAAACAACTTTCTCCAAGTTATAGCTTTTCCTTTTATATGGATCATCAGTTTGAGGTTAGAAGAATGAGTAGCTTTTCATTGGATGATGATTGTGGATTAGTGAAACATAGAGAACTCCAGATAAAGGCTTTTATTTAGATCAGGAAAGTCCATATGTGCCCGTAGAAAATTTATACAAAATACAAAGGACAATAGTAACCATAAAGGACTCTAATCCCAAAAATGAAACAGACATTGTTATGGTCTGCTCATGCTCCATCACCAGCTTAACCTCCACTCTTTGATCCCACAAGATCCATATATTCTTCTCAACTTGTGAATTTGCCACAAGAACTTCTCAGCTAGTGAATTAGCCACAAGAACTCATCCCAATACTAGAAGCAAACGTTCCCAATTTAACAAAAAACATTTTTGCTCTAAAACAGCTACCAAGCAAATTTTATCCATAGCTACCATCTTTTTCAACCTATTTATCAATACATATCTACTTGCCTCCCCTAACATTCCAAGACAAAAAATACATCATAATGCAAGGGATTGAGAATTACCTCTAGGACTTTGCCAAGGACTAGAATCAGTGGAATTTGATGCCACTTGTGCACTCAATGGATCTCTATTTACCCTTAGGTTAGGGGGTGAGAACTACAGTTCATATGTGCCTGTAGAAAATTTTTAAATTTGTGTTGTTGTTGTTGTTTCTGATCAGATTGTGTACCTTGTATTGTATTTTGTATAAATTGATGATTATGTTTGTGAGTCATCTCTCCATTTAGAAGAGATAGGGGTAAATGGAGACCCATTGAGTGCACAAGTGGCAGCAAATTCCACTAATTCTAGTCCTTGGCAGAGTCCTCGAGGTAATTCTCAATCCCTTGCATTACGATGAATTTTTTGTCTTGGAATGTTAGGGGAGGCAGGTAGATATGTATTGAGAAATAGGTTGAAAAAAATGGTAGCTATTGATAAAATTTGCTTGGTAGCTGTTTTAGAGCAAAAATGTTTTTTTGTTAAATTGGGGACGTTTGCTTCTAGTATTGGGATGAGTTCTTGTGGCTAATTCACTAGCTGAGAAGTTCTTGTGGCAAATTCACAAGCTGAGAAGAATATATGGGTCTTGTGGGATCAAAGAGTGGAGGTTAAGGTGGTGATGGAGCATGAGCAGACCATATCAATGTATGTGTCATTTTTGGAATTAAAATCCTTTATGGTTACTGTTGTCTATACTGCTGTGACTATATGCTGAGGAGACCCCTATGGCAACACTTACAGGAACTAACTTCTTCCTTTGATATGCCATGCTTGTTGATAGGTGATTTTAACGCTATTTTACACTCAAAAGAGAGTTCAGGGGATGTTTTTCCCTATTTTGTGTCTATAGAGGAGTTTGCAGATTTGATTCACTCTGAGGGATTGGTTGATTGTGGATTTGAATGGAGTTCTTTCACTTGGTGTAATATGGATTTTTTGAGCTTTTTGTTTCAATTATTGGGAATTGTTTGAGTAATTAACATATTTTAGCTTGTTTAAATGGGTTGAGGCATGATTTCTTTTCTACCTCTAGAGGTTTGTGGCAAGGAGATCCAATCTCTCCTATTCTCTTCATCTTATGTAAAACCCAGGTAAAATTGAACTTTTTTTTGAAAAAGGCAAACGGTAATTTTTATTATAACACGGATTTGAAATCTGTATTTTTCTAGAGCTCGAATAACACAACGGATCTCATCGTTCGTATCGCAAAATCGAACTATCCTGTCAAATTTTGTTCAATTCTGATATAGATGGATTTTTTCATATTTTACGAAACGACTGTGTTGAATGACCTCAAAAAGGTCCCCAAAAATAGAAATAATAAAATTTTCTTATAATTGAATTAAAGTTCAAATAAAATTAATTTGAACTTAAACCGCGATGAAATGAATCATTTCGGGACGAAAAACGGATCCGAAAGTAGAAAATATGCGGTGCGATGTGGACCACACATTTGAGACTACAAATATCAACTAAAATCAGATTTTTTGGAGAAATATCTCCTTTGTTCATTCTCTCACACGTTGGAATAGAAGAGAGAAAGGAGAGAAAAAAAAAGTTAGATTTCAAGGCTTTCTCCTCCGATCTACGAAGTTCCATCGGTCAGAATTTGTCAGACCAAGAATTAAACTTCATCTATGCGACGAGGGCAACGCAACCACACGAAAAATGAGGGATTTCACCAAAGATCCAAAGAGGATATTTGGGAAAATCAAGAGTTTTGGGCTTGCTTGGTGTTCTTGAAGGTTCTACTCTTCAATTTAAGCTCCAAAAGGTAGGGTTTCCTCCTACTTTGGTTTATTTGTAACCTATGGGTCCATATGAAATGGTTAGGTATATGGAACTATACATGTCACTTTTCTCTTGTTATGGAAGTGAAGAATTCGGTATAGAAATGGCTTAGACCAACTTCTAGGTTAAATTTGATATGTGGAAGCTATTGGTGTAAACCCTTGGAAATTGGGTTTATGTGGGCTGTTTTGGTGTATTTTAAAACTTTCCTATTATAGTTGGTTTAATGGAAATGGGTGGGTATATGAAACTATGTATTTCACTTGCCTATGGTTATGGAGTAGGTGTAGAAATGATTTAATCAATTTCTAGTTTGAAATTTATATGTGAAGTTCCATGTGAAAATTCTTGAAGCTTGGTATTGTGTGGGCATGCTATGTGTTATATCGTGCCTTGTGAAAGAAATGAGTTATTTACATAGGTTATGTGATAACATGATTGGTGCCTTGAAGGTGTTCTACTAAATGCCTACATGAGAATTAAGCTTGTTATGACATAATTTATGTATGACATGCTTGAGAAAAAGGTAATTGATATATGTTATTAGTATATTAATATCATGATAAATTGTGGTAATTATATGCATTTAATATAAATTACCTTGGCATATGTTGAAGTATGTGGTTTAATTGATCCATATGACATTCATTACATATGGGACTTGACGTTGTTTTGCAATAGTTCATTCTGTTGCATTTGTATAGAGACATCACATTAGGTGGGTGTGTGTGCATGGTGTGATCAAACACCACACTTGGTGATTGATGGGTGGGCTCGGGAAAGTTGGGTTGAAAATTCGACTGAGTCGCATGGTTGCATGAAAAAAAAACTTGTGTCGAGTATAGCAAGCAGGGCTAGACTCTCCCTCAGGTGCAAAACCCGGCCACTTGGTTCATACACTTATCGGCGATGAAATTCTAAAAAAGTGTAACAATTTGTGGAATTGGCAGTGCGATTCTAAGAACTCCGTTACCCAACAAAAACACATGATTTTGTTTTATAAAATAGTCATTCGATGTGTAACATCCAACAATGATTCAATTTTACAAACACATGACTTTTATTACAAAATGATCATTGGATGAAATTCATCAATGTCATATTTTCTACACAATAGCATTGCATTGTGTTGCAGGAGTCAATGAGGGCTTAGGTTAAAATGCGTGAGTGAGATTCACCTAATTTCATGGCATGACATGGTAAAATTCCAACATTGAATTGCATGTTCTTGTTTAAAATAGATAATAGTTGTTAATTGTTACATGTGCACATTTATATGCATCTAGGATGGGGAGTAGCCTCTATAGGAGATATTCTATTGAGCGTAGCTCACTCTATGTGGGAAAACATTTTAGGTGTGGGATATACACAGGTGGATGGCTCTCACTTGGAGCCTCAAGGGTGAAGAGAGGCCGACTTGTGGCCTTTAACCTTGGTTTTTGTAAAACTTTTGTTAAAACTATGTTTTGGGCATGGAATGTATGTAAAAGAATTATAATTTTGAACTATTATTAACTATGTTTAATGCATAAATTCATGATGTGGGAGTATGGATAAATAGACCCGGTGTGGTCAATGTTTACTTATAAATAGACCTGGTGTGGTCAATGTTGTAAATTGGACCTCAGATGGGTCATGTGATTATATGATGCACAGATTGTGTTTTGGGTAGAGCTTCCCGTACAAAGGAGACTCTGCTCGAATTTTGTTAAATTAAGGACCCCGACTTTTGGGGCGTCACATTTTAGCTAACGAAGTTTTTAGTAAAGTTATGGTGAAGCTCTTTACTTCTGGGTTGGTTAGGGGCTTTCATACTGGAAGGGGTGCTGTGATGCTATCTCATTTGCTATTTGCAGATGACACATTGTTTTTCTTAAGAGGTAGTAAGAGTACATTGGTGAATTCAATGAGTTTTTTGAATGAGTATGAGGGAAGTTTTGGGTAAAGAGTGAGCAAGTTAAAGAGCCCCTTGTTTTGTTCCTTAAGGATATCTAGGGTGAGAAGAGTTGTACTGTCAAATTTGGAACAGATTCCTATTAAAATGTGCCCATTTACTTATTGGGGTTGTCCTCTTATTACGAAGAGGCGTTGGTTGAGGGATTTTGAGAATGTTATACAGAAATTTAAAAGTAAATTGGAGGGTTGGTATACAAAAATGCTATCTAATATGCGAAAGGTATAGTTGGTGCAAACTGTTTTAAATGTAATACCTGTGCATTTTTTTTCCTACTTAAATTTTCCTAAGGGCATTATTGTAAAATTAAATTCCTTAATGGCTTTTTTCATGTAGTCTGGTAAGCTAGGAGTGAAGAAGAGAGATTGGGTGTCTTGGCAAGAAATCAAAAAGCCAAAGAGGGAAGGGGGTTTGGGTTTGAGAAAGTTTGAGAATATACAAGCTGCATTTAGAATGAAATAGGTTTGAGGAATTTTGCAAGGTTCTTCTTTGCGGGCAAGAGCTTTTCAACTAAGTTCCTAATAAATAAGCATATGTTAAGGTGTTGTAGACTTTGTAAATCCAAGATTTTTAGATCTTTGCAACCATGGTTTGAACTTGTGGTACAAAATTCTCGGCGCATACTTGGGAATGGATAGTATTCTAATTTTTGGTGTTCTATTTGGTTGGGTTCAAGCTACTTGTTGAATATGATGGTGGAGATGCCCGTTGTCCTCCCCAAGGTATCTGAAGTTTGTGTGGAGAATTCTTGCCAATTGCAGATTTTGGGATTAGAGTTGCCTTCTCAGTTGAGGAATGAGGTTCTGAATTCTGGCATTTGTTTGACTAAGGAGTTTGATTAGTTAGTTTGGCAAAGGACTAGTTCAGGAATTTTTTCAGTTAAATCTGCATGGCATATAGTTAGAGTTATAGGGGTGGAAAATGTTGTTGATATGGCTATTTGGAAGCAATTTGTGCCTCCTATTGCACATTTTTTGGGTTGGAAAATTCTTAAAGGAGGAGTTCCCTTGGAGGAGAGGTTTCAAAAGGTGGAGGTGGCTTTGGCAAGTAAGTGTCCTCTGTGTGGTAAAGAAGTAAAGAATGGGGATCATTTTTTTGTATAGTGTGAGTTTGCAGCTTTGGTTTGGAGTTAGTTGTCTGGGCTCCATGGTTGCAGTTGTTGCCACATGAAACTTCTTTGGTACAATTGATGGTGTTGATTAGGGTTTATAAGAAACAATCATTGTGTCATGCTTTGTTTAGATGTTTGGCTTCGATTGTTTATTGGCAACTGTGATGTCAAAAAATCTTTGATGAATGGAAGCAATCTGCTTATTCTGTGTTCTTAAAAGTGTGTTTTTTGTTCAGAATGCAAGCTTATTGTGTTAAGCACAGAGCTTGTAATTCTGCAACTAAGAAGGAAAGCTTGATAACTTTAAGGGTGGAGAAATGCTGTGAGGTAAAGGTAAGGGCTATTTGGGTGAGTTGGTGCTTTCCTTCTAATGGTCTTCTAAAACTGAATGTGGATGGAGCATCCACGAGGAATCCAAGATTGGCAAGGGGAGATATTGTACTTAGTAACCTATGGGGTCAAATGGTTCTAGCAACATCTTTTTTTTTAAGGGGAATGTACAAACATGGAGGCAGAGCTAAGGTCTTTACTAGATGTCTAGTGTTTGGTGGAGAAGTATGATTTGTCAGGATATAAGCTTCAAATTGAAGCTGATTTTGAGGATATGGTGCAGCTGCTGAAAGGGCACTTCAGATCATGGAAGTTTTGGGGGATAGTGAGGTAGATCCAAGAGGATTTGAGAAGGCTGGACTACAGTCTATCTCATGTGTTCAGAGAAACCAACTACTTGGCAGATTTTTTTGAAAACTAGGTAGTTAAGGACAGAACCTCCACAGATTTTTCTTATGCTATGAGGCTTCTTCTTTAGGCAATGATTCAATTGCTGCATGATCAACAAAGAGTTAGTGCGTTGAGGAAAAAAGTGGTTGTATGTTGATTTTAATTCTTTGTTTTGAATTTCTCTTTAAAAGAGCGAATTTTCAGCGGATACTCTCTTATAAATACCTAAGCATAGCCAGAGAGAAGGGATTAGAATTTCATCGTTCAATTCACCATTCTTTAGACGTTCTTTCTCCTAGGATTAGAACTAGGGTTTTTTTCGTTCAAGAGTTCTTCCATTCTTTTCAATTCTATGCTTTGTTTTACATTTAGTCTTTAAATTCTTGCAAGGTGAGTACTTTCAATTCTATATTGTGAATAATTTACATTCTTTTCAAGTTAATTAAGGGTAATTTCTTTTACGTGCAATTTTAATTTCAAGTTTTATCTTCTTTCAATTACAATCATGTGTTCTTCAATTACTTTTGTTTTCAATTTAATTAAGTGTGAGTAGTCATTTTCGGTTTTATAGGATGTGGGAATCTCATCGGCGAATGGGGATTTTGACCTAATTAAGGTTTTTCAAAGAATGAGTTATTTGGTTATTTGAATGATTAAAGTTGAAAACACTTTCGATATGTATATCTTCTCACTTACCCATAGATAGTTAAGTATGGCATGGGGCTAATTTTTGGGATCACTGGAATCGAAGTGAATGTAATTCTTTCAATATTAGGTCAATCAATTTAAATATGCATTTTTTTCATTTGGGTGTTAATTGAATATTTTTTATTTGAGTGAGTTTGGGTACGATCACAAGTGAGTTATCAAATTGGGTCAAAATATCTATTCACAATGAGATAAATTTTACCGATTAACCAATCTTTTCTTTAATTGTTATATCTTAGTGGATAATTCTACAATCAATCTTCTAACCATCCATAGTTTTTATTTTTCTTTGCCTATCACCCTTTGAACCATTCGTTTTTCTTGAGGAGACAACCTCAAGAATCGGCCAAGTTACAAACACGATACATTCCTATGCTTGGGAAACCTTTATTACTTAATCCACTTGTTGCTAATCCTACTGCACAAATTCCCATAATCTTAGGATGCCTATTCCTTGCCACATCAAATGCATTGATGAATTGTAAGAATGATGTCATGAAATAATTTTTTGGGAATATGACTACTAACTTTAATAGTTTTCATGTAGTAAAGCAACCAGGTAGTGAGGGAGAGTTTTGTGAGGTGGATGTAGTTGATGAGTGTGTAGAGGAAAAGTTTAATAATTCTATCTTTTTGGACCCCTTGCAAACTTGTCTGATTAATTCTGTAGTTGATGAAGAAAATCCGAGGCTATCTTTTATATTGATTTGCTTAATAATTTGCAGGATTTATGTGGAGTTGAGAGAAATACGAACAAAAGATGTTATGTGGTGAAGTGAAATCTTGAGTGAAGTCGGGTGCTGGGCTATAGGTGCCCGGATGATCTAATCTTTATCGAACAATCCTTGTGTATAGTAGATTAGGAGATAGTTTCTTTCTTTTCTTTTTATATAATTTTTACTTATTTTTTATATGCTAATTTTTCTTTTGTTTATTTTGCAGTCAGTTTTATTTAGGAGCTTCATTTCAGGTGTTCTCTTTCCCTTATCTTTTCATTTTTTCCCATTGCATTATCATTGTTGTTTTGTTTTTTAGTAGTTTTTAGTGGAAATTTTGAAATTTTGTGAAAATATGTCTATTTAGATGATAATTGTTATTTCTTATGAGCTGTGAAACTGAGATTTGTTATGTGATACTCAAATTGATTGCATCGCATTACTGGCCTAATCTACAATATAATGCTGCTACTACATGCAGACACATACAAATTCTAAATTGGGCTTGTCAGTTACACAATCCTTGAATGATTTTACTGCTCGAAGAGCCAATTCAAGAGCTTTTTGAGAATTATCACCCGACAAAACCAAGTCCCTTGTTTCTTTAAGTAAATATGGTCCAAGGTCCTCAATCCCATTCTACAAGTTCACCCCTCTTGAAGGAGAATTCTTCTCATTCTACATGGAGGAAATCGAATTTAGTTTTCCTGGAGTCTTAACATTTCACTTACCAGTAGGAAGTCTCTCATGGAAAGGTTTCCTTCTTGGACTTGGTTTTGGGGATGATTCAAAGTCCAATTGCAAGTGAAAAACCTTTTTTGCTTGTGCAGGAGAAATAGACTTAACACTTGCGGAGTGGGTCTTAATTATCTTTCCAAACTTTTCATTCAAAGACCCAATTTACTTATCAAAAAGACTATCTCCTGCTTCTTTGTTCTCCATGGCTATCATGATTTTGTTGTATTGAAACTCAAATTTTGTTCACTATGAGCATGTATTTATGTTAAGGTTTATGGGATCAGATTTATGTCTTGAAAAAGCTTGACATTTATAGTAGAGGTGAATGTATATATCCTCTGAGTGTGTGATTATCCTTCTTGGAGGATTACAATACATTTACTCTAATGATATTCATTTCAAATCTATTGCTTTTTAATAATCTCATTATTTTAGCTTTGGTTAGGAGCATAAGAGCAATTAGTTGTTATAACTCAATAATAAGCAACATTTTTTCATGCTCTCTTAGATATGATTTTATACTATTTTTTATCTTTATTTGAGTATTAAGTTTGTTCTTTCATTTCAGTGTCTTTAGAATTCGTGATTGAGCCATGAAAATTTATTGTTTTTTTACCTCAAATGTTAACCAAGCCGAGCAAAAAAATATATACCTTACCTTGGTCATCCCTAGATTTGTGTCCACTTGATATATGATTGGGATTGTGGTGAAATGTCCAATCATGAATGAATGAAAAAGAAGGACGATGAAAAAGAAGGATAATAAAAAAGAGAAAGAAATAGAAAATGTTGGAAAATTGTACAAAAATATGAAAAATGTTGAATGTGAAAGCCAAAGATTGTGTGAAGAAAAAACGAAGGATATGAGTTTTTATGTTGTATCAAAAGATGAGTGCAAGTGTTGAATATAGAAAATTGTCTATGGGATAACGTCTTTTGAATCCTTAAATTCCTTCGTTTCTTAAACCTTCGCCCAAAGCCTCATTATAACCAAATAATGTCATATTTGATTTTAGAGATATGGTTGAGTGTGTATGCTTTAATGCCTAAGAGATATACCAACTTCATTGTTTTTATTTTTTCACATTCCTTCATGGGAGTATGTCAAGGTCGGTTCATCGACTTATATTTTTTATTTTTGAGACATATGTGAGTATTAATTGCTTTGACTACATAAATTCTATCTTCACATACACTACTAGGGGTGTTTATGGGTGGGGCCAGGCTAGGCTCGTGAAATTTTTTTTCGACTGGACCTAGGTAGTGTAGGCTCATGCCCTTACCCAAGTGAGTTATTGGACAAGTCGGGCTAGACTTTGGGTAGGGGTAGGCGACCCGCAGCCCAACACACGAGCCTATTAGTCGGGCCTGCTCATGGGCTTTTTCATATACAACTTCATTTAAAAATAATGAATATTTTTATTACTTAATATTTGTGTAAATTATATTTTTGAATAAAAAGTAGATTCAAAATGAATAAAAATAAAATAATGAATGGACCCTTTAAAACTTATATGCTTAATGCATGGAAAAGAAAATAATACATTATTTAAAGTATCTAAATTTTTAAAACTTCAAATTCTGACATTTGAAGACTTATTTCAAAGTTTCAAATTTAATAGCCTAAAAGTATAATTTCTTTTCACATGAAGGGTGGGCGGGCTAGGCTTGGTGGGGAGGCTCTTAGGCCTGGTTTTAACAGATTTTTTTGGGCGGGTTATTGGGTTGGCTTCAGGTCGGGTAATGAATTTTAGGGTAAACTCAAGCCCTCTTTTTAAAGATAATGGGCTCAAGCTCAGGCGGACCAACTATCGAGCCTAACAGGTTTCAAACCTATTTTTTTAGGTTGGGTAACCGAACCTGTGGGTAACCCGGCCCATGGACACCTCTACATATACTTATGAGTGGAACATTCACTATAGTCAAAGAATTCCTTTCTAAGTGTGAAAACCTTGATGAGTTTGGCATTGAAACTAGTCTTGGATAGTTAATAGAAATTGAATTCTATTTGATAAATCCCTTGAATTGCATGATCATATCACACATAACTTTTGGATGCTAACATGATTATGAATATTTTTGTATAGCCTTTAAGTCTTTAGTAGAGCCGTGTGTGGATTAATTTGAGTAGAGACAGTGTGTTTTTAGTTTCATGGTGATTAGGAAATGATAACTTAAATTCTAGACAACTAAATTGAAGTTTGTAGGTATTTTCTCCAGAAACCTTCACGAGACAACGCTCGTCCACTAGGGGTAACCTATGGTTTAACGGTTTAGTGCGTAGGTTAAATGCATTTGCGTTACCTACGAAAATGGTTTAATAGTTTCAATTAATTTTTGTATTTATTAGATTTTTTTATTATGCCTTAAATTCCTTTGCATTGGATATGTTCTTTTGTATCATAAATTGAATTGAATATACTTTAAAAAAATTTGCACTATGGAATGTGATTAAAGACTTAATTGGTACATTTTGTTTTTTGATTCTTAGGATTTAGATTTTTAGATAGTTTTGATTCAATTCTGAAAAGGAAAAAAATTTGAAATTTTTTGCAACCGACCTATCTCCCTACTTTTTCTGCTTTCTTTTGATTTTTCTTTTCTAGTTAGTATATAGGTTTTAGAAGAATGTCAGGAAGTTTCTTTTGGGTAGTAATAGCCTAGTAGAAGAACCTTAGGTAGTAGGCTATTACATTTTGTTCTTTTTGTACCTAAAAGCACAACACGGGATATATGTGAAGTCTTTTTGATTCCAGAGGCATGCCATAATTTCTTTTGAGCATGCATTATGGATTATGATTTGGAATTTCTAGGGCAATGTTAGGATTCTTATGTTTTTTCACTTTAGTTTGCTAAGGGACTAGTAAAGTCTAAGTTGGGGAATGTAATGAGAACATAATGTCGAATATTTTAGGTCTCAAATCATTTATCTTAGATATGTTAGTTACTTATTTCTCTTGTTTTAGTTTAGTTTTGTATTTTATAGAGAATATTCATGGTTGCTAGTGAATTAGTGTAAAAGCAAGGTTTTACGCACATTTTAATGCTATGGAGGACTTGGAGGTTGAGTAAGGAGGTCTAGGAGTCAAGCCAATGGCATTGCAACCATAATTGAGAAAAAGGTCAATGTTATCGGTAGGTCTTTTACCTATTCAATAGCAAGCAGAATAACATTCTACAAGTAGAATTTCATTCCAACCGATAGAAGTGAAACAAAGAAATTTGTTACCGGTACACTAATATTGTTCTATCGGTAGGTCTTAAATAGTAGGTTGTTCTATTAGTAGCTGTGAAGAGCTACCAGATCGTCTAAAATAGAAAGTAGTTCTATCGGTAGGTCATTTTGTGTTTTCTATTGGTAAGTTAGTGTCTTTATGTAGCGAGGACTGTTTTGGAAAGTTGATATGCTGGGATTTAAAAGGGCCAAATTGGTGAATTAAAAGAGGGTATTTTCAACGGATACTGTCCTATAAATACCCAAGCATAGCCAGAGAGAAGGGATCATAATTTAATTGTTTGATTCATCATTCTTTAGATGTTATTTCTCCTTGGGTTAGAACTAGGGTTTTCAATTCCAAGCTTTGTTCTACATTTAGACTTTGAATTATTGAAAGGCGAGTACTTTCAATTCTCTATTGTGAACGATTTGCATTTTTTACAATTTAATTCAAGGTAATTTCTTTTACGTGCAATTTTAATTTCAAGTTTTATCTTCTTTCAATTACAATCATGCTTTCTTCAATTACTTTTGTTTTCAATATCATTATGTGTAAGAAGTCATTTTTCGGTTTTATAGGATGATGGAATCTCATCCATGAATGGAGATTTTGACCTAATTAGGATTTTTCAAAGAATGAGTTATTTGATTGTTTGAATGATTAAAGTTGAAAATATTTTCGATATGTATATCTTCTTGCTTACCCATAGATAGTTGAGTATGGCACACATAATTCTTGGAATCACTACAATCGAAGAAAATTTAACTCTTTCAAAATTAGGTCAATCAAATTAAATATGCATTTTTTATTTTCATTTGGGTGTTAATAGAATATTTTTCGCTTGAGTGAGTTTGAGTACGATCACAAGTGAGTTATCAAATTGGGTCAAAAATATTTGTTCAAGGTGAGATGAACTTTACCGATTGACCAATCTTTTCTTTAATTGTTATTTCTTAATTGATAATTCTAGAACCAATCTTCCAACCATTCAGAGTTTTTACTTTTCTTTGCCTATCACCCTTTGAACCATTCATTTTTCCTAAGATATGACCTCGATAATCGACCGAGTTACAAACATGATATATTCCCACACTTGTAAAACCTTTATTATTTAATCCACCTTTGAGACACAAGCGCCTACCCCTCAAAGAGAAAGTCACATTCTCACAAAACCAACACCTTTTGTGGGTTCGAGCTAGACCCACACCAAGTGATATTCTAGGAAATCCTATGGGACAACTTGACATTGAGCTAGACTAAAACTGCTATGTTCCCTTGGTTGGTATGAAAGGTTTTCTACCTATCTATTGGAAAAAGGGTCCACTAGAAGTAGTATAGACAAGACTTTAATTGTGAACAGTGTAAATGGTACACTTTTAATTGCCCAGGTGTATGTTGATGATATTTTTTTGGTTTCGCATGTGACTCTCTTGCTCATGATTTTAGTGAATTGTCTAAATCTGAATTTAGAATGAGTATGATGGGTTAACTAACTTACTTTTTAGGCTTGTAGGTGAAACAAATGGATAATGGAATTTTTGTGTCACAATATAAGTATGCAAAGGACCTAGTTAGGAAGTTTTGGATTAAAGTCAGCCAAACATTTATGTACTCCGATGAGTACCGGTACTAAATTGAGTAAAGACACTTCAGGTAAAAATGTAGATCACACATTATAACTAACTTACTTTCTAGGATTGTAGGTGAAACAAATGGATCATGGAATTTTTGTCTCACAATATAAGTATGCAAAGGACCTAGTTAGGAAGTTTTGGATTAAAGTCAACCAAGCACTTATGTACTCTAATGAGAACAGGCACTAAATTGAGTAAAGACACTTCAGGCAAAAATGTAGATCACTCACTATACCGTAGTATGATAGGTTGTTTACTTTATCTCATTACGAGTTGACCTGACATTGCCCTCAGTGTTTGGTGTATGTCCATGGTATCAATCTTGACCTAAAGAGTCACACTTGAGATTAAGCGCATCATTCATTATATGAGTGGGACTTCAGGATATGCTTCCATTGTAGTCCCTAACCTTCGCACATCACCCTCAAATGTGTCTATGGCTTATGTATATAAGGGAGTGTCACTCTCTTTCGGAATGATGCAAGAGATGGGGCAACGAAATGGTGGAATATAAAATGTACAAAATGTGAAGCGTGTGTGAACAAAAGTGCTCCCCAAGCACAAGGATTCTGTTGTGTGTCGTTGTTTTACTTGAAAAGGTATTCCAATGTCGTCTCCTCGGGGAAGGAAAGTTCTAGTGTGGCAAAGGTGATTTTGTTGCAAAAGGGAAAAATGTAAAATCTTTTGTTTGTGTTTTGGTGATTGGAGTTTGTGAATGAAAATACAATAACACAAGTGTTGGCTAATCCAAAGAGGTCATTCCAATGGGAATCCCAACTCAACTCGAAACCTTCCTCCAATAGTGCATAGATGAACGATTGATTCGTGGAAAACTAGGAACGAGATAGTAAGGATCCAAGCATAAACCGTGACTAGGCTTACGGAATATCAAAGACTCACAACCCCGTCCACTCTCAACCCAGTCAAATTGGACCATCGTACACTAAGAGGAGGAAAGAAAATAAGTTGAAATGAAAAATCCAAAGGAGGTCTCCCTTGAATTAGCCAACTAGAAATCTAGTTACTCATGAAAGCAAGAAGGAAATGCATAATGTACAGAGACATAATGAAGAAAGGAAACATGGAACTTAACTTAAAGCAAGAAAACTTAAACTAAGAAGAAAAATATGCAATACCCATTTTAAAACTTGAAATGAAGAAAACGTAGCATAACAATGGTGAAATGTAGAACATGTAACGAAACTTGCAAAGTACTTGAAATAAATGACATTAAAAGTAAATAATGAAGTTTACAAGATCCTTAAAAAAGATTACAAGTGAAATGGATAGAAGAAATACAAAAACATAAGCTTTCTATCTACTATTCATCATCTTATTCCTTGTACTACTCCTAAGCTTAGATAGCCACCCTTTAATGGCATGTGAATGCTGAATATATGGAGTGTGAGATGATGCATTTTCATTCTTGAGGCTCTCCTAGCCTATGTGTAGGCCTCTCATCAATGAGAGGTGAGTGGATGGCTTTTGACAGGCTAGGAAGAGCATAGCCTGCATCCAAGATGGCTGCCCCCTTCTCTCCCATCCTTATTAATGCATTTCCCTTCAAAGTCTTCAACTAGGGTGTATGAAGCATGTAGATGTGTAAGGGAAGTCAGGAGGTAAGTGGGAGAATCAATGGTGGGACCCCCAAGCAAGTGGAGTAGGAGTTGCAGGCGTCCTGGGCAGTCTAGGCACAACGTACAGGTACGATTTGGCGACTGGAGTTTGGGGTACCAATACGTATACCGGTACACTCTGCTGCTCTTGACCAGTTTTTGTAGAAGCATCATAAGTGTTGATCCAACCGTCCGATTGAGATGAAATTTTGACACACTACAAAAGACATCCAGATCTACAACTTGCATGTTTTAAACCTTTTCAGATTCAAAGTGGATCATGGTCCAAAAGGAGGAAAACCGAGGTACTGCTACAAAATGGTGTGGCTGTTGATGCCTATGTTACCAAACACCAATACATCCTTGATTTCTTTCACTTTTAAGCTCCAAATCCTCATTTAATGTGTCCATCTCTTCACCACTCCTCCACACTTAGTTTCAAGGTTCTAAAATCCATCATTTAAGCTATAATTACCTGCAACATCCAAAATTCAACATTATTCATAATTTCGGCTAACTCTAAGTACTTAGATGCAAAATTTGAGTTAAAATTCATATAATGAGGCCATCAATTATGCAATATTATGCGCTCATCAGTATACCTTCGAGACTAATGTCAAGATTGCTGACTATTTTTGATGCCAACTGGGCAGGAAATATAGATGATAGTAAGAGCACTTTTGGTGGCTGTTTTTACATTGGCAATAACTTAGTCTCTTGGCAAAGTAAGAATCAAAATTTTATTTCATTGTCTATTATCGAGGCTTAGTACATTGCAATGAGAAGTTGTTGCACGCATCTATTTTGGCTAAAGCAAATGTTGTTGGATTATGGAATTTCTCATGATACGTTATTTGTGTATTGTGACGATTTGAGTTCTATCAACATCTTGAAGAATCCTGTACAACACCCTAGGACAAAGCATATAGCTATATGCCACCATTTCATCTGTGAGCTTGTTGAAAACAAGGTGATATCTTTAGAGTTTTCCAAACTCAAGATCAACTTACCGATCTTCTCACAAAACCCTTGCATGCCCCTACATTCGAGAATTTTAGGAAATCCCTAGGTATTTGTGTACTTGATAAGTGTATGTTGAACTTAGTCCTATAAGCTTAATGAATCACCTTGCATTAGGGACTAAGTCTTGACTGTATATATATTTTGCTTTGTTGTTTTGTCATTTATTTTTCTATATCAAGAATACAAAAACATTTGAAATTTGAAAAACAAAAAACAAAAGAAATAGTACAATTCAAAAAGAGTTTTGTTGTCAAGTTTGACATTCATTTTTAGGATTTATGGTAATAACTTTGTTTTACTTTTCCTTGTTTTGATGCATCTTCATGCATATTTTTTCTTGTATGTGTTTATCTTGAAAAATTCAAAAACATTGGAAAAGAAATTTTCAAAAAAAAAACAATTCTTTTGTTTGTTTGTCTTTGTTTCAAGATTATGGTAATTCACATTTTGGTTTACATTGTATTGATCACATCCTTAAATCAAAGTTGAAATATGCATTTCTAAGAGTCATATTAAGGGATAGTGTAAACCCCACATTCTATTCTTTATATAGCAACGTAATTATTTTTTAAAATGCTAATATATGTAATGATGTATGCATGAACTAGGTAGATTGTAAGAGTAGAGATAAAATGTTAGTTGAGGTAATAGGGCGTGTTGTTGAAGTTTGGAAGTGTTCCAGAGTGAAAACACATTTTAGACAAAATTTGGGTAGAAAGGATTTTGGACACTGCTTAGTATTTGGATCATAACTTTTTATTATGATGTCCATTTGATCTAAAATTTGACAGCAGATAGTAGACTTCTAGAGCTACAAAAGTGTATTCCATGAAAATTTTCCAAATCAACCTCTAAATAGGCCAAAACTTCACTGAAAGTTTTAGCAGAAACAGGAAGTCCGTTCGAACGTGAAATGACGTACAAACGACCTACGTTCAAACGTAAAATTCCGTTCGAACGACAGTGCATTCCAGTACTTTTTGTCTGATGGAAAAATAAAAGTACTGGAAGCAAAGGACGTTCGAATGCCAATGACGTTCGAACGTGAGCTACGAATTCTAACTTTTAGAATCGCGCACAGTACACTATTTTCTTCCCCTATAAATACATAAGGGCACCTCCTTTAGCGTCCATTCACTATATACAACCCTAGAAAGCCTTGAGAAACAAGGGAGAAAGGGGAAAACACAAGATCAAAGAGGATTTTCACTTTGAAGTGGATCAAAATCTCAAGTTCTCCAAGAACACTAAGGAAGAAGAAGGTAGGAGTTTCTTCCTATTCTTTTACATTAAGGCCAGAGCTTATATATATGTATGTTTTGACTATAAATCTTATTTATTTGTTAGTAAATCACTGGTTCTTTATATTCTTGCAAACACTATCATGTTTTAAACAAAGTTATGGTTGGGTAGCCATGAAACTTCTTCTTTTTGACTCAAAATCCTAGTTTTCAAGAGAAATAGATTTTTCTCTTGATTTTTCCTTTGTTCTTGATTTCAAAACTTTAGTAATTTATATTGAACAACAAAATGGTATTTATGATGATCTCTTGCATTTTTCTTTAATTATTCTATTGTGATACTATATGTGAAATTTGAGAATTTTGGATTTTACTTGGAAATTTGAGAAATTGGTTAGATATTGTATCTCTTGTGGATGTTTGGATGACCATGGGTGGCCATTGATCGGGTATCATAGAGTGGGTAGACATGTTTCTTACTCCATATGAGTTTGAATTTTTTCTACCACTCGTAGTGGGGTTGGTGCCTTGTGTGGACCAAACCACTACTCACTCATAGGTACCGAGGATGAGGGTTAGTATACTATTCTTGGACTAGATTTCATCATTGCCATGAGTTGGTACACGCCCTTCCTAAAATATTGATATCCTTGCGAGGATTGGGTGTGTGTGTGTGGGCCAGGATATTCTCAATGTGTTTATTCATGTGTTATCATACATCATACCTGAGATACAGATATACATTGTTGATTATTGTATATTGTGCAAATGGTGGATAGAGATCCATGGTGGTTGTGGTTTATAGTGAAAATGGTGGTTGTGGAAATGACTTATTGTTGGAAATTGGTTTGTTTCCTTATTTAATTTACTACTATTGTATAAACTTGAGATCGAATTGCCCCTATTTTCTCTCAAAAGGTATGTCTATGATATTTGTAAAATGAGACCGACTATTTTATATGCTTTTAAATCTTGTTCGAGTTTGGGAGGATTTTTCTATAGAGTTTTGTGCTCACCTCCTACAAACAACATGTTTTCCAGATTATGTGCTAGAGGAGGAGCTTGGAGTTGAGGAACCGAGACATTGGGAAGTTCCACTAGACGGGCACGTGAATCCCGAGGTGGATGCTTTGGGCTATACTCTCCTAGGTGCCAGACTAGGAAATTCCTTTTGAGACTCGTTGGAGTCTAATATTTTGTTATTCTGCTGCAAGTCAAATTTGATTCTTTTGGGATGTAATTGTCATAGCCTGGCATATTCTTTTGGATATTATGGTCATGGTTTGGCATATTCTTTTGGGAAGATGTTATAGATATTGCATATGATAAATGGAAATTTTCTTATTTGATGGATTTTATTAGTTGCTCTCATGATGTTAATGGTATTTAGATAGTAATGTCGTCCAAGGTGAATTTTGGGGCATTACAAGTTTTAGTATCAGAGTTTAGGCTTTAGGTCTTACATGGGAGCTGTAGTATTTGGATTACTACTAGAGGGGTAGGACTAGATTGAATAACATTGTTGATATAATTTACACACGTCTTATGCTTTAGATTAAAGTGATAGTTAGGATGTCTTGTACATCAAGGAAATTAAATTGTGAAGTGATGAGCAGGATAGACGGTGGACGTGGACGTGGACAGGGGTGTAGTCGTGGAGGTTAAGCAAATCCACCACCACCACCACTCCTAATGCTATGAATGGCATATACCAATGCCTACGAGAGCTAACCACTCTGGTATAACACCAGGATGGAAACAACAACCACAACGGTGGGGTGCATCCATTAGCTCATGTACCATGCAACGGAGACAAAAATTGAAGGATGGTGGTTCTCTGGGAATTTTACGGCAACAGTCACCTACTTTCCAAGGAAGCTCTAACCCCTTGGATGCGGATAAATGGATCCGCCAGGTGAAGAAGATGTGTGATGGCATGGGAGTTGCCGAGGATTTACAGGTTGGCATAGCTACATACTTGTTCGAGGGAGAGGGAGACCATTGGTGGGACTCAGTGAAGAGAAGGAGGAACACAGATGCCCTTACCTGTGAGGAGTTTGATCAAATCTTCCAAGACAAGTACTTTCCTGAATCCATCAGGGACAAGATGAGTGCCAATTTTCTAGCTCTACGACAGGGTAGTATGACGATGAAAGAGTATGAGAGGAAGTTTGATGAGCTAATCCAATATGCCACAGAGTTCATATCTACCAAGGCCAGGAGGGCCAAACACTTTGAGCAAGGCTTAAGGCCTGCCATCAAGGAGAAGTTTGTGGCTCTCAAGATCTAGGACCATGGGGATCTAGTTGACAGAGCCACACTGGTAAAGAGAAACACGGAGGACAGCCAGCGGGGATAGAACTACACAAGGGGAGGTTCGATTTGGACAGATGCTAGTAGTAGTGGAGGGTAAAGAGTGGCACCTTACCGTCGCCTAGACCAGGCAGTTGGACAGAGACTTCAGATAGCCCAAGGAGCTGGAGGCGCACTAGAGAGAGCAGACACTGACCCATGTCAATGCTTCATATGTGGAGGTTTCGGACGCTTTAAAAATAAATGCCCATTGTTTCCACCAAAGACCAACTAAGCAACAGGACCAGTGAATGCCAATAAGCCACCACTACAGAAGCCACTACAACAGAGACTGTTAGGAGCTCTAACCCCAGGCGGTGCCAATCAAGGAAGGGTTTTTGTTTTGACCCAACCAGAGGAAGATGTTTCTAATTCCGTTGTGAAAGGTATTGTTCTTCTCTATAATTCTTAGGCTCGAATTTTATTTGATCCTGGTGCTACTCATTCATTTATACACACTACATATGCTCTTAATTTGGGATTGGACTTTGAGAAACTAGAACATGCCTTGAGTATTGACATGCCTATGGGAGAATGGTTGGATACTAGAAGGGTGTGTAGAGTTTGTGTGCTTCGAATTGGGAGCAAGAATTAATTGTAGATTTGGTTGCATTAGACATGAAGGGGTATGACATAATATTTAGGATGAATTTTTTGTCCACTTTCTGTGCAGTAACGAATTATATTCGTAAACAGATTTCATTTCAATTACCGGGAGGGGTAGTTTTCAGTTTCATGAATGCTCGAAATTCTTCCCATCCACTTTCTACTACGGGTATTAGATTCTTGAAAACTAAGGCGGGGAGCCAGTTGAGTTTCTTAGCTAGCTGGATGGGAGATGATCGGGATAGATCCCAACTGGATGTGGTATTGATAGTGTCAGAGTTTTCGGATGTCTTCCTAGATGAACTACTAGGGTTACCCCCACAGAGAGAGATTGAGTTTAATATTGATCTCTATCCGGAAATTGAACCCATATCCATTACTCTCTATCGGATGGCACCTTTGGAGGTAAAGTAGCTAAGGAAGCAGTTGGACCATCTCTTGACTATTGGATTTATCCATTTAAGTACTTCACCTTGGGGAGCCCCGGTCCTTTTTGTGAAGAAGAATGATGAAACACTTCGGTTATGCACGAACTATCGAAGGTTGAATCTGGTGACAGTGATCTTCGCACAGGGTACCATCAACTACAGATCAAGGAGGAGGATATTCCTTAGACAGCTTTTCGTACCCTGTATGGTCACTTCGAATATACAGTAATGTCGTTTGGACTGACTAATGCTCTTGCAGCCTTCATGGATTTGATGCACAGGATATTCCAGTCGTATCTAGACTAGTTTGTTATCGTGTTTATTGATGACATATTGATTTATTCATGGACACAAAGGGAACATGAACGCCATCTCTCAATTGTGCTACGGACATTGAGAGAGCATAAGTTGTATGCTAAGATGAGTAAATATGAGTTCTGGATGAAGGAAGTGAAATTCCTTGGCCATGTTGTGTCAGAAAAGGGTGTAGTTGTTGACCCTGTAAAGATTGAAGTTGTGATAAAATGGGAATCACCAAGGAATGTGACCAAAATACGTAGTTTCCTGGCATTAATAAGCTACTACCAGAGGTTTGTGGAAGGGTTCTCATAATTAGCGATGCCAATGACTCGCCTTACGAAGAAGGGGGAATGATTCTTGTGGACTCAAGAATGTGAGCTAGCTTTTCGCACCTTGAATGAAAGGTTGACAACAGCTCCTATCCTCATTATTCTGAGCAGTGGGGAAGGATACAATGTTTATATCGATGCTTCATTATGAGGCTTGAGATGTGTACTAATACAAGGAGGTAAAGTAGTTGCTTATGACTTGAGGCAACTCAAGATTCATGAGCAGAACTATCCCACTCATGACTTGGAGCTTGCCGTTGTGGTTTTTGCTCTTAAGTTATGGAGGTGTTACCTTTATGGAGAAAAGTTTCAAGTGTTTTTAGATCATAAGAGCCCCAAGTATATCTTCACACAGAAAGACTTGAATCTTTGACAAAGAAGGTAGATTGAATATCTAGAAGACTACGATTTCACACTCAACTACCATCTGAGGAAGGCTAATGTAGTAGCAGATGCACTTAGCCGAAAGTCTCGAGTCAAAATCAATGTTCTTGTAGTTCATAGGTGGAAGATGATTGATGCTTTGGAGGAGTTTGATCTATTGGTGGATAGACATGAAGATCGACCATGCTTATTTAATCTTGTAGCTCAACCAATTCTCCGAAAAAGGATTGTGGAGTTGCAACGATTAGATACCGAGCTTGAAGCTATCCAAGGTAGATTGGAGAAGAATGAGATTATTGAGAATTGGTCTATGCATAATGATGAGTTATAGTTTTGTGGAAGATTATGTGTACCAAACAATGTCCAAGTAAGGGAAGAAGTATTGGGTGAGTGCCATCGTTCAAAATTTTTCATACATCCGGGTAGTTCCAAGATGTATAGAGACATGAAGCGCAAATGTTGGTGGAATGGAATGAAGCAAGACGTGGCTAAGTACATTGTAAAGTGTGTGGTGTGTCAGCAGGTGAAGATGGAACATCAAAAACTCGGAGGATTACTACTGTCCTTGCCTATTCCAAAGTGGAAGTGGGATCACATCACCATGGATTTCGTGTCTGGATTTCCACGGACGTCACGAGAGCATAATGTCGTATAAGTCATTATTGGTAGACTCACCAAGTCCGCTCATTTCTTGAGTATGAAGACCACTGACTCCTTAGAGACCTTGGGCAAGCTTTACATCCATGAGATTGTTAGATTACATGGAGTTCCACTCTCTATCGTGATTCTCAATTTGTGGCACAATTTTGGCAAAGCTACAACGAGCTATGGGGACAGAGTTATAATTTAGCACCGCCTTTCATCCTCAAATAGATGGCCAATCTAAGAGAGTGATACAGATCTTGGAGGACATGTTACGTGCTTGTGTGTTGGACTTCAGGGGAAGTTGGAGTGATCATTTGCCATTGGTGGAATTTGCATATAACAACAATTTTCAATCTAGCATCGACATGGCACCTTGTGAGGCATTGTATGGAAGATCATGTAGGTCCCCGACTTATTGGTTGGAAGCTGGAAAGAGTAGCTTGTTTGAGCCAGAAATTATTCGGGAGACTACGAAGAAAATTCAACTCATCTGAGATAGACTACGCACGACACGAAGTAGACAGAAAAGCTATGCAGATAGAAGACGGAGACCATTGGAATTCCAAGACGGGGACTATGTGTTCCTCAAGGTGTCACCCAAGAAGGGAGTTTTTAGATTTGACAAGAAGGGAAAATTAGCTCCAAGGTACTTCAAACCCTTTGAAGTGATCAAAGCTGTGGACAAAGTGGCGTATTAACTTCGGTTACCAGCTAAGTTGTCAGGGGTGCTTGACGTGTTCCATGTTTCAATGTGAAGAAAGTGTCAATCGGATACAACGCATGTAGTGGATTTGGAGGATATTGAAGTTCAAGATGGAGCAACATATGAAGAACAACCAATGAAGATTCTTGATACCAAGGAGAAGAGGATTCGCAATAAAGTAATCCAACTGGTGAAAGTCTTGTGGCAACATCACAGGGTGGAGGAAGCTACTTGGGAACCAGAGTTGGAGATGCGAGAGAAGTACCCTCATTTGTTCTCTACTTAAGGTAAGTTTCGAGGACGAAACTTTCTTTAAGGGAGATGGATTGTAAAACCCCACATTCAATTCTTTATACAGCAACGTAATTATGTTTTGAAATGCTAATATATGTAATGATTTATGCATGAACTAGGTGGATTGTAAGAGTAGAGATAAAATGTTAGTTGAGGTAATAGGGTGTGTTGTAGAAGTTTGGAAGTATTCTGGAGTGAAAACACAATTTAGACAAAATTTGGGTAGAAAGAATTTTGGACATTGCTTAGTATTTGGATCATAACTTTTTATTCTGATGTCCATTTGATCTGAAATTTGACAATAGATAGTAGACTTCTAGGGCTACAAAAGTGTATTTCATGAAAATTTTCCAAATCGACCTCTAAATAGGTCAAAACTTCACTAGAAGTTTCAGCAGAAACATGAAGTCCGTTCGACCGTGAAATGACGCTTAAACGACCTACATTCGAACGTGAAAGTTCCTTCGAACGACAATGAGTTCCAGTGCTTTTTGTCTGATGAAAAAACAAAAGTACTGGGAGCAAAGGACCTTCGAATGAAAATGAAGTTGGAACGTGGGCTACGAATTCTGACTTTCAAAATCGCGCACAGGACACTATTTTCTTCCCCTATAAATACATATGGGTGCCTCCTTTAGCCTCCATACACCATATACAACCCTAGAAATCCTTGAGAAACAAGAGAGAAATGGGAAAACACAAGATCAAAGAGGATTTTCACTTTGAAGTGGATCAAAATCTCAAGTTCTTCAAGAACACTAAGGAAGAAGAAGGTAGGGGTTTCTTACTATTCTCTTACATTGACGCTAGGGTTTATATATATGTATGTTTTGACTATAAATCCTATTTATTTGCTAGTAAATCATTGATTCTTAATATTCTTGCAAACACTATCATGTTTGAACAAAGTTATAGTTGGATAGCCATGAAATTTCTTCTTTTTGACTCAAAACCCTAGTTTTTAAGAGAAATAGATTTTTCTCTTGCTTTTTACTTTGTTCTTGATTTCAAAACATTAGTACTTTGTATTGAACAACAAAATGGTATTTATGATGATCTCTTGCATTTTTCTTCAATTGTTCTATTGTGATACTATATGTGAAATTTGGGAATTTTGGATTTTACTTGGAAATTTGAGAAATTGGTTAGATATTGTATCTCTTGTGGATGTTTGAATGACCATGGGTGGCCGTTCACCAGGTATCATAGAGTGGGTAGAAGCATTTCTTATTCCGTGCGGGTTTAAATTTTTTCTACCACTCATAGTGGGGTTGGTGCCTTGTGAGGACCAAACCACTATTCACTCACGGGTACCGAGGATGAGGGTTAGTATACTATTCTTGGGTTGGATTTCATACACTGCAATGAGTTGGTACACGCCCTTCCTAAAATGTTGATATCCTTGCGAAGATCGGGTGTGTGTGTGGGCCAGGATATTCTCGATATGTTTATTCATGTGATGTTATATATCATACCTGAGATATAGATATACATTGTTGATTATTGTTTATTGTGTGAACAGTGAATTGAGATCCATGGTGGTTATGGTTTATGGTGAAAATGGTGGTTGTGGAAATGACTTATTGTTGGAAATTGATTTATTTCCTTATTTAATTTATTGCTATTGTATAAACTTGTGATCGAATTGCCTCTGTTTTCTCTCAAAAGCTATGTCTATGATATTTGTAAAATGACACCGACTATTTTATATGTTTTTTAAACCTTGTACGAGTTTGGGAGGATTTTTCTACAGAGCTTTGTGCTCACCCCCTACAAACAACATGTTTTCCAAATTATGTGCTAGAGGAGGAGCTTGGAGTTGAGGAACTAGGACATTAGGAAGTTCCACTAGACAAGCACGTGGATCCCGAGGTGGATGTTTAGGGCTATACTCTCCTAACTGTCAAACTAGGAAATTCCTTTTGAGACTCGTTGGAGTCTAATATTTTGTTATTCCGCTACAGGTGAAATTTGATTCTTTTGGAATGTAATTGTCATAGCCTAACATATTCTTTTAGATATTATAGTCATGGTTTGGCATATTCTTTTGGGAAGATGTTGTAGATATTGCATATGATAAATGAAAATTTTCTTATTTGATGAATTTTATTAGTTGCTCTCATGATGTGAATGGTATTTAGATAGTAATGCCGTCCAAGGTGACTTTTGGGGCATTAAAGATAGAGAAGTTAGTGGCATAAATTTTATTGCATGATTCATCAGTCAAAGTCTCTTTCATCCTAGCGTGCTTAGATACTGTTTACCTTTGAAAGATTCAAAACCAAGTACACGCATTCTATTCACCTTCACACCTAGGAGTTTGATTAGTTTGAACTATTAATGATCTTAAATGACTCTAAGTATTGGTTATAGATGAACACATGGCTGAAGGTTAGTTAAACCACAATCCCTTAAAAGATGCCGAAGACCAATTGTGAAAATATAGCCCATTGTGGCAAACCCTAAAAAGGTGAGCCATAAATAAATAGTTAAAAATAATTACACTTGAATTTTCTAGAGTACTTATTCCTTGTTACTTTTTTCAAATGATGTGTAATGTCGAAGTACTTACCAAGCGTAGGAAAATGTGTTGTGTAGTAACTCAAAAAATCTGAGATAGTCCCGTCAGGGAACATCGCAAATATGAATGGTGATATGTTACAAAATAAAATGAAAATGTTGGATTTTGGAAAGTTGTTGATAAAAGTAACTATTGTAATGAAATCTAATGGAGAAATAATCCGCCAATCCTTAGAATTCATCTTACTGTAATCAAAGTCATTGATTCTCATTTGTAACTCATCTAAACATATAATCAAGCTTGCTTAGACAGCAAATATTCAAATAACATAGGATTTTGGAAGATAAGTGTCTTTGAGGATTGAAAATAATAGTTAGATATGTAAATACCCTTGTTGATGGTAGAGACTCCAAGCATTACCCATGCTAGAAAATCGAACAATGAGAAATCAAGATGTTTACACTTCAAACAAGTTTTCAAAAATGATTTTTTTTTATCATCTACAAAGACACTACATGGTTAGAGTACATTTGAGAATCAATATTGCTCGATCACAAGTGATAATTCTTCCTTGGATTTCCCCAAAACTTGGCCACAAACAAAATCCATCATACCGAAATCGACAACAATAGGCATGGAAATCAAAGGAAAGTAAAAAATGATATTGAAAGGATTAACTCTACTAAGATGTACTTCAAAATAGCTAGTTCGAATGCAAGAACAAAACAAACTAACTAAGCTTTCAAAATGGAATGAAGATGCTATGTTTTCCCTTCATCTTCAACTAAGTTCAAAAACTTCCTAAAACATGTAAAATCTTTAAGACTCTAAGACTCCCCCTAAAATGTGTGTAAGCAAAGTATATATAGTAAGCCTTTCTCCTTATTGGCCCAAGTGTAAGGTTGCTGGTGATGGATGCCGGAGAAGCATCCCTCCACCAATATTGTAGTCCAATCGGAGTTTGCCATGTGTAGCTTTGGAAGAACAAAGACCAATTAAGAGTGTGTGAGTGAATAAAGGCATCTCCACGCCAAAAAAAAGGAAGCTCGAGACTTGTGTGTCATATTTGCAGTCCAAAGAACCGGTATAAGGTTGAGGAAGAATCTATTGGAAGCTTTCTATTGGGGTTGTAGCGGTACAAAGAGAAGGATGAATCACTACAAAGATTTCTATCTTTCAATAACCAGTACAAGTATGTACCGATACAAACTATTTATGTCACCCGATGAACTGGTAGAGGTAATACCAATTCAACAACCTTTTCCTATGTTTTTTTGTTGTTGAGTCCAAATCATCCCTTCTTCACCTTTTTTACCTACAAACTCAATTTACACACCTAATCATAAATTCAACATAATTTGGGAGAATAATCAACAAGCAAATACAAAAGCGGTAGGGATAAGTTATAGAATATGCAAAATTATATACTCAACACTTATACTTAGTTGTAAATTGCTCATTTGTAAAGCTCATGTTAACCATGATTAGAAGCATACATTCAGGGTTTGTTTGGTTGTCCTATTACAAATGGATGGCTTAAATAAAGTAATACAATATAATGTAATACAGATGAATAAAAGACAAGATTAAATAAGATATTAAAATAATACGTAATTTTATTCAGTGTTTGACAATACACAATAGAAGTGTTGAATAGTAGTTATTTAATCAAATCGGTTATTTAGTTAGTACATTATTTCATGGTATTAATGTTGAATCAACAAAAATACTCTCAATCAGCGTTTGTTACATTGATGAAAGTTTGGTTTTATCAGTTATGGGGTTATAATAGTAAATGTGTATAATAACACATTTGAGATGAATTATAATAACACCTCTCTTGGTGATGTTAAAATACCTCTATCATATAGGTCTACAATACTGAAAATATACAATAAGTGTATGATTAGTATGAATTTTTGAAATTAATACGGAATCAAACCTATCTACCAAACAAAGTATTAGGTCCGATTAAATAAATAATAGTACAATACAATATTTAATCCACCTATAATACATCTACCAAACGAGTCCTAAAAGTACAGAATTTGCAATCGTGTTGATTGAAGCCATAGAATAGAAGAGATAAAAGAAAAGGGGAATTGTCAAAAAAAGGATATCTGGGACACTCACTAACTGGTCATGTATTCACTAAGACAATGCATTACAATCATGGAATAAAATAAAAAATAATTGTCAATATACTAATCATATTGGAACCTTACTATATTTAGGATTAGTTAGGTCAATTGTGATAAGATTTAATATATTATGCTATAATATATAATAAAGCATATTAAAATTTTAAAAAAATTCAAATTTTCCTTAAAAGTATTCTACAATCTATTTTTACATAAAATCTTAATACAGTTTAAAAAGTTTATGGTGACTAAAGAATCATGTAAAACTATATATATATATATATATATATATATCTCTCTCTCTCTCTCTCTATATATATATATATATATATATATATATATATATATATATATATATATATATTATTTTTTGTTTTTAAAATAAAAGGGTTAAATATTTTGATGAAAAATAAAATATAAATATGTAGTCATAATGTTATTTTTGTAAATGAGATGAGTAATATTAGATTGATGGAGCATTTAAAGGTTTTTTTTTTTTTGACTATTTTATTAAAAATTATAATAATGCATATATTTTTTAGAGTAATATATTAAAACAAAAAATTTCATAAAACTTTATATTTATACATAGTGAATAGATAATTAAAAATGATCTTAAATGTAATTTAGAGATATAAATGTATAAGGATATAATGTAATTTAGATATTAAGTGTAGAAGGATGAAGTGGCATTTTCAATTCTTTATAAAGGTAAAATAGTAAATCAAAAATTTTTCATGTTAAGGTACTTTTATTAGTAGTATAGATAAGATAAAGATATGTTGGGTAACTTGATTTTGTACCATGTTTATTGCTTGTTGTCATTGGGTTGGCATTTTTGACAAAAAAGGGGAGAATATTTTAGGTACATATGATAAGGGGGATTTAATCTTGACTAGGCTAGATATGTTGCATGTTAACGTAGAAAATGGGGGGTTTGCTCAAATACTTGGCATGAATTCAAATATTTTTCTTTATTTATTTGTTTTTCACTTGTTATTTTACTTGTGAATACCTACTAAAGGGGAGAACTTGATATGTTTCATATTGATAGATCAATAGGTTCTCAAGTATATTTGACAAGTTAGTTTCTAACATGTAACATATTTGCACTAGCATGATGTATACATACTTATACTCTATGCTTATCTTGATGCTTTCCAATCCTGTGATTATATTATGTATTTATCTAACATATGATACTTTTGACAAGGGGTTGGTTTGAATGGTGATGTGCAAAACTACGATCTTTAAGTTTCATCTAAAGAATTAGATCCTTGTACTATATAGAGATTTAGTACGTGCACATGAGTGTCGAGATTAGATTTAAAATTATTTTTGTAGAGATTTGAAAAGTAAGGATAAATTTTTCAGTTTTGCTGGTGGCACTATTCATGCACCATTTATCGGTAGAACACTACATATGCATCATTTAGGCATAAGTTATATTCAAAAGTATAATTTGAGTATGTCATAGAATAGAAACATACTAAGAATGTTTAAATACATCTACTGTGCGAATTTGAGCCTAAACAGAAATAATTTTAAAATTTAGATAAAAAAGGTATCCAGGGTAGCCTAGGTGGGACCGGCCAAACCCGATTACTAAAAAAAATCTATTTTTTGAAAATTTTTATTTAAAATAATTTTAATAACTTTGGTTAAACTAAAATGTTGAATTGAGGCATTTTGGGACGAGCTGTAGTGTAACGGGGTCCTGGATTCATCAAGGGTAAAAGAGTCATTTTACACATTTGCCCTCTACTATAAATACAGCCTCTTAGTGTAAAAAATATCATTATTTGGCCTGGAGATAGAGCAATACACGTTCAAGAGAAAAAGTGAAAAAAAAATCCTAAGTTCTTCAAGTTTCAAGCCACCAAAACTCATTCCTAGGTCAAGATTCTTGCAAAACTTCTTTCTAAGAAGTTGTTCCTCTCAACAAGGGCTATATTCTCACCGATTGGATCGGCTATAAAGAGAACCCAACTCTATTGGTTTGAGAAAAACCACTTTAGGTATGATATTTTGCTAAGTTTGGAATAGATTTAAGTTTTCTTGTCTTCCTATGTGTTGATTGGATGATTTAGGTGTTTACTTGATGTTAGAAAATCATTTAGTTGGTAGTTGATTTGAAAACTTAGAATTAGTGGTTTAAGTACTCTTGTGTTTTTTGAGTTTGTTGACAATTTGTTGTTATGGTAAAGGTTTATATTGCTTATGTATTGGATTATTATATTCTAGCTTATGTTCATGTAGAGAAACTCTTGTGGTTTGAGAGTTATGATTTATTACATGAGTTTGTAGTTATGTGTTTGTAGTTTCTTTGAGAAATTGTGAAAGGAATGAATATGAAACTTGATCATATGTTCAATCCATTGAATGGTGCTTCACATTCATGTAGATAAGGTGTTTGATGAAATGTTTCATAGAATTCACACTGAGAAAAATCAAGGCATCTTGGCATACATGAATCCTTGGAACATAGTGTGAGTTGAGCACTTGGTGCCATGCATTATGAGGGTGTAGAGCCTGTGGTGAAAAACTCAAAATCTGGCCAATGACAATACTCACGGGCTGATGGGGGGCAGACCATGAAGCGAGACATGGGTGGCATAGAGTTGCATGGGTGTGTCATGCATATTGATATTGCCCTCACTTTCATCTTGTCCCTCACTTCCCACGAATCAATCGTTCATTTATGCACCATTGGAGGAAGGTTTCGAGTTGACTCGGTATTCCCATTGGAGTGAACCTTTGGATTAGCCAACACTTGTTTTATTTTATTTTCGTCAAGAACACAACTCACAAAACTCAAACTCAAATTATTTCACACTTTTTATTTTCACAAAATCACCTTCACCACACTTAAACTTTCCTTCCCTGAGGAGACGACCTTGGAATACTTTTTCAAGTAAAACACGATACACAAAAGACTCATTGCACTTGGGGAGCACTTTTGTTCACACATACACACACACACACACACACATTTTGTTCATTCCATTTCCATTATTCTATTGCCCTATTTCTCCCATCATTCCGAGGGAGAATGACACTCCCCCATTCCTATAAGTCATACATAATTGAGGAATAATGTCCAAAGACTAGGAAATACAACGGAAACATCAAGCAATGACCCAAAAGGCTACCACTAGAGATTCTACTCAACCTCACAACTTGAAGAAAAAGATCTTGTTGGTTCGATAAACCTATGGTGAGTGCATACTAAGGATCATTGGCATGCACATGATTGCTCAAGACTTTGACAAACCACGCGGCGGGGAGATCCAAGTGAAGCTACACTAGATGTCAAAGGAGGGTCTTTGGTAAAGAGACAACAAGGAAAAAAGTATCTAACCATTGTATTAGTTGAGGTATAAGACTCTAGTACTTGCACGTTGACTTAGAAAGTAGTGGATCAGGCTTTGGTGAACTGAGAAGATTCCTCGCAGTTCTTCCCAAGTAAGGTTTTCACGTCAACAAATCACTAGTGTTATTAATTATTTATTATACACAATTGTGACTGTTAGCCCACACACACACTATGTATTTGTTGGGATGATTGTTTGAATATTCATCCATACACAGTTGTGCAATTGGGTTTGGAATTTGGGATTGACGTGAGATTGATTTCGAGCATATTAATTTAATCAATTGTCTTAATGAAAGTGGGTTGTGGTGATTAAATGAGTTCTCACATTAATTGCTAAATTTTTGTGACAAGAAATAAGTGTAGTAAGTTAAATTTTAATTGATAATCAATTGAGGTAAAATTGAAGAAGTAATTCACCCTCTCTAAGTAAAGTATTTATTGCTCCAAGTATATAATTATGAGGGAAGATCCACGGTGAATTCCCCTTCCTATAATATCATTCTCCAACCCCAAATCCAACATATACCCACTTGGGCCCATGAAACCGCCCATTTTGCAAAGCACCATCAAAATCCAACATACCTTAAAATTTAGCATCTTTCACAGACCAAATTATGCCCTGGCAACATTTCTCTCTCATCTCAAATCACCTTTAGTAAAAGATAAAATTAAGTACTAAAAATTTAATGTTGAAATTTATGTTTTGAGTCCTCAATTTTTTAAGCACAAATAAAGGTTCAATTATATGTATAGAAAATGAAAAATAATACAAAATATTGTGTTGGGAATACAAGATTATGTTTCATTATTATTTTTGGATAAATAATTAGAGCGATGACTATGTTCGTCTATCTAATTAGTATGTTACTTGTTCAAACTCAAAAACTAACTCTCCAAAATTTGAGTAAGATTGTGTATTATTTATTTCTCTGGAATTTTATTATAGATTGTCATCTACTATAGAGCATGTTTCGCTTTTTTGAATTTTTTTCCTGTGGTACTAAATAGTCTCTAGGTGAACAAATATGAAAACAACTTTCAAAACACAAAAACAAATAAATGTCCATGGAAAAATAATAATATTAGTAAAAAGGAGGAAACAAATCATATTATTGTCAGGTGTGTGCAATACTATAAGGGGTTGTTTGGTAAGTGGGTATAGGGGGCTTGGTAAGATGGGTTTGAGAGAAATAGTTCAATAGACCCCAAAACCCTTGTTTGTATGGGCTTTTCAAGCCATGGACAGCAGTATAGGCCCGTAGCTGTCCCGACACCATAAACTCTTGAATGTGGGTTTGTAACGTCCCAAGATCTCCCTTGGACGGCATCACAATCTAAAAATCATTCACATCATGAGAGCAACTAATAATATCTATAGATAAAGATAATTTTATTCATCATTCAAAATATATACAACATTGTCCCCAAAAGAATATGCCAAATTATTGCAGTTACATCCAAAAGAATCAAACCTATTCTTGTAGCGGAATAACAAAATATTAGACTTCACATTTTCTCAAAAGAATTTCCTAGTCTAGAACATAAGAGAGTATAGCTCTAAACATCCCCCTCTGGATCCACGTGCCCATCCACCTGAGTTTTCTAGTTTACCTTCTCGTTAACTCTGAGCTCTTCCTCTAACCCAAAATCTGAAAATAAATATTATTGTAGGGGGTGAGCACTAAGCTCTGTAGCAACATTCTTTCAAACTTGGACAAGGTTTTGAAAACATATAAAACAGGTAGGCCTCATTTCACAACTATCATTTATAACTTTTGAAATAAAACAGGGACATTCAACGGATCTCCAGTTTATGCAATAGCAATAATTAATGAAGAGATAAAACCAATTTCCTAGAATAAAACATTTTCAACAATGTACATCAATCCACATATGTATCCTTCACAACATTATGTGCATATGTATCTCTACTTGTATCTCAGGTATGCTGTATGATATTGCATGAATCAACACATTGAGAATATCCTAGCCCACACACACACACCCAATCCTCACAAGGATCTCCAACTTTTAGGAAAGGCGTATACCAACATAATGACAGTAAAGAATCCAACTCAAGAATAGTATACTAACCCTCAGCCACGGTACCCGTAAGCGAATAGTGGCTTGGTCCTCATAAGGCACCAACCCCACTATGAGTGGTAGGAAACATCCAAACCCACACAGAGTAAGAAACGCATCTACCCACTCTGCGATACCTGGTCAACGGCCACTCATGGTCATCCCAACATCCTCAAGAGATACAGCCCTCAACAAATTTCTCACATAACAATCCAATTCCAAAATTCCCAAATTTTCATGTAGTATTACAATAAAACAATTGAAGAAAATAAGCAAGAGATCCTCAACAATAGCATTCTATTGTTCAATATAAAGCACTAGAGTTTTTAAACCAAGAACAAAGGAAGAATCAAGAGGAAAACTCATTTCTTTTGAAAACTAGGGTTTTATACCAAGAAAAGAGATTTCATGGTTATCTAACCCTTACTTTGTTTAAAACATGGTAATTTTTGAAAGAATATCAAGAATTAATGATTTCATAGCATACATATAAGATTGAGAGTCAAAACATACATATATATATGCCCTATCCTCAATGAACAAGAATAGGAAGAAACCTCTACCTTGCTGCCTTAGATTTTGTGTGAGAACTAAAAGATTTGATCTTCCCCAACTTGAATCCACACTTGATCTCTTGTTTTCCCCTTCTGTCTTCCTCTCTGAGCCTCTCAGTGGTTAGCATTGATGAAAATGGGAGGAAAATTGGAGAAAGCACCCAAAAACAAGTCTAGGTCATGAAACCCTCGACTTGACGCGTCCAGATGTTGTTTCTTACCGTCCGGACGCGTGTTTCTGTGCCCAACTTTTTGCAAAACGCGTGTGTCTATTCCCGTTCGGACGCGGTTGACAGAATATCCTCAACTTCATGATCAATTGTGACCTATTTAGAAGCTGATTCAAAAAAGTTTTGTGAAATACAATTTTGTAGCCCTTGAAGTCTAGTTTCTACTCTCCAAAAATAAGATCAATTGGAGATAGGAGTAAAACTTTATGGCTAAAATACGAAGACAATATTCAATTCCTTCATATCCGAAATATTTCTAAAATGTGTTTAAACTCCGGGATACTTCCTAACTTATAATACACCCTATATTACCTCTCCCAAGGTTAAACGTCTTTGAAACTTAAGTTCACAAGTCAATTTGCCTCCCTAGTAGTTATTCCTACGGTTAAAATCTATATGGTTCATTCTTATGTCATCACATATATTACCATTTCAAAAATAATTATATTGCTATACAAAAATAAGAATGTGGGGGTTTACAATCCACCCGCCTTAAAGAAAGTTTCATCCTCGAAACTTACCTGAAGTAGAGAATAAATGAGGGTACTTCTCTCACATTTCCAACTCTAGTTCCCAAGTAGCTTCCTCCTCTCCATGATGTTGCCACAAGACCTTCACCAGTTGAATGACTTTATTGCGAAGCACTTTCTCCTTAGCATCGAGAATCTCCACTGGTTGTTCTTCATATGTTACACCATCTTGTATTTCTATATCCTCCAAATCTAGGACATTCGTTGTATCCAATTGACACTTTTTCAACATTGACACATGGAACACGTCATGTACTCCTAACAACTAAGCTGGTAACCGGATTTGATACGCCACTTTGTCCACCGCTTTGATCACTTCAAATGGTCCGATGTATCTTGGAGCTAATTTTCCCTTCTTGCCAAATCTCAACACTCCCTTTTTGGGTGACACCTTGAGGTACACATAGTCCCCCTCTTGGAATTCCAATGGTCTTCGTCTTCAATCCGCATAGCTTTTCTCTCTACTTTGTGCAATGCGTAGTCTCTCCCAAATGAGTTAAATTTTCTCAGTAGTCTCCCGAACAATTTCTGGCCCAAATAGGCTACTCTCGCCAGCTTCTAACCAACAAGTTGGAGACCTACATGGTCTTCCACACAACACCTCATAAGGTATCATGCCGATGCTAGATTGGAAACTGTTGTTGTTTACGAATTCCACCAACGGCAAATGATCACTCCAACTCCCCTTGAAATCCAACACGCAAGCTCGTAACATGTCCTCCAAAATTTGTATTACCTTCTCGGATTGGCCATCCATTTGGAGATGAAAGATGGTGCTAAAGTTTAACTCTGTCCCCATAGCTCGTTGTAGACTTTGCCAAAATGATGCCACGGAACGAGAATCATGATCCTACACGATAGAGAGTGAAACTCCATGTAATCTAACGATTTCATGAATATATAGCTTGCTCAAGCTTTCTAAGGAGTCCGTGGTCTTCATACTCAAGAAATGAGCGAACTTGGTAAGCCTATCTACAATGACCCATACGACATTATACCCACGTGAAGTCCATGAAAAACTAGACATGAAGTCCATGGTGATGTGATCCCACTTCCACTCTGGAATAAGCAAGGACTGTAATAATCCTATGGGATTTTGATGCTCAATCTTCACCTATTGACACACCATGCACTTTGAAACATACTTAGCCACGTCTTGTTTCATCCCTTTTCACCAATATTGACGCTTCATGTCACTATACATCTTGATACTACCTAGATGTATGGAGAATTTTGAACGATGGCACTCACCCAATACTTCTTCCCTTACTTGGTCATTATTTGGTACACTTAGTCTTCCACAAAACTGTAATTCATCATCTTGTATTAACCAATTCTCAACAATCTCATTCCTCTCCAATCACCCCCGGATAGCTCCTAACTCGGTGTCTAATCTTTGCAACTCCACAATCCTTTGTCGAAGAATTGGTTGGGCTACAAGATTGAATGAGCATGATCGATCCCACTGTCTATCCACCCATAGACCAAATTCCTCCAAGGCATCAATCATCTTCCACTTGTTAACAACAAGAACATTGATTTCACCTCGAGACTTTCTGCTCAGTGCATCAGCTACTACATTTGCCTTCCCCGGATGGTAGTTGAGTGTGAAATCGTAATTTTCTAGATACTCAATCCACCTTCTTTGCCAAAGATTCAAGTCTTTCTGGGTGAATATATACTTGAGGCTCTTGTGATCAGAAAACGCTTGAAACTTTTCTCCATACAAGTAACACCTCCACAACTTAAGCACAAACACCACCGCGGCAAGCTCTAAGTCGTGTGTGGGATAGTTTTGCTCATGAATCTTGAGTTGCCTCAAGCCATAAGCAACTACTTTTCCTCCTTGTATTAGCACATATCCCAAGCCTCGTAACAAAGCATCGGTGTAAACATTGTGTCCTTCCCCACTGCTCGGAATAATAAGGAAAGGAGTCGTTGTCAACCTTTCCTTCAAGGTACGAAAGGCTAGGTCACATTCTTTAGTCCACAAGAATCTTTCCCCCTTTTTTTAAGGTGAGTCATTGGCATTGCTAGCTTTGAGAACTCTTCCACAAACCTCCGGTAGCAGTCTACTAAGCTCAAAAAACTACATATCTCGGTCACATTCTTTGGTGGTTCCCACTTCATCACTGCTTCAATCTTTGCGGGGTCAACAACAACACCCTATTCTGACACCATATGGCCAAGGAACTTCACTTCCTTCATCCAGAACTCGCATTTACTCATCTTAGCATACAATTTATGCCCTCTCAATGTCTATAGCACAATCGAGAGATGGCGTTTATGTTCCCCTTGTGTTTGTGAATAGATTAATATGTCATCAATAAACACAATGACAAACTGATCTAGATATAGACGAAATACTCTATGCATCAAATCCATGAAGGCTGCTGGTGTTTTAGTCAATGCGAACGACATTACCGTATATTTGAAATAACCATACCGGGTGCAAAAAGCTGTCTTAGAAATATCCTCCTCCTAATCTGCAGTTGATGGTACCCTATGTGAAGATCAATCTTGGAATAATACTTAGAACCCCTCAGTTGATTCAAATAAATCATCAATTCGTGGCAATGGATAGTTATTTTTCACTATCACCAGATTCAACCTTCGGTAGTCCGTGCATAAACGAAATGTTTCATTATGCTTCTTTACAAAGAGAACCGAAGCTCCCCAAGGTGAAGTTCTCAACCGGATAAACCCAATAGCCAATAGTTGGTCTAACTGCTTCCTTAGCTCCTTCAACTCCAAAGGTGCCATCCTATAGGGAGCAATGGATATGGGTTCTGTTCCTGAATAAAGATCAATAGTAAAATCAATCTCTCTCTGTGGGGGTAACCCTGGTAGTTCATCTAGGAAGACATCCAAAAACTCCGACACTATCAATACCACCTCCGGTTGTGATCTATCCCGATCATCTCCCATCAAGCTAGCTAAGAAATTCAACTGGCTCCCTGCCTTAGCTTTCAAGAATCTACTACCCGTAGTAGGAAATGGATGGAAATAATTTCGATCATTCATGAAATTGAAAACTAACCCTCCCGATAATTGAAATGAAATCCGCTTACAAAAATAATCCATTACCGCACGGAAGGTAGACAAAAAGTTCATCCCAAATATTATGTCATACCCTTTCATGTCTAATGCAACTAAATCTACAATTAGTTCTTGTTCTCCAATTCGAAGCACATAACCTCTACACATCCTACTAGTAACCAATCGTTCTCCCGTAGGCATGTCAATACTCAGGGCATGATCTAGCTTCTTAAAGTTCAGTCCCAAATTAAGAGCATATGTAGTGGGTATGAATGAATGAGTAGCACCGGGATCAAATTAAATTCGGGCCCAAGGATTGTAGAGAAGAATACCTTTCACAACGGCATTGAAAGCATCTTCCTCCAGTTGGGTCAAAGCAAACACTCTTCCCTAATTGGCGCCGCCTGGGCCTAGAGTTCCTAAGGGTCTCTGCTGTAGTGGTTTCTGGAGTGGTGGCTTATTTGCATTCACTTATCCTGTTGCTTGATTGGCCTTTGGTGGAAACAATAGGCATTTATTTTTAAAGTGCCCAAAACCTCCACATACAAAGCATTGACGTGGCTTAGTGCCTACTCTCTCTGGTACACCTCCAACTCCTTGGGTTGTCAGAAGTCTCTGCCCAACTGCCTAGTTTGGGCGACGATAAGGTGCCACTCTCTGCCCTCCACTGCAACTAGCACTAGTCTTGATCGGACCTCCCCTCGTGAAATTATGTCGCCTCTGGTTGTCTTCTGTGTCTCTCTCCACCAGTGCAGCTCTGTCAACAAGATCCCTATAGTCCTGAATCTTGAGAGCCACAAGCTTCTCCCTAATGGCAGGCCTCAAGCCCTGCTCAAAGCGTTTGGCCCTCCTGGCCTCGGTAGATATGAACTCCGTGGCATAGCGGGATAGCACATCAAACTTCCTCTCATACTTTGTTACTGTCATGCTACCCTGTCGTAGAGCTAAAAAATCTGCACTCATCTTGTCTCTAACCGATTCAGAAAAATACTTATCTTGGAAGATTTGATTAAACTCCTCCCAAGTAAGGGCATCTGTGTTCCTCCTTCTCTTTACCGAGTCCCACCAATGATCGGTTTCCCCCTCTAGTAGATATGTAGCTAGGCCAACCCACAAATCCTCAACTATTCCCATGCCATCACATATTTTCATTACTCGGCAAATCCATTTATCTACATCCAAGGGATTAAAGCTACCTTGGACAGTAAGTGGCTGTTACTACAAAAATTCTCGAAGAACTACCATCCTTCGATTGTTGTCCCTGTTGCCCAGTACATGAGCTAGTAGATGAACCCCACCGTTGTGGTTGTTGTTTCCATTCTGGTGTTGTACCAGAGTGGTTAGCTCCTGTAGGCTCGTATAAAATTTAACTCACAATTTCATTCAACCTAATCCTACATCTCTAGTGGTAATTCATAACCTACAGCTCTGATTAACCCTAATTAAGGCATAATTTAATAGGTAAATTGTGTTAGTTGAATAAAGTTAAACTAGTCAAAATAAATCAAATTAGAATTAGTGTGTGAATAAAGGATAATGCATTAATTGTTGTTCTTTCTAGGATTTTGTGCGTCAAAGCTACAAACTACTGGGGAGCCAATTGCATTAAAGCTACAAACTACTGGGGTGCCAATTATCAAAGCTCAAAACAAAGGAGGATCAAAGAATTCAAGGCCACCTAACAAGATTTTCAAGTCCACCTAACAAGATTTTCAAGTCCACCTAACAAGACTCTTCAAGTCCACCTAACAAGATTCAAGGCCACCTAACAAGACTTTCACCCTCCCTTGTTGCCTATAAATACCACCCCTTAGGACTTGTAAAGCATTCATCTTTTGGTAGTGGAAAACCCTCCAAAAGTATTATTGCTTTCCTTATTGCTTATAGCTTTCTTTAAGTATTGCTTTCTTTTATTGTATTCTTGCTTCCTTTTAATTTATTGCTTTCTTTTACTTTAAGTATTGCTTTCTTTTATTGTGTTATTTCTTTCTTTTACTTCCATTGCTTGAGCTTCCTTCTTCCCTTAGAGGAGTGAAACTCTTCCACTTTTCTAGAGCTTTACCAAAGCCGTGAAGGGTGGAACGTGATTCACTCATTCTTTGTCGAAGATCGGCTCATTGTGTAAAATGTGTTACGTTGTAACTCCTCTACTTGGAGGGATGAGCATCACTCAATTTTCTAGTTTTAACAAAGCTATGAAGAGTGAGTAGTTTCTCATCCAATCTTTAGTAAGAGGAGGTTATCCGGAAGTTAAATTTATGCAATTCGTTTATGCTTAGTTTTAGTCTTTATTTTTTTTTATAATGTCTTCTCATCATATTGTTGTCTTTATTTTAAGCATGAATAGCTAAATCTCTTAGTTGGCAAAACCAAGAGGAACCTCCACTTGGGTATACCATTTCAATTCATTCTCCTCCCCTCTTTTCAGAGTTCAATGGTTCGGTTTGACTGGGTTGAGGGTGGATAACTTGGTGAGTCTTTGATATTCCGTAGGCCTAGTCACGATTTATGCTTAGATACTCACTAATCTTACCCCTTGCTTCCCACGAATCAATCGTTCATTCATGCTCTATTAGAGGAGGGTTTTGAGTTGAGACGGTATTCCTATTGGAGTGACCTCTTGGATTTGCCAATATTTGTTTCTCATTTTACTAGCATCAAAACAACTTCACCAAACAACTTCCAACAATCAAAGATTTTACACTTTCTTTCTCCCAAAATCACCTTCCCCTCGGTTTACTTCCTTCCCCATGGAAACGACCTTGGAATACCACCAAGTAAAACACAATCCATGAAAGTCTCCTTGCGCTTGGGGAGCACTTTTGTTCACACATACTCACATTTGAAATCTCATTCATCCACCATTCCGTTGCCCTTTCTTTTGACATCATCCCTAGGAGAGTGACACTCCCCTTTATTCATATACTATACATGCTAAAAGGTGATGTTTATAGGTTAGGAAACAACAAGGAAATTTGTCAAGCATTTTTGGCGTCGTTGCCGGGGAAGGCAAGTGTCAAACCAAGAAGGTGATTTTCGGACGATGGAGGTAAGTCCCCTGATCTTCATCATGGGCTGACGTTGTTCCATGTACATAATCTTGTTTGTGTATAACTTGTTTGTACATATTTTATTTTATGTGGAGGCGGAACGACCCAAACCGACTTGTTAGACAAAACTTGGCCCCTACCATGAATATTGACCAAGAACAACCCGAGGATGCGGGTGACAATTTTGACAATATAGGTGCAAATCCAAATATCCAAAGGGGTGGGGGACCACAAGAACCCCAAATACCCAATCCGAGAATGAATTTTCCCCCTCCCGTGAATGAGGGGAATAATTTTCAAATGAATCCCCTGGGTCCCCAATGTCCTGGCCTATATGTCATGTCCTCGATCTCGACCCATACCCTGGCCTATATGGCCTGATTACGGAGTCCTCACTCGTGAAGTGATAGAGGCCTGTATAGCACCCTAGAACTGGTACTGGCTTCCCTAGCCCATGGTGGGGTAGGGAGGAATAAAGTACATCTGTGGTTACCCCACAGATGATTGGGACTAAGACGTCCCATAACTCTGGGATCCCTGCCTCTAAGGACAATCCCTCTTCATATGACCCAGTTGGTGGCAATGATAGCAAGTCCTCTGACCTGCATGATATAAAGGTCTATGATTTCTCCCACCTTGGGAGGATTGACCTTGGCCTTGGCTTTAATAATCGCGGCCCTGTGGATTCGAAATCCTTTGCCTCTTTCCCGAACTTTAAGAAGATTGACCCTTCTTCTTGTTGTCTTTAGCACCCACTTTTTGGATGTTCCATGCATCATCTACCTCTCTCTCAATGGTCATTGATGTCTCGACCATCGAGTGCAAGTCTTGCAAGCGGAGGCCCACAATTTTATCCTGGATGGACAATTTCAAACCATCCTCAAACTTCCTCACCTTGGCCATGTCTGTGGCCACATAATAATCAACGAAATGGGCTAATTATGTGAACTTAGCCACGTATTTTAATATTGTCATGGTCCCTTGCATCAAGTCCAAGAACTCCTGATCCTTAGCTTGCTGGACAGACGCCAAAAAATATTTGCCCATAAAGAGCTCTTAGAATTCTCCCCATGTCGTTGCCTCCAAGTTCTTCGAGGCTTTAGCCCAATCCCACCATCATTTGGCTTCCCCTTCCAGCTGGAATACAGCTAGCCATAATTTTAGTGGTGTTAGAGGTGATCTCCATGGCCTCCAAAATCTTGTCAACTTATAGAAATCAATGGTCAGCCACCATCGGATCCGCCTCTCCCACGAAAATCGACGGCTTGTGTGCCTTAAACTTCTAGAGGTTACTTGAGCCTCCTTAGCCCACATTTGCACTAGTCTGTGCAATGGTAGTAGCCGCAACACTAGCTTGTGCAATGGTAGCAGCCGCAGCACCAATAGCCACCACAAAGGCTTGATGGTCAAAGGCCCGTGATGGTTGATTATTGTTCCGCCCACCGCCTCAACATTCTCTTCCTCTGCTTGCCATCTACACACATGCCAGATAGCAATAAAGCACTTTTTTAGTATCCCAAAGTAGGCACCAAATTTGGTACCTCGAGATTCATCTCCTTGTCTCACTAGTAGCGCTTATGCCCCCCACTAGTAGACATTTAAACCTTGAACTATCCCGTTCCTTTGTTTTTCGACCACCAAGGTTATGTTTTATAACCCTAGTATCTCTTTTTCATATATATTTCACCATGCATATAATTCACATAACACATAGCACATAACATGTAGCATTTTAAAGCACATAACATGAAATGCACAATAAATGCAATAGTCTAAACCCATGCCCCATTAAGCCCTAAGTAAATCGTATACCTAGGCTCTGATACCAAGCTGTAATACCCCTAAAACCAGGGGGTCCTTTATTAACCGTTGACTACCTGTCAATCCACAAAAATACTCGTGATTGTCGCACAACTCGGCATTACATCTATAACAACCCCTTAACCGGGATTATAACCCATATGCGTAACCCGTGTGTATTTTATCATTTGATCCAACCATGGGACAATGTACCACATTTCATACTCCATTATAGTCCATTTACATCATTTGAAAGGAAGGACACATGACCCAAAAGCATAGCAAAATAGCTTTAAAATTTCAAATTTTTGGAAGGCCTACCAGTAAGGCATACCAGTCGAGTGAGCTTGTTGGAAAATTCCTACCGGTAGGGTTTGTCTACTAGACAAAGTTATACCAGTAGGCTTTGTCCAATTTTGCCTGTTTCCTCTGTTTTTTATTTTCAATTCATTTCAAACCTATCCAAACTCATATAACATACATTTGTACATCAAATACAGTTAAAACAAGTTCTATTACAATCATTTTTCAAAAGATTACATGTCCAAAACATAAATTTCACAATGTTTTACAAAATATGGATTAAAGGCCACAAGTCAGCCTTTCTTCATCCTTGAGGCTCCGAATAAGAGTCGTCCACCAGCGTGTATCCCCCACTTGAAATATTTTCCCGTATAGGGTGAGCTATGCTCAATAGAGTATCTCCTACAAAGGCTACTCCTCAATCTAAGTGCATATGAAATGTGCACATGCAACAATCAACAACCATTATCTATTCCAATCAGGAACATGTAATTCAAGATGAAAATTCTACCATGTCATGTCATGATATGAGATAATACTCACTCATACACTTTAACCCGAGTCTTCACCGACTCCCATAATACAATACAATGCACGTATATATAAAACCAAATCATTATTGGATGTTACCCGTCAAATGAGTACTTTATAAAACAAAATCATGTGTCTTTATTGGGTACCGGATTTTGGAATCGCACCGCTGGCTCTGTACGCCATTACACTTTTCTGGAATTCCACTATAAGGGAGTGTATGAACCAAGTAGCCGGGTTTTTTATCCAAGGGGGGATCTATCCTTTCTTACTATACCCGACACAAACTTTTGATGCAACATACAACTCGGCCGAATCTTCGATCCAACCTTCTCGAGTCCACTTATCAAGCAACAAGAGAAGTGTTTGATTAAATCATGTACACACACCCACACTCATGCCTAATGCCCATGAATAGGATGTCAATTTTATGCCCAAAATGCAATGAATGACAAATGAGCAATTTAAACCGTATATCATCATATTCCATGACAACTTATATCATATGCATGTAATCACCAAAATTTATCACACCGTCAATATATCACAAAGCATACATCAACGACAATATCACAAGCATGTTATACAACATTCATGTCATAACAAACTTAATTCTCACATAGGCATTTAACAAACTCCTTTAAGGCATCAATCATGTTATCACAAAAAATTGCCCACATAATAACAAGTTCCAAGAAATTATACAAATAATTTCCCTATACCAAATTCAACTAGAAATCGGTCTAAGTCATTTCTACACATATTTCTTCATTTCCATAACAATAGGAAATTTCTATACACTAACCATTTCCTATGGAAACCATTGATTAGAAATAAACCAACGTAGGAGGGAACTCTACCTCTGGAAGCATAAATGAAAGGTAGAATCCTCAAGAACACCAACACAACCCCAAAACTCTTGATTTTTCAAAATTTCTTCTTTGGATCTTTGGTGAAATCTTTCGTTCTTGGTGTGATTGCATAGCCCTCATCGCGGTGATCAACTTTATCTCTTGGTCCGATTTGACTCAATCAACTTTAACTCTTGGTCTAGGTTCGTTTTTGTCCCAAAATGACTTAATTTTATTCCATTTTAAGTTCAAATTATTTTTATTTGAACTTTTTTTCAATTATAAGAAAATTTTATAAATTTTATTTTTATGGATGTTTGTAAGGTCACCTGACACCCAGTTGTCTCGTAAAATATAAAAAATTTAACTATCTTAGAATTTGATGAAAATTGACTGAACAACTCGATTTTGCAAGATGAATCCAATGGTAAAGTCCGTTGCATCATCAAAGCTTTATAGAAATACATATTTTAATCCGTATTATAATGGCAAATTACTATTTTGCCCTTTTTGAAAAAGAAGTTTAAATTTACCCGGATTTTACATGCATCCCTTTACATAGGGAAACTAAAATCCTAAAATAAATAAATAATGTCAAATAAACCCTCAAAAGTTAAAAAAAAATTACTTAAAAGATAAATACTAAAAGTACTCAAATAACTCTCATAATCAATTTAAAATATCTATTCAATTCCTATATGATCCCCATCAGTTTGTCTTTTGTGACGACTACTTTTCAGGTTAAAATGGAGACAAGTTTAGGATTTGCCACCCCTTTGTCTCAATTTTGTTTCTAATTTTATTTATTTACTAAGATTTTTTTGATTAAAATGTTGAATCAGTGAAATGGATCTATTGGATCTCATTTGTTATTTTCTGGGTTTGGCTTAATTCCAAGTTCATGGACCACATCGAGCTCTTTAGGTACTTGATTACTCTTCCTTTCTCTAGCTCTGTGTGTTCATATTAAGCAATTTCCTAAATATTTGTTGGTGTGTCTTTGTACATTTGCTTCTTGCTTTGATGGTTGTTTGCATGACAATGAATTAGTGCAATCACCAATGCCACTGGTGTTGTTTTACTAATAGGTTTGGGGGCTTGAATTTTGTTGAACTAAGATATGCATTATGTTTGGGGTTTAGGATTGGGTGTGGTGTAGTTGTTTTTGTTGGTGTAGGCTACAATATAAAAAATTGGAATATTCGATGTGAGCCCAAAGTCAAGTTGGTAAATTTTTCTATCTTTCTCCCCATGAAATGAATAGTTGATTCATGCGATCAAACATATAGACCAACATATATTATGTCGGTGTTTGTGTGTTCATGGATTGATTTTGATATAGATTTGGCTATATGGATACGTGGTGAATTTTTTTTAGAAATTTTGTTGTCATGTTTTCGGGTGTTGTTCCGAAATCAATATATGTGAATATATTATAAATTAATTGTATTTTTTGTTTACTAACTCTTAGCTCTCAGTTATCATGTTTAGTGCTATGGAAAAAATATTTATAATTTTATGTTGATTGCATTTCAAATTACCTAAACTTTGGATGTAATGGATCAGAGTACATTTTTCAATCTAAAATTAGTACGGGTCTAAGAAGTGAGTAAGCACCATTATTGTGAAAGGGTTTTGGGGATGGATTTTGGTCAAAGGGTTATCGGTGTGGTCACTTTTTTTTTTGAACTAATTGGTGTGGTCACTTGAGAGACATTTTTTTTAATAAGAAGTGAGTCTTTTAAAATTATGGTTTACAACCTCTTTAATATATTGTTGATGAGACTACTTTCATAGAATATGCAAGTGTGGCTCCCCATAGAATATGTGGGGTTGCTTGACTGTGTACAAGGTTGGGCCAGAGGATTCTTGATTGGCTCCTCCTTTTAACTCTCACTTTCTTTAGTGGTAGAATCACCTTCATTACCCTCAAACCCATTATTGCCTTCTATAGCCTGAATCAAACTCATGAATTTCAAATACTCTGTTATTGATTGCATTAAACCTTAAATCACGCTGTGAAAAACTTGACGTTGTGTAATTTTGGTATTTAAAATAAATTAATACTGAAATTGGATAATTCTTAATTCAAAAAATCTCAATGTGGAGTTGTTTTAGGTGTGTCATATTTTTGGCTAAAATTATATGAATTTGATCATGTAGGTGTTGATGTGCAAAATGCAATGAGACTGAATCTTAAATTGTCTTAAAAGTCATTTTTTTTGTCAGTTTCCTTGGAAAAATTAAGGCATGATTACATGGGGAAGTAAGATTCCTTTTACTTCATCTGATTATTGTAACATTGAAAGAAACTATTTGAAGTTTTATAAAACCCGGAAAAAAATTTATACTTTTTGTGAAAAAGGGTAAAACGATAATTTGTCATTATAGTGCAGGTTGAAAACCCTTATTTTTCTAGAGCTCAGATGATAAAATGGATTCGTCTTACGAAATCTAGTTACCCAGGCAATTTCATCGAATTTCAAAATAATTAAATTTTTACATTTTACGAGACGGTCGGGTCTCGTGTGACCCAAAAATAAAATTTTTTGAAAGTTGGAAAATAATTTAAAGAAAGTTCATATAAAATATTTTGAGCTTGAACTGTTACAAAATTTAATCGTTTTGGGGCAAAAACGAATCCGAAAATGGGGGATGTGTGGCGCGACGTGGACCAAGAGTTAAAGTGTATAAATAGGAATAAAAATCTGATTTTTTAGACACCTCTCTGCTGGGTTCAAGTTGGAAGAGAAAGAGAAGAAAAAAGAAAGATTTCAAGACTTCTTTCTCAAATCTATGGATTTTCGTCGATTGAAATTCCTCGGGCAAATTATTAAAATCGATCTATGCGATGAGGGCTATGCAACCATACCAAAAAAGAAGGATTTCACCAAAGATTCAAAAACAAGATTTTGGAAAAAGTTTGGTTTTCGGCAAGGTTTGAGTTTTTGGAGCATACTAGCATTATTTTACGCTTCAAGAGGTAGGATTGTTTCATCCTACTTAGGTTTATTTTCAACCTAGGATGATTGTATAAAATGGGTAGGTTGTTAGATTTGATTTAACAAATGCCTACTGTATTTAAAATGTGAAATGGGTATTGAAAATGGGTAGAATAAATTCTATCTTGACTTAAACACATAGGAATTACTAGATTGTGATTTCTTGAATTTTGATAATATGTAGAAATCACTAAATTTGAATTTTTTGATTTATGTGATGATTATGAGCATTTTTATGTGATAACATGATTTTGTACCTTGAAGGTGTTTGACCAAATTTCTATGTGAAAATTAAGTGTGTTATTGCATAGATTATGTATGACATGCTTGAGAAAAATTATTGTTAAATGTGAATGTTTGTATATGCTTATGATATATTGGCATTGTGATGACTTTATGGAAGTTATATGTTTTGGATATAATTTGCCATGAAAATTTTGAACGTGGTTAAAATAGTTTATATGATATTCATTACATATTGACATGATATTGATATTGCAATGGTTCATTACATTGCATATGCATGGAGACGTCGTATTTGGTGGGTGTGTGTGCATTATTTGATCAAACACCATTCTCGGTGGATGATATTTGGACTCGAGAAAAGTTGGATCAAAGATTTGACTGAGTCACATATTTTGTATAAAAAACTTGTGTCGGGTATAGCAAGCAGGTTTAGATTCTCCCCTGGGTACAAGACCTTATTACTTGGTTCATTCTCTCCCCTATGGTGAAATTTTGGAAAAGTGTATCGGTGTGTGGAACCGGCGGTACAACACCAAAACTCCGCTACCCAACAAAGACACATGGTTTTATTTTATAAAATAGTCATTTGATGTGTAACATCAAACAATGATTTTGTTTTTATAAACACATGACTTTTATTTCAAAATGCTCATTGGATGTATTTCATCAATGGCGGATTTATTACACATTGGCATTGTATTGTGTTATGGGAGCTGGTGAAGACTCGGTTCAAAGTGCATGAGTGAGTCTCAACTCATTTCATGGTATGGTATGGTAGAATTCCAACATTGAATTGCATATTCTTGTTTGGGATGGCTGTTGCTTATTGAATGTTGCATGTGAACATTTCATATGCACTTAAGTTGGGGAGTAACCTCTGTAGGAGATACATTATTGAGCGTGACTTACTCTATATTGGAAAATATTTTAGGTGTCGGGTTCACGCTGGTGGAAGGCTTTCAATCGAGGCCTAAATGTTGAAGAAAAGCCGAAAAGTGGCTTTAAATGATGTTTTTGTAAAACTAGACTTGTAATTTAGTTTTTGGCATGTAATAAATGTAAAAGAATTGTAAACGAAGTTATATGGACTATTTTTAATGTAAAATTGTACGTTGCTAAATGTTTACTCATAAATGGACTCGTGTGGTCAATGTTTACTTATGAATGGACTTTGTGTGGTTAATATTGTATGATTGCATAGGTTGTATTTTGGGTAGAGCTCCCCGTACAAAGGAGACTCTACCCGAATTTTGTTAAATTCTGGACCCCAGTAAATGGGGCATAACGACGTAATATCGAGTTACATGGTATCCACGGATATTTCACGAGTTGATGGGTGATCAACAAGTTGACGGGTGATCAACGGGTTGACAAAGGACCCCTGATTTTTGGGGCGTCATAGCTTGGTATCAGAGTTTAGGTATACGATTTACCTAGGGCTTGATGGGCATGAGTCTAGACCATTGCATTCATTGTACATTTCATGTTATGTGTTATGTGTTATGTGAAGATTATGCATGGTTAAATGTATATGTAAAAGAAACACCAGGGTTAGAGAATATAACTTTGGGGATCGAAAAAAGAATGAACGGGATGGTTCAGGATGTAAATGTCCACTAGTGGTGGCACATGCTCTACTAGTGAGACAATGAGGGAAATCTCAAATGTTCAACTTTGATCCCTATTTTGGGATACTAAGTCAATGCTCTGTTTCTATTTGACATGTGTATAAATGACAAATAAAGAAAGAGGACGCAGCCGAGGTGGTGAACGGAACAACAACCAACCACTACTGGCGTTTGACCAACAAGTCTTTATGGAGGCTATTGGTACTATGGAGGCTACCATTGCACAAGCTAGCGCCAATGTGGGCCAAGGAGGCTCAAGTAACCTACAGAAGTTTAAGACACACAAATCTTTGACTTTTATGGGAGGGGCAGATCTAATGGTGGCTGACCATTGGTTCCAATAAATCAACAAGATCTTAGAGGTTATGGAGATCACCTCCGATGCCACTAAGATATGGCTAGCTGCATTCTAGTTGGAAGGAGAAGCCCATCTGTGGTGGGATTAGACAAGGGCCTCGAAAAACCTAGAGGCGATGATATGGGGAGAGTTTTGGGAGCTCTTTATGGACAAGTACTTCTCATCAATTGTTCTACATGCTAAAGTCTGGGAATTCTTGGATTTGAAGCAAGGGACAATGACGGTGATGGAACACGTGGCTACGTTCACTGAGTTAGCTCATTTCGTCGATGACTACGTGGCCACAGACATGGCAAAAGTGAGGAGGTTTGAGGATGGCTTGAAATTGTCCATCTGGGGTAAAATTATGGGCCACCACCTGCAAGACTTAGACTTGATGGTTGAGACAGTTATGGCCATTGAAAGAGAGGTTGATGACGCACGGAGCATCGGGGAAGTGGGTGCTAAGGACAGAAAAAAGGAGGGCCAATTCTTTTCTTCTAGTTTGGGGAAGAAGTAGAATTCTACTTCACATGGACAACAGGGACAAGGCCAAGGTCGATCCTCCCAAGGCGGGAAAAACTTCAGGACCACTTATCAGGCAGGTTAGAAGACTTGTTAGTCATGCCACCAGTCGGGACACATGAGGCGGGATTGTCTTTAGAGGCAGGGATCCCAGAGTTATGGGGTACCTTAGTCCCAATCATCAATGGGACAGGCACAGACTCACTACATTCCTCCCTATCCCACTATGGGCCAGGGAACCTAGTATCAGTTCCAGGGTGTTGCACAGGCCCCTACTATTTCACGTGCGGGGATCCCAGAATCAAGCCAGATGGGCCAGGGCATGGGTTAAGGTCGAGGACATGGCTCACAGCCTGGGATTTCGGGGATCCAAGGGTGTGTCTACACCATCACACCTCAAACTGAGCCAGCGAATCAATCAGTTATTTAGGGTACAGTCTTACTCTCTCATTTATGGGCAAGGGTATTATTTGACTCTGGTGTATCTCATTCATTTATTTCTGCATCTTGTGTGAGGGACTTGAGCTTAGAGGTTGAAACCTTGAAAGAGTCATTACATGTGAGTTCTCCCCTAAGAGCTAGGATAAATGTTAATCATATATGTTGGGGTTGTGAGTTAGAGATCTCAAGGATTCTACCCACCGTGGACCTTAGGGTCATAGACATGTCAAAGTTTGATGTCATCATTGGGATGGAATGGTTGACGGCACATCGAGTTTTCATTGATTGTGATCGTAAGAGGGTCATTGCTTGTACACCAGAGGGTGTTTGTTTTAAGTTTCAGGGGAAAAACATAATACTTTACCCCAAGTCGTGTATGACTCTCGATGGCACGGGTAATTGACAGGTTGGCTAGCAAGCCTTACCCTATAGGACGAGGCAAGACAAGAGTTTGGTCTACCTTGGGTTATTTGTGAGTATAAAGATATTTTTTTGGATGAACTACCGGGATTACCTCCATATAGGGATGTAGACTTCACTATTGAGTTGTAGCCTGGTACATCTCCTATTTCTATGACTTTGCATAGAATGGCACCAGCTGAGTTACAATAACTCAAGGTCCAATTGCAAGAATTATTGGACAAAGACTTTATTATATCGAGCACTTCACTTTGGAGCGCTTTGGTATTGTTTGCCAAGAAGAAAGATAAAACTCTTCGACTATGTATAGATTACTGGTAGTTGAATCGGGTTACTATCAAGAATAGGTACCCTTTACCGAGGATTGATGATTTGTTTGATCAACTGAGAGGGGCGCAGGTCTACTCCAAGATAGATCTACGCACGGGTTATCATCAGTTAAGGGTTAGGGAGGCAAATATCTATAAGACAGCGTTTAGGATGCGATATGGGCATTTCGAGTTCACGGTTATGCCTTTTGGATTGACGAATGCTCCGGCGACATTTGTGGATATCAAGCATAGGGTGTTCCAACCTTATCTAGATCAGTTTGTCATGATCTTTGTTGATGACATTCTAATCTACTCCAAGTCTGAGGAGGAGCATGAGGGTCACTTGAAGGTTGTTCTCTATACCTTGAGAGACCATCAGTTATACACCAAGTTCAATAAGTGTGAATTTTGGCTAACCGAGGTAAAATTCTTGGGACATGTGGTGTCGACTTTGGGTATATCCGTGGACCCGGAGAAGGTTGAGGTAGTTATGAGTTGGGAGAGACTAAAGTCAGTCTTTGAGATACGCAGTTTCTTGGGATTGACAGGGTATTACAGGAGGTTCATTAAGGACTTCTCACGACTAGTTGCACCCATGATGAGATTGACTCGGAAGGAGGTCAAGTTTGAGTGGAATGATTTGTGTGAGAAGGCATTCCAGGATTGAAGATGAGGCTTACTTCAGCTCATATTCTGATAGTTTCAGAGAGGGGAGAGAGGTACATAGTGTATTGTGATGCCTTCTAGGACGGACTTGGTTATGTCTTGATGCATTCTGAGAGGGTGATAGCTTATGGTTCTCGGCAGTTGAAGAGCCACGAGCAGAACTACCCCACACATGACATGGAGTTGGCAGTCATTCTATTTGCCTTGAAGGCTTAGCGCCACTATTTATACGGTAAGAAATTCGACGTATTTTTAGACCATAAAAGTCTCAAGTACATCTTCACACAGCGAGACCTCAACATGAGGCAACGAATGTGGATGGAGTATTTAGAGGACTATGACTTCACTTTGTATTACAATCCCGGTAAAGCAAATGTGGTGGTTAGCTGGAAGTCAGAGGGAGTATTGGCTAGTGTGGCTTCTCGAGAGTGGTAGATGACTGTGGGACAGTTCGGGCTACACTACAGGGATTAGGCTTAAGGCACTTTGGGGAGTTTAGTGGCTACGTCTTCCCTACTAAGTAAAGTGATCGAGTCCCTAGAGACAGGACATGGAGATATTGTCCATTAGGGACCAGGTACGGTCGGGTATAGATGACGAGGGTTGGGCTATTCATGTGGATAGTAGTCTTCGATATAGGGGAAGGATCGTGGTTTTCCAGTCTATAGATCTGAGAGTGGAGATCCTTAGGGAGTTTCATTGCTCCCATTTTGTTGTACATCCATGTGGCATGAAGATGTATCATGATCTTCGTTCCTAGTACTACTGGAGTGCGATGAAGAGGCATGTGGAAGACTTTGTTAGTCGATGTCTCACGTGTCAGCAAGTCAAGGTTGAGCACCAGAGACCTGTAGGGTTGCTCCAGCCTTTGGAAGTGGCTAAGTGGAAGTGGGAGTTTGTCACGATAGATTTTGTGACCCACGTGCCAAGGACATGGCAAAAACATGACCGCGATGTAGGTGATAGTGAATCGACTTACGAAGTCGACACACTTTTTGGCTATATCGATAACCTTCACACTAGAAGAATTTTGCCAATTGTACATACGAGAGATTATTCAGTTGCATGGGGTGCCCGTATCTATAGTATCATATTGGGATCTCAGGTTTATGGCTCATTTTAGGAAGAGTTTTCAGCGGGCCATGGGAATACAGTTGATGATGAGAATAACTTTTCATCTCCAGACGGACGGTCAGTCAAAGCGGATCATCTAGACTTTAGAGGACATACTACGGGCATGCGTCCTAGATCTCAAGGGTAGCTGAAAAGATTATTTACCCTTAGTGGAGTTTGTCTACAATAACAATTATCAAGTGAGCATACAAATGACACTCTATGAGGCATTATATCGAAGGCCCTTATCGTTCTTTGATTTGTTGGACGAAAATTGGAGGAAGACCCTTTACAGGTCCGAATTTGGTTAGAGACACCTCAAAAAAGGTGGAGTTGATACAAAAGCATCTTCTCATGGCTCGGAATCGACAGAAGAGCTATGTCGATAGACGGCGCCGACCTCTGGAGTTTGAGGTGGGAGATCATGTCTTCTTGAAGGTGATGTCTAAAAGAGGAGTGGTCAGGTTCGACAAGCGGGGAAAGTTGTTGCCAAGGTTTATTGGGCCCTTTGAGGTACTCGAGAGGGTTGGTACAGTTGCTTACCAGTTGACATTATTGTCAAATTTATCGGGTGTGCACGTAGTGTTCTATGTCTCCATGCTCCGAGAGTACACTCCAGATCTTACACATGTGGTGGATTGGGGTGAGCTGATTGTTGATGTAGATGGGACTTTCGAGTAGGGACCGGTGCATATCATGGATAGTAGGGAGTAGATTTTGTGAGGCAAGACTGTGAGACTAGTGAATATGTTGTGGCAACACCGAAGAGTGGAGGATGTAACATAGGAGCATGAGGACACTATACGTATTAGTTATCCTTTCTTATTCGAGGATGGAGGTACATTCTTATAGTCATTTAGTATTATATGACTATTACATATTGCATGTGATTGAATGTGCATGTGGGTTTTGTGATTTGGGAATGAAAATCTTTTAAGGGGAAGAATGTAAAACCTGAAAAAAATATGAACTTTTTTGTGAAAAAATGTAAAATGGTAATTTGTCACTATAGTGCGAGTTGAAAACTCATATTTTTCTAGAGCTGGATGACGAAACGGACCTCACCATTAGATTCATCTCGCGAAATCTAGTTACGCAGACAAATTTTGTCTAATTCTGAGATAGTCGAATTTTGTGGTGTTTCATAAGGCGGTCGCGTCTCAAGTGACCCAAAAATGAAATTTTTAATAAAATTTTAAAAGTAAAAAAATAATTTAAAGAAAGTTCATATAAAATATTTTGAGCTTGAACTGGTACGAAATTCTAATCATTTTAGGGCGAAAACGGACCCGACAATAGGGACGTGTGGTGCAACGTGGACCAAAACGTTAAAGTGTATTAAATAGGAACACAAAATCTAATTTTTTAGTCAACTCATGCTGGGTTCAAGTTGGAAGAGAAGAAAGAGAAGAAAAAGAAAGATTTCAAGACTTCTTTCTCAGATTTACAGAGTTCCGCCGGTCAGAATTCTTCAAGCCAAGTATTAAGAGTGATCTACGCAACAAGAACTATACAATCATACCAAAAAAAGGAAGGATTTCACTAAAGATTCAAAGATGGTATTTTTGGAAAAGTTTGGTTTGGGCAAGGTTTGGATTCTTGGAGCTTCCTAGCATTATTTTACGCTTCAAGAGGTAGGGTTTTCATCCTACTTACGTTTATTCCAACCTAGGATGATTGTATGAAATGGTAGGTTGTTAGATTTGATTTAACAAATGCTTATTGTATTTTTAAAATGTGAAATAGGTATTAAAATGGGTAGAATAAATTCTATCTTGACTTGAATACATAGAAATTGCTAGATTGTAATTTCTTGGAATTTTTGATAATTGGGTATGTGAAAATCACTAATGTGATTTTTGATTTACGTGATGATTATGGGCATTTTTATGTGATAACATGATTTGTGTGACTTGAAGGTGTTTGACTAAAATGCCTATGTGAAAATAAGTGTGTTATTGCATAGATTATGTTTTGACATGTTTGGGAAAAATTGTTGTTAAATGTGAATATATATGCTTATGATATATTGGCATTGTGATGACTTATGGAAATTATATACTTTGGATATAATTTGCCATAAAAATTTTGAATGTAGTTAAAATAGTTCATATGACATTCATTACATATTGGACATGATATGATTATTGCAATGATTTACTACATTGCATATGCACGAAAACATCGCATTTGGTGGGTGTGTGTACATTGTTTGATCAAACACCATTTTTGGTGGATGATACTTAGGCTCAGGAAAAATTGAATCAAAGATTCGACTGAGTCGCATATTTTGCATGAAAAATTATGTTGGTATAACAAGCAGGGTTAGATTCTCCCTCAGGTGCAAGACCCCGATTACCTTGTTCATACTCTCCCTGTGGTGAAATTCTGAAAAAGTGTATCAGTGTGCGGATCCGGCGGTGCGTGACACCAAAACTCCACTATCCAACAAAGACACGTGATTCTGTTT